>OX421495.1:20091457-20691457 GCA_949126835.1 Anisus vortex | reverse complement strand
CTGGTTTGGCCACTTCCCAACATCTATGATAATACACAGCCCCCCTGTACTGAGGCAAATCATGAGGTACTTGTCTGTTGGATTTGATACATTTTTCACACTCGCTGGAGTTTCTATATTGTTTTTTTTTTTTGTTATATTTTATTTATATATTAGTTTGTGTGGTTTTGTGTTGTTGCCTTTTAAAAACATAAGTGATAGGTATTACATAGTCAAAGTCTTTTTTTTTTTTTTTGTATTTATGTACACATAGTGATTTATAACTAGAATTGTTACATTTTCCATTTTAATTAGGAATAGCATAGCCTATCTTTGTGGACATCTCCATACATTGTTCGGATACAGCCCAAGAATGTACAGCAGGCACAAGACAGGGCAACTGGAGCTTGAGCTTGGAGATTGGAAGGAGAATAGAATGTAAGGTTGGGGAGATTGGAAGGAGAATAGAATGTAAGGTTGGGAGATTGGAAGGAGAATAGAATGTAAGGTTGGGAGATTGGAAGGATAATAGAATGTAAGGTTGGGAGATTGGAAGGAGAATAGAATGTAAGGTTGAGAGATTGGAAGGAGAATAGAATGTAAGGTTGGGAGATTGGAAGGAGAATAGAATGTAAGGTTGGGAGATTGGAAGGAGAATAGAATGTAAGGTTGGGAGATTGGAAGGAGAATAGAATGTAAGGTTGAGAGATTGGAAGGAGAACAGAATGTAAGGTTGGGAGATTGGAAGGAGAATAGAATGTAAGGTTGGGAGATTGGAAGGAGAATAAAATGTAAGGTTGGGAGATTGGAAGGAGAACAGAATGTAAGGTTGGGAGATTGGAAGGAGAATAGAATGAGTTGAATACATTGATGTTAAAAGAAAAAGTATATCTATAGACAGCTAGTTACAAATGATAAAAAAAAATTGTGCGTTAAAAAATGTCTTTTTCAGAAAAGCGCAGAGTAAAATTACCTATAAGCTGAACTCTAAGAATACCCTCTCCCAATCAGTCTGTTCTTTAACTAATCCTGTGTAGTTAATAGAACAATTTTGAAACAACTAAGGGTTATTCTTCAAAAATATTTTTATATAGTTACTCGAATGCTAGTTACTCTATTTATAAATGTATCCTTTAACCCATTTTGTGATACTTAGTTTAAGATTAAGGCATTTAAATTGCAAGTCAACAATAAAAAATATTTATTTATTTTTTTTACTGGCAAAGAAGAAATTATTTATGATGGTTTTGTTTCTGCGTCAAACTTCCAAATTTATATTAAAAAATTCTCTTGACATTTTCAGCTTTCGTGTGATAGCTGTTGACCATGATTTGCTGTCATTTACTGATGCTAAGCTAGGTGACTGGCCACTGGTCATCATTTCAAACCCCAAAAATAATAAGTTTTACTCCCCACCAAATGAGCCATTACAGCTGATCAGGACTTCAACACACATTAGGTATTGTAAACAGTCTAGCTAAAAAGCCATGAACCATTAACAAATGCTTGTATTTTAAAGTTTATAAATATTTTGTTGACATTTTTCTTAATGAGTAGAGCCTGAATATATAAACTACAATTGATTAGATTATTGATTATCTCTTTTATTTTCCCTTCCCATTTTTAAAAAGGTTTCTACCCAATGATATTTCAATGACCCAAACTGATCTCAGCATTTATAAATTGTGTGCAGTCCAACAGTCTCAATGCTTTTTTTTTTTTTTTTTTTTGCAGGCTTCTTGTGTTCAGTCCTTCACGCATAAAACAAATTGTGGTCTACATAGACAGACACATTGAAGGTGAGGCCTTCCAGGTTTGGCACGGCTACCCTTTATATGTCTTGGACTGGCATCCAGAGCAATATGCATATGGCATACATTACATGGAAGTGTTTGTATTGGTGAGTAGGTAAATAATTGACTGCTTCTACACCTTCCGCTGAAAGAAATACTATTTGAGTGGCCTTACTTCTAGAAATGTTTTTCAATGTTGGTAATTTTCACTTATTTGCATCAACAGGATGAAGATGGCAGAAATGCCACTGTCTCCCAGACTTTTTCTGTAGATTTGACAACATCAACCTTCGACCTCTTGCCTCGGATAATTCTGATGTTCAACATATATACTTGGGTACTCATTATTTTTTAGTTGTTGTTTTTAACGCACCATGAACTTGAAATGTGGCAACATTAAAAATGCAAGTATAAATTAAAGTACCCTTCGAACCTTCACCAGCCCGCGCTGCTTCACCAGCCCTATGAAAAATGCAAGTTTACACAAAGTTAACAACAGTGCCGGTTTTCAAACGTTTGGCATGGACTTTGCTGCCACATAAGCCTACCCCAGAGGAATGGTGAACCAAACTCTAGAACGATGACTTATGAAGAAGTGCACCAAAAGGAAAATTCTCCAGCAGAGCCACACATGGTGGAAGGGCTTAGACTTTGGCCAAGATGGCTGTAGCTAATACCCTGAACTTTAGGCAATACAGGCATCCAATGTAAAAGTGAGCAATCTAATTCAAGAAAAATAGTCTTCTAGGATGCCCATTCCACCACTCTTGTGGTAGAGGCAAACCTTTTCATCCATTGACACTCATGTGTGGCCAATATCTTTGCCACTAATGTTTTATTCATATTTTATACAGAATTTTACTTTTCGCTAGTGGTTAAAATAATTGTACAATTTATGTTTGTTTTCCTTTCAGGGTAAACTTATCTTTGGACTAACTATTTTCTTCTATTGTCTGGTGATGACATGTTTCCGACAGTGTTCCTGTATTTACAACTATTATTTGTCAGGTACCTTTTTTTAAATTTTACTTAGTATCTCTATAGTCTATACACATTAGTGAGGTAAGAATCCCCCCCCCCCTCTCTCACATGCCATAATTGAAAAAAAAAAGTTAGTGAATTTGGCAGATGATTTTGTCCAATAATTTTGCTCAAATGAGTTGCGAGACACTTCAACAGCTAAAAATAAACAATCTTGACAATTTTGCATTTTAGCAGCAGCCCCACAACTTTTGATTTTTACCTATAATTTTGGTTAAGTTAATTCTTATAAATATCTGTTCCAATTTAAAAATGCACACATTTCATTTTTCCAAAACCGTTTCCAGGAAAGGAGATACAAATTGTTGCCTTCAATTCCTGTATGATGAAAGTTTGGCTGCTGGCCAGGACTGATGCATCATTCTACACCCTCGTGGGATCAGTTGTGTACTTGGCTTTTGGTGAGACAGTTTTGTGTGTTGCAAATTATGTAGAATTATGTAGATATAGCCATAGACAGGGGCGAAGCCACAGGGGGGGCTGAGGGGGGCTAAGCCCCCCCCCCCCCCCTGGAATTAAAAAAAATATGTTTTTCAACAGTTTTTTGTTTAAATATGTACTAAATTCGCAAAAATTTTGTAAATGTTTATCACGCGAAAGTTCAGCCCCCCTTGGAATTTGGTAAATGTTTGCCAAGCGAAAGTTCAGCCCCCCCCTGGAAAAAAATTCTGGCTTCGCCCCTGGCCATAGAGCAATGTTTATCATAGTAAATTCCCCCTCTTTCCCCCCCCCCCCCCTCACTTCTGGAAGTGGCCAGAAAGTTTTGTGTTACACTGACCTAAAACATTTATCTTTTTTGAAGACTTCCTGCCTGTTCATCCTATCTTCAAAGTCTGCCTAATTTTCCACAACTTTTGGGCAATCAATGATCTATGTATCCTGCATCATTGAATCCACCACAAATAAATGATGTGCAATGGTGGCTTATTCTCGATAAGAAAATCTTTCTAAAAACAGTTGTTTGTTTATAGTAAAGTTTTTAATTTGAATGTAAATTACCGGTAACATTTATTCATACTAAATTGCTTTAAATTTTATTTATTTTTTTACGGCTAATTAAATTAATCAGTTTTGAGCTTTCTT
Source organism: Anisus vortex (assembly GCA_949126835.1). Lineage (NCBI taxonomy): Eukaryota > Metazoa > Mollusca > Gastropoda > Planorbidae > Anisus > Anisus vortex. The sequence goes on along the minus strand of OX421495.1, from coordinate 20,687,561 downwards.
TTAAGGTTTCAATCGAATAAAACAATAGTTAAAAAAAAAGTTATGGACAAGTCTATATACTTTACTTTAAACTTAATTTTGAAAAGATCGTAACAAAAAATTATATATTAATATTTATAAAATAAAACAAAACAAGTATAACAATTGAGTGTAAAGAACTAAATGTGTATATCTCCCGTACAAGATTAGAAAATGACTGCTAGTTAAATAATTGACTATTTACTTCAGTACAGCTACACAAATAATAAAATAAAAAAGGTCAAGGGGGGCTACTAACCAAGGGAGATTATTTTCATAATTAACAGTCTCTCAAAGGAGACTTAAGTAATCAGCCATGAAAAATTGTTTTTCAGGTCCATGGTTCATTGGAAGGTTACTGACTGATCACCTAGGTGTTGTCTTTGCTTGGGGTATATTGATACATGGATCTTATATACCTGGTGGGCTTAGTTATTTCTATGGCTTATTTCAGGTTAGTCACAATGCCTCTGTCTGTCACTGTCTCTCTCTCTCTAGGTGCGGAAAGTTTGTGAAAACTGACTTAAGTTGGGGAAATTTGTAAATTTCACTTTTGTGTAAAAAGCAACTGCAGAAGTTACTGTTTTTAAAGTTATCAACACAGTAAAATTAAAATATGATATTTTAAAAGAACAAAATCTACTAGAAAATACACAAACAGAATCATTAATTTGTATGAAATATTTCTTATCATTTGTATTTTAACTTTTAATTATTGGTTAGAAAAACTGTCTATAAAAGGGTGTTTCTGTATGTAATTCTTAGGATCAATTTGTCTGCTGCTGATTGTTATGTTATTTTTAAAATTATATCTGCCTTTGACAAAATAATATTTTTTTTTATAAAGAAGAAATCACATTTTGATCAACATTTTTTAATTTTACACTTATTTTTTTTTTTTGAATTTAAAATAAGGAATGCATTTTACAGCTCAGAATACAAATGTCTATGAGTACTGAAAAATCCTCTAAAAGAATATCAATTCAAACTACTATATACACTAATGGGAAACTTAAATAATTGAGAAATTGTGGTGTAAATTGATTTGTGAATAATTTTTTTTAAGTTTAGGGAAAATTTTAGAAATTTTGAAATGATTTTAGAATAAGAACCCTGTAATCCCCCCCCCCCCTGATGTGTGATTTCAGAAACATTTAAACAATTTAATTAGAAGTTTAAAACCTTTAAGAAGTGGATTTTAGTGGAATTTTTAGTTTCCTCATAATTTAATGCATCCCATTTTTTATTTAGTTTTACCATAATTAAACACATCGAAGTTTTTTTCTTTCTTTTTAACAGTTTTTCACTTTTTCAATGCCACTGACATTAATCATGGCCCTGTTGCTGGACAGAAGGCGTAAAAATGGATGCAAGACTGGCTTCTTGAAACATCCATCAGTTCTGATTCCGTCAGCGCTTCTTTTATTCTTCACTGTTAAGTTGGCCTTCTCGGAGTTCCCGAACGCATACGGCATTGAGGCCTTAATTTTTGGACCATTGAGAACAGGTAATATCTTCCTGTTACTGGTTTCCCTATGGTTGGGAAGCAGGGCAGATATAAAAACAGTCTTAGCTGCCAATGATTGTGTATGATGTACATATAAGATTTTCACCATATTAAATTAATATTGATTAATAGAAAAGGTTTATGAGTAGTGGTAGCTAAAACATTATTTAGTTGAACAACTGTGATCATGGTTCTATTGGACTGAATTTTTAAGCACCATGCTTTATCATGAACTGGAATATAACATTTTTTTTAAAGAGAAACTTTGTGGCTGTATTTTCTATGTGTGTATGTTTGCAGCATTAAAAATATTTTTAATGAATACAGTAACATTACATAAGTAATTCTTGATTAGTGTGGAATGCAAGATAGGAAGGAAGTGATTGCGCTCTTTAAAATTACAGCTAGGATTTGTATTTTTGTTTTATCATACGACTGTGATATTAAGTAAGTGATGTGCTATTTAAATCTAAAGATCACAGTACCATAAAAGGTTGTTATTTTTGCATATCTAAGAGTGTTTGACTTAAGAGGACTCAATTATTAAAAACACTTAGTCTCAACCCTGACTGTCACTCTTATTTGAATACTCTGAAATACAATTTGGTTAAAACCACTGATTCCATTTTGTTTTCTATTTAGAAAACCATGAACAGACTTAGATTTATCTCATGATCTTATATTTATATGAATTAACTAAATTTTGTTTCTTCATGACATTTGTAGTGATGATGATACCATGTTAATACAATTTATCATAACTTAGCACTTATCCCCAGTTAACTTAATGTAATATAATTACATTGACACTGAGCAAAAAGTTTTTTGTTTTTTTATGTTGTATTTTAAGAGCACATAAACAAAGCTGTTAAAGCTGTAATATTTATTGACGTTTGTTGCCATGTTTAAATGTGATATATTTTCTGTGATTGCAGAATATTCCCAATTTTCTTTCATCCTTGTTTTTTTTTTCTTCCAATATTTGTATCATTTGCCAAAATGATTAAACTTACAATTTGTATGACGTATTAAGACTTTTTCAATTTTACAAATTTTTCTTTTACACACCAATTCATTTTTCTAAATGCTGAGAAACTTTCCACGGCATAAAGCAACAACAAAAATTATCCTGAAAAAATTCCAATAATTTTAATATCAATAAATGCTTATGACAATAAAGTGATAAAGAAAAGTATTGAAAATAATACAATTTTACAGATTTTATCAAGAAAAAAATAACAGAATAATAATAATGCTCTGGCAAGTTTTATTAATTGATATTTTACATGCATGTTGTAAATGTATCACTAAAGGAGCATAATGAAATTATGTAAAAACATAGCATATTAAAAATGCTTCTTGTTTTCAGTATAGTGAACTCTAAAGCCAGATTCAGTTTATAGAATGTAAAACACAAAGAAATTGATAAGACACTTAAATTCATTCACTTTCATAAAAGTCTAGAAGAAACATCTGATTACTTACAATTCTATTAGAAAAACATTGATCAACTAGATTGCATTGCAACCATTATCCTTGACTATTTACTCTTACAAGTCAAGAGTTTAGGCTACCATAAAAATACAAGGTGACTGTTTCGAAGGTAGTATTTGACCACCATTAAAGTGCCTCTTAAACATTAATAATTGTTTATTGTTTCAATTTCATCATAAGTGAGACAAATGTTCATGTGGGGCTGTTTATCATAAGCGCGTAACCATAGAAGTTGGGGGGTGTGAGGGTATGCACTCCCAATTTCTACCATCCCTTTTATTCCCCAAACCAAGGATTTGTAAGCGTTTGTTTGTCTCTTTGGTTTTTTTTTAAGTGGAGAAATACAAGTAATTCAAACTTTTAAAAATTTTGTTAGCCTTCACCTAATTACATTTTAAAAAGTTCAATAAAATTTCTATGTATATATTTGTAATATTAATTTAGCCACTTTATGTTTTTCTAAATTGTTACATAGAAAATAATATTATATACACACATATTTAAAATAAATGAATTCAAAGAAAAAAGATTGTAAGAAAAGTATTATGTAAAGTATACTTATAATATAACAAATCAAATTATGAGAAAGAAAATACAAAATAATTATATCCAAATTGTAAAAAGAGAAAGAATTTTTTTTTTAAGTGCAGCGCCCATTGAAAATTTAAATGCTTTAAAGCAAAAAAGAGCCGCTGGCGTCTGTCTGGCCACATATGCCCACCCTGAAATTGTGCATCAGTTCAGTATTAGCCTGCTATTGCCCCTTCCCCCCTTGGTGCACTATTTCACCCTCAACTTGTACTATTTCCCCCCCCCCCCTCCACTTGCCACTATGTGCCCCCCTTCCCAACTCCCCCCTGTAATTGCCCCCCCCCCCCCCCCCCCCCCACTTAAAACTGAATATGTTGAACTTTCTGTATATTAAACATAACAGAGAAAATTGATTCATTGCAATAGGTGATACATTTTTAAGATTGTATTTTGTTTAAATTTATAAACCATTGTTTTCTGCATTTATATTTTATTATGTCATCTGTGGCACCTCAAAGGTCCAAAAGGCTAATGGACATATAGAATATGTAGTGAAACAAATTGGACATAAATTGGTTTTTACTTAGCTCCGACACATTAAAAAAACTGTCAATTAATCACATACATGACTATACTCGAACAATAAATGTGCACAGAGGAAAAGTACCAGCAAGTATTCTTTTTAGTGTTTTAAAAAAAAAGTCTAGTAGACAAATGGGGCGCTTGATTTCATTTTACTTCACTATTATATCCTTAGAATATTTAGAAAAAGCCCAAATTCACCTGACACACAATTACACCTTTTAATGAATCTTTAAAATTAACGGCAAAGAAAAATTCAACTTTTCATCGGCTGCCACCATCCTCGGGTATCTCTGCCGTAGAGTAGGTCATGGTATAATGCTGTTGATCTGTCTGTGTAGACATCTCGTGCAGCACTGTCCGAATGACTGGGGTTTTTGTCGAGACAAAACGCTTCTCTGTTTTCTCGTAGGTCACAGCTACATGGCTTCGAAAGGTTTTAATGAGGTACATTATGGATAAGAACATCAAGAGAAGGCCTGTTGGTGGGAAAGAAAAAAATATTGAATATGAAGATATTGCTTTCAGAGGTAGAATTAAATTGAAACAGGAAAAGGTATATTTACAGTTAACTTGTATTAGTATGGCTAACACAATGCCCAACCATGTTCGCATTTTACCCCCTTATAAGAAGTTATTTATCCATCATTTATTGTTAGGATAGACAAACTCATTTAGGAGAAAATGACCCATGACATTTAGGTGAAATTCAATGCTGTGCCACCAGACCATAAAATCCCTTTTTTTTTATTGCTCTTAGAATTTGTATGACCATATTGGTGTATTTTGTACCAGTAAAGGAGTTTTACATCCTCATAAATGAACATAATCTTTCTAGGGATTGTACAACTATACTATATGTTTGCAATAGAAGTGAAGGCATTCTCGATGAAGATGCAGTCTTATGGATGGAAACATATAAAACAATTGCAATGTATGCCTAACTTTTACCCACAGACTTGAAGAAATCCTGGCTACTGACAATAGGCCTACTAATTAAACTTTTGAACTTACCGCTCACTATTCCAAAAACCAGACGAAAATCTTCTAAAAACAGTGGCACACACAATAATAAGTAAAGGATAAATTTCTTCCAGTTGTCCACCCACATAATTGCTGACCATACTTTACAACAACATCCTTGTCGTCTGCAAAACGTTGTGGGGGTAAGGGGGGCATTTTGTGACCAACAAAAACAAATGGTAATGAATTGAAAAACAAAATTTACTAATTCAAATGAAACTATTTTGCTAATTTTAATTTAAGTAAACATAAGAATCAAACCCATTTAAGGTTTACTCACACACAGCAAGCTGACTTGTCGAATATCCAAGTTATCTCAAAAAATGTCACCAGAGTTGAAACTCCACTAGGATTAAAATAATTGAAAAGAAAAATAAAGGTTATTGAAGTGTAACATTTCGACCAAGCTTAAAACAATTAAGAGATTAGTAGGCCTAATTAGATATTTAGTTTTTTTTTGTTTTTTTTTTTGTATTCTTAACGTCTGGAAATGAATTTTTTTTTTTTTCATTGGATATTTAGGCCTACATATTATACTTAGGCCTAGCCTGGTTTAAAAAAGAAACGAATAGTGAATTTAACTGACTTCAAATAATATTGAATTAAACATATTTGAAAGTTGTTTGTCATAAAAAAAATAATTTACCGTATATAGAAGCTGATGACAACAAGTTGATCGATATAACGATATAACTGAATGTGTATTTTCAGCATGTTTATTTTTTGTAACGAAAAATCCAACAGGGTCACCATGACAAGATGAACACAACACGAATTTATTGTAGCCTAACCATCAATTTTAATTTGGGCTTTAAACTTTGTGATCGTGGTGAAATATTGACCTACACTTCCGTGGATATATAGCCTAGCTGTCTCTGCCAATGACTACCGGCGTTCACGTTGCGTAAGGACATAGGCCTATATTATTATGGTTTATACTTTAATTACAACACTTTTGGAAAACAAACAGAATAGGCGTACGCTACGGGCAAGCATGCACAGATTTAATATCAGCGCAAACCACTGTTCTGTGGCACAAACCTCTTAAACATCATCAAGACAAGAGCATCTACAACAAAACTATCAGCACTGTAGGCCTTCAACAGTAAAGCAGGTTTACCATTGCCGTTGGAGTCAGACAGGGATGTTTACTCTCTACCATCCTTTTCAGCATCTATTTAGAAAGTATTACGACAGATGTGCTGGAGGACCAGGTCCTATCGTTGGAAGAACCCTTACCAACCTGCGCTCTTCCAATGGCAGTGCAGATGAACTGAAAGATCTCACTGCCAAACTGGAGTAAAAATGAAAATAAACGCGGAAAAGTCGAAGGTCAAGGCAAATAAAGGATTCGTAAGTCTTATATGAAATAAAAGTAAATGGACAAAAACTTGAAGTCTTCTTCTTTAAATAACTAGGAGCCATTATAACGGTCGAAGGCTGAAAGCCAGAAATTCTTGCCAGAATAGCTCAGACAACCGCGACTAAGCAAGCTAAATAGCATCTGGCAAAGCAAGAAAGTCTCCCTTCAATCAAAGATTCGTCTAATACACACTCTGGCGATGTCGGTTTTCATATATTGGCGTTGCAAGCAGATGACCAGAGAAGTATCAGGTCCCTTAAAATGCTTCCGCAAGATCCTGAACATCCCGTACACGGAATGATCACACCTCAAATGAAGCTGTCCGCTAACAAATCGCCAACCTCATCGGCCTCAGTGAAAACCTGTTCACCGGCACCAAGAGCAGGAAACTGACCTTGTATGGGCAGGTGACAAGATCCGAAGACTTACAAAGACTATCCTGCGGTGCACAGTGCATGTAGGAAGAAAAAAGAGGCAGACAGTCTGAGACAGCAAAGAAGATGGGAGGACGATGTAAATGAGTGGACCGGCTTGTCCCAAAGGGCGGCACAAGACCATGACAACTGGCGAGCGATAGTGCAGCAGTCAGCAGTGGTGCCCCATTGACCCACCCATGGGTTCTCAACGGGGGCGATATGGCCCCCCCAGGGGCGGTGACATGCTTTGGGGGGTGCTGACAATCCCGGGGTCGATTGGGGGCGGTGAAGGGCAAGTGGGCGGTACAAACGTACATTATATATTTGAACACCTCAGCTATTTGAGTCGATTAGTTTTTGGAGGATGAAATGTGATGTAAACGCAAGTGCTGCTAAATATCTGATATCCCCCAACAGTAGGCCTACATATTATTATACTATTATTGAAATAGGAATCGCAGTGACTTTTCGGTGAGGTAGGAGTATGTATTTGGCAAATATAGTGTGCGGCTAGCTGGTCCTGTGGTTGGTTAACCGGACTGTCAACCCTGCTGACCGATCACTGTCGCCCTAACATCTGCTAATAATACTGATATTTTGATCTCCGTTTAACCGAGATGTTCTTAATGTGTTTTTAGATATTACTATTAATACAACATTTGTATTAAGCGGTATAGATAAGTAATGATCATACAAACTGGGTAGTTATTGTAATGCTTGAAATATACATATAAATTCTTTAGTCGTATAATATTTAGGCCTATATAATTTTCAATACTTTTTACAGTTTGATCATTTCAAAGTTATAAATTGTAAGCCATTTATTTTTTATACAAGAAAAAAAACACAGAAATATTAGCTCAAATAAAACGGGTTTATTATCTCGCTTTAACTAAAAAAATGTTTCCACATTTGATTCAATAATGATGCCGAACAAGTTCTGTTTTGTAATATAACAAATCTTACTGATTATTAGACCTAAGGCTTTTGCAACCAAAATTGAAACAAAAATAGACAGCAACACACCAGGCAAACGATTCGCATTAATATTTCATCATTGTGTGCATTACACCCAAATCAACCATACAAGCGCACAGTCAGTCCTGAGTTCTAGAGTCCCCGAAAAACGAACTGACCCGCACAAACTATCGAGCCCATCGATATAGATTCTAACCACCAACCATTCTGACTAAAAGCAAGCACAGAGATGATTTTTCAAAGTTAGCCCTACACCTTAATATAAGCATTAAAACATCTGTTGAGAGTAAACAAAAAAAACAATCAAAACATTCTATGTTACTTACATCAAGTAATAGCCAACATAGCTGTCGTTATGATCTTTGATGATTAGAACTGTTGAAATCCACAACACTGGGGAGACATAATAAGTGGTTACTTCTACAGATAAATATTTGTTCAACACATGTAGATTATTGTAGACACCTGGAGTTCTTCAAGGGAGCATATTTTTTACGCAGAGACATTATTGCTATTATGCCTTCGATTATATTTTGTATTGTCTCATGCCGATAGGGCATGCCGCATAACATAAAGTAGGGTTTCCACAGTCACATGCACATACTTCCTCCCCCCCCCCTACTTGCAGAATTCCTCCGGATCATTAATGTGGTAAAAGTGCAGTAAAAATCCCGTCGGACCAAATTGATCCATAGGGTCGGTGAAGCCGCGTTCACAAGTTTCTGTAGCGTCGGCATACTGTGTGATTGTGTGGCCAGCACTATTCACAGCCGCCTTTACTTTATTTCAACTAAGGCACATTTCGTCCTCCCCACCGAGTTACGGTAACTCTCGCCTGTGCAAAGAAATCTCGGACGCGCAACAGGTTTTTTTTTTCCACGTGCGTTAGCCCACCGGTGTACTTTTAATGGGGCGCATCGGTGGTTTACAGTTTACACTATTAAAAGTGTTACCCTAGAACATGTGTCGGCAACCTATATTACCAATAAAATATTGTATTTGATATAGATATCTAAATGCAAATAAAAAGTATGATAATCACAAACACGTACTTTTTTTATATTAATTATAAAACGCTTTAACTATTTTCTCTGTAAACCTCTTTTGCTTTTGGCCTTGGTCTTTCTGCGGAGTTAAATTAATTGCCTTATAAAAAAATGTTTTTTTTTATAAGTAGGGGCCTATAATAGAGCAGGTTGACTTTAGGCTGTTGGTACACTGATTGATTTAGATATCCAAGGCACATTATTAGCAAACAGTTGCCGATCCCTGCTGTAGAACATAGTTTCCCAATGAGAAACATATAGCTATCAATTTCAAAAACAAATATTTGTTTAGAAAGAGAGACGTACATCATTCACTGAGCATTCTCTGTGCACTAAAACGTAGATCGACTATTTCACAAGTAGGCTAGCACTAGAAATAGCATTAAAACGGTGTGTGCCAGTTCCCCCTTCTAGCGTTTATCCAGAATCTAGAGATTATTAAGCTCGCACCCAAGACCAATTATGGAATTATAGGTAATGTGGGTCGTGTGTAGCCTACTATAATTTGCGTGTGTTTTTAAGTCCTACGTATGTAGGAAGAAACATAATTATATGCATTATGACTTTTAGAATTGAAGGGGCAAAATGGCATTCATACATTGTGACTGACTTTTAAAAACGGGGCATATGGACCTTTGTGCATTGACTTTTAGAAGTGGGGCAAAATGGCCTTCTTGCGTGGGAAATTAGTGACTTTTAGAATCGCGGGCATAATAATCTGCATACATGGGGCATTGTTACATTTACCTTTGAGGCATATGACCCTTTATCCTATTGTTACGATTCTTTCATGCACAATAATTAATTTTAAAAGAATTTGAGTGACTGTTTGGCAGGAGCCTATACATACAGTGTGAGTTCCTTTATGTGCTGAGAGGTGAAACTCTGATAGTAGTAGGCCTATTAGTAGGCTATGTATTATTGTAGCCCACCATCGTACCTACATATCGTAGAAATCTTTGAGGTGGAAGAGGGGTAAGTGGGGAGGCGAACATTGCTTACTGAATAACACAAAAACCATTCTTATAGGGTTCTACTTTGGGGTTTTGTTAAGTGATTATTTAAAAAAAAAAGAAAGTGATAAATTAATGTAAAAGGCCTCAATGAAAAAAAAAGTGTGTATAACCTGCTACAGTAATGAGTCCAAAACACCTTGCAATAACCTTAATATTCGCCAATATAAATGACTGGGAACGCTTTTCTTCTTCCAGTTGCAATGGTTGGTTCTCCGAAGTCATTTTGTTTTGCCTTCTGGCTTAATTTTTAATCAAAAATAATAAACGAGGTCCAGTAGCCTAATTTTCTAAATTTAATTTTCCAATATTAGAGCTAGCAGATATAGATCTTATCACATTACAGCGCTCTACACTTTTAAGTTATAGGCTAGTAGGGCCTATCGATTCGCGAAATACAAATTCCGGCTGATTCAGTTGTTAGGCCTCAACATCTAGGAATTGGAAGTGGTGATGAATATAGGCTATTATGTCACATGATGTAGCAAACAAAACGACAATAACTCCATTAAAGAAAATATAGGCCTATGAGAAACACGTGTGAATACAATAACAACACGGTACGCTGTGAAGATGTGTTCCCAGCTATCAATATCAACCATCCTCAACAAACACAGTTGAACACAATGTTTTTGTAGCCTATATGAGTAATACGACGTTCGAGTGTTTGTTTATACACCAGTGCAAGCCGTTGCCTTTAAGAGCGTGCGCACAACGTTTCTCTATGAATTACTCACACACGCTTTAGGCCTATATGGTAATTATTGTGAATTAATCTCCGCCATTTTCCACAGTCTTCACTTTTCATTTTGGCTAACAGTGAAAAAAGAAAGAGACAACAATAAATTCCTGAGCAAAAGCACATGTTGCATTATTGATTGTAGCTTTATTTATTTCATTTTTTTTTGCTTTAATGATTATTTAGACAGTAAAAACAAAATGACAACACACTCCAAAAGTAGACATAACCATGTAAGCCTAATATATACTTCTTATAATAATTAGGCCTACTATTATGCATTGCATATTATTGTATCACATTTTTTACTTTTATAAATTTCATTGATTCCTATAGATTCATGATAAGCCTGTACTTAGGCCGATATATAGGCTATATATATATATTGATATATATATATTGAGCTATATTTGCTCAACTTTTCATTTCGTGTTTTATTGATCTAACCCACACTCCCAACTATTTTAAACTTAGGCTAATTATATTATTATGTCTACTACATCTAAACCAGATGCTCCCCCTTGCACTATAACCTTTTGGTAAGATTATTGCGATCTCAAGTCAAGGACGACTCTGGTCCACAATATAGGCTAGTGATGAATACACAAATCAAATTTAAGGCTATATACTATATGCCAAACTTTAAATGTTTAAAACAAATAGGCCTATATATAATATTTGGATTTAATTTGTTTGTTACAAAAACAATTAGGCCTACACTTAAACCAAATAAGTGGAGTTATTGTTGAATATAAAATAATAATTCAATAGGCCAACATTTTTTTATTTTGTTTAAAATATGCTGAATGACAAAACATCTGTAATCAAGACAAAGTTCCATTTGTTTGGATCAATAAAGAAATCTTATCTTATCTTATCTTAAATAACAAACTAATGGAACAACGCAATAATCTTTTTGATAGAAGTAAGTTGATATACGAATAGCCTATGTAACGCATATGACGCATCTTTTTAAAAGGCTTCTTTTCGGTCAATGTAAGACTACTCAACGTGCAAGAAGCAGACGTTCATAGGCTAACTTGACGTAACAAAGAACGAAAATGTAGACCTAAATTATTTAGGCTAAATGTCACAAGTAAAGTCTAATGTGATGTTATAAAACACACAGGTGGCACAGGTGTTTACCTGAGAATGAGAACAGCTGTTTCCAATCATTGATTGAAAAGGCCTATATATAGAAAAGGTTTATCGAAATGGGCAGAGTTAGGGCTACATTCGAGTAGGCTTGTCATCCAATGAAGTATAATTCATGGGCGTATAATAAAAGGAAGGGGGGGGGGGGTTGATTTTCTTTTATTATATGCTTAAAACTTAAAAAAAACAACAACACTTTTCTTTAAAAGCTTTTTTAGGACAGTTAATCAACCATGATAAGTTTCCGTTGCCATTGCTTAGCCTATAGTCTAGGGAATTGTGCGGCGAGCACAATGCCAAGGCGCCTTTACTTTTCGTCAATTAATGTCAGAGCTGAGAAGATTTAGTAGATTTAGGGACACTCTCAGTAAATCTTATGAACGCTGCTTCATAGACTCTATTGATCAAATATACCTAGGACTGACTGGGACAATCTTGTCAACTCTGTTATACAATTCCATTTAATTGCAGTAGTCTACGTAATTAATTCCACAAATACAACACGTAGGAATGTAGGCCTAAACTCAAGCTAATCGACACCTTCATACATATTCATACAATTAATCATTCATATTTTCATTCAAATAGGTCTACGGGTTTTTAAACTTAACCTAAAGAGAGAAAACAAAAAATTGTTTGTAACAGTGGACGGTTGTAGTAGACATTTCAATTTAAATAACAATAAGCTTATTAAAAAAAAAGGGGGGGGGGGTTAAGGGAAGAGGAGCGCGAAGAGTCTCCAAAATAAAAAAAAACGCTAGTATTATAAAAGAAGCGACTATTGCAGAATATAAAAAATAGCCTAGGCCCTACATTTCAATGAATTTCATAGAAAAATCTCTTCCACACTGCCGAGACCAGCCATGTTTGTGGTACAGAAGCAGCACCATGTTTATATTTGCTTATATTATTTGTCACAGCCCCCCATAATGCGACTTCAATGCCAACGGTGCAAACAAAATACTGATGTTTTAATTTCAAGCATGTCACTTCGTTTTCTTAGCCTATAGAGTTGTATATAAGTTCAAACAAAAGAAAAAGGCCAGTTTGGACTTATCTAATTTTTTTATGCATTGGTGTATATTTAGGGCAGAATAAATGTGCGTTGTTTTGACTGTGTTTTTTTATAGCAATCCTCTTAGGATTAAAATTAAAATAATTAAATTGTTTGAAATGCAACCAAAAAAAAAAGACATGGAAGCTACATTTGCGTTAAGTTTTCTTGTAAAATTGAGGACACACCCATAAAGCTACCAGTGGCTGTTTTATAAGTAATAAGGACGCAACCATAAAGCTACCAGTGGCTGTTGTATAAGTAATAAGGACACAACAATAGAGCTACAATCTATTTTGCGTAAGCCATAATTCTTAATCACTGAAACAGCTATCAACTATTAATTAAGGCACATACATTATGAATGTGCTAAAAATACAACCAAGAAATTTCAAAATAATTAATAAAGATTTATTTCTCATTAATTTTTGATACATATTTTATACAAAAAAAAACAACAACAAACAAGAATAGCCTCTATACTATAAATGTACCTTCTTATAGTATGCATTCAATATTTCTATACAAGTATAATGACATTTACAAGCCATGCCTCTTCCACGACACATAGCTCAAATACACAGCATTTTCTTCTTGCTTCACATTCACACACTGAAGTGTTTGCATAGAACAATAACTAGCCCAGACAAAACACTTCTACAGTTGAACGCAACAAAAGGCTCCATACTGTCTATAGCAAAAGTATGTTTGACTAGTTTTATTCTCTGCTTATTCAAGAAGACATCATATTTTGTCAAAGAAGGCTAAAGTTAGTATTTCTTTTGCAAACCACACAACGGAGGATGCAACGGGAGGATACCTGGAGGATAGGCATCGTCACCTCTCTACCAGACACTCTACTCCCACTCCCAAATACTACAAAAATTGAGAACTAGACTTTTAGGCAGTAGATCATTATAAAAAAAGACACAGACACAATTACCAAAATGGTTTTCATGAAAAACACAATTTCACTCACAAATACAAATATACAAAATGTGTAGCTCAATGCACCTAATACTTATATGGATACCAGAGAACTCATTACACTTATTGTTGCTATCCTTACATCTCACAATTTATAAAATATTTTTTTACTGTAACTGTAAGGAAATCACCATCAATTGTTTTTAGTCACTATTCTTTCACACCCAGACATCACTTATTACATCTTTATGTACAACTGAAATAAAAATCTCTTTGGAAATCAATCCATGACATTGGGAACACTTCAAATGAAAGATCAATGCAAGAACATCTAACTTGGGTTATAAACATTTTTAATCAGATTTAAAACTTATAAAAAAAAGACTAATAAGAAATATATTTAAAGTTAAAAAAATTAAAAATCTACTATAGAACTTATTTTATGTTGGATCTTTTTTTGTGTTTTAAATAAAATACTAACAAACAAAAAAAAGTTATTTTTCTTTCACAATAAAAGAAACACCATGTGGACAGTAATTGTTATGTCCAGGGATCTGTGCAATAATTAAAATCCAAATCATGTCTTCACATTTAAATTTCACTCTGGACCAAATAGGACTCCTCTGTGTTCAAAACTCTAATACTGATTTCATGATCCAGAAGTTTCCTTGTTGATTTAAAGCCCCATTACAAGATTTGACTTCAGCTTCAATGGGGTACTCCAGGGACGGAGTCAAACTTGGAAAGATAACTGCAGACAGGAAATAAAAATAAAATGTTAATTCCAAATGAATACAAGGCCTTGTGGTCTAAATGTGTTTAACATTTAAAATATTCTACCTGATGTGTATTGGTCTAGTTTAGTTTTATCCACAAAAATAACACCTAAGATAAATCATTTTTCTGGTAATATTCCCTAAAATGTAGGATAATGCTTTAAAAAAAAAAGGAAGGTAGCTTGTGCAATATAAATGAATGTGAAACTTTTTCCAATCTTGTTTCATGATGGATTGTCAACAAAAATAATTAACAAAGCTCACCCCCTGGCACAATGGTGATACAGTGTAACAGTGAAAGATAACTAAGTATACTAAACTAAATTATAATAAAAATTAAATGCATAAAGAAGTGACATAATGTTAGTCAAACACTTATTAAAGATGTACAATCTAGGTAAACCCCACTGAATAGGAATACCAATCAGTAAACTATGAAAAAGATTCAATTAATTGTGCCATGCCAGTGTTCGCTATTCTTGGTTTTAGCATAAAAATTGTGTGGTAGTTGGCAGCACATCTACTTACGAGCTGTTGTAGCTTTCTATCCTCCCTCTAACAATGCCAGGACCCAGAAGAGCACAGAGGTCAATAATGCACTGGATAGCAGCTGATGAGGTCAGAACAACATCACTGTCCTGTCATAGGTAAAGTAAAATATGTACCAAGTTGTAGCTTGTGCAGCTTTCACCACAAGAAACATCCATATAGAAACATTTATACTTGACTTCATTACAAATTATTTTTAAATTACCAAACTTTTCCCAAAATGTATACCAGAATTTGTGAAATATATATTAATGTTTGGTAGTAGTATATAGTGTTTAGTGGGATCAGCAATGACTATAGTAATGAAAAATGACCAATCTTAAAATCCTATACATTGAGATCAATAATACACTGCAACACAAAAATACTGTTTCTTTTAGTTGTTCACTAAAGTGTTCTGTTTTGTTTTTCTAAACACAGCAGGTTTCTTATCAAACACCCAGTACAATTATTAAAAATATATTTATTAGCCAACTAACATTGACTAACTAGGTAGATAAGGAAAGAGGGGGGGGGGGGGGTAAGTGATTTCAAATGAAAAGAGACAAATTCAAACATATTCTGGTTAAGATTCTTTTCAAGAACTTGAATAGAAATAACAATAATATAATTTAGTGATAAAGAAAACATGATGTATTTGATGTTGGTTAAACCTAAAAATTTAGTCTTTCACATTATAGTTCAAAAGGGATACATAATCCTATTTGTTCCATTAATGCAGTTGGAGACAACATACAAAACTGTGACTTCCTGGCGCCATGAATGTGATGGCCCAACAGTCCAAATAGCAAGTTCTGTTGCTAGCTATCAGTGGCCACAACAGAAGTTGTGTTGCTAAGGGGGAGTTAATTACTTCACACTGCCTTTGGCTGTATTTCATATCTTAAATATTTTTAAATATTTCACTTAGGTGAAAAAAAATTGTAATTTTACCAAGGCTTCAAAGATGTAGTCCAAGAACAATTCTAGGTACATTTTAAATGGACGTTTCCCAAAGCCTTTGGCAATGTTAGGAAGCTGGAGAAATATAAAGAGTAGAGTTACAACATGGTGCAAGGGGTGATGAGGTGTTTGTAATAATTCTTTATATGGTAAATCTTCCTTGATTAAAATTTTCTATTGTAAAAGTTCATGTAAATGTTTTTTTCCTTATCATGTAACAGAACATAATAACACAAGAGACAGGAGGGGTGGGGTTAAAACCAATTTTGGTATAATGGACAAAAAAAGATAATCGTTTTAAATGTAATTTCTACAAATATTAACGTCCCTAATCTGTTTTGAAACAATTTTTTTTTTATTAATAGCCCTTTTTACAATAACAACTTATATAAAAAGAAAGTTTAGAACGCAAATGACCTGTTTACAAACTGTCTCTAGAAAGTTAGGGTAACGAGTGTAGTTCTTAACATTACAAGCTGCAGCCATGGCGGGTATTAGCTTGGCGACCTGTCCATTGGCAGCAGGGATGTGGCTGAGTTCGGCCAACAGATGGACACAGCTGTGAATGCACACAAAAAAAAGTAAATAGGTAAACAACCAAAAAAAAAAAAAAAAAGTATTCTTGCGACAACAACTACGATCCAAACATTGCACATGTAAATGTGACAATGTGCTATGAATGAAGAACACGGCTCACCCATCCGCCAATTCCCAGGGCTGTGGAGGTTTTCTGAACTTGTGATCCATACAGCCACCACCTCGTCCCATCTTGGGAGCCAGAGAGCCACACGAATACATCTGAAGTAGATCAAATGTGGTACAGGTACAGTAAATCTGGCAACGTAAGCTTTATTTGCAAATAATTTATTTATTTTTATTGAAGAAATATGACTTTGTGTGAAAACAACATAGCTCTCTCTACGAAGACATTGGTTCCATCTAATGAGGACAATTATTATGACAAATATCATGACAATTATTCTGACCTTTATTATGACATTCACTACTTACTGTTTGGTCAGTGTGGAGTTCCATGTCATTATCTCTCAAGTATTTCACAACACCGAAGGTAGCCGGGGACTTGTCTAAACTGCCATATTTTTCTGCGGTGGCTGGCTGCTCTGTGATCTTTTCAAACCCTTCTTTGATCTTAGCAAAAACCACCTCCTGCTCCTCTGGGCCTGAAGAAATGAGGCAGTTAACATGAATTTCATCTATTTCAATTAATAAACAGCTAAGTTTTTATTCTTTATCCATTTCGCACTACAGTCGCCGCGCGTCGCCTCTACTGGCTGACAACTATAGTCGCCGCGCGTCGCCGATTTCGGGTTGTTTCGTTGCCGACAGTACTGCTAGTTTTTAATTGCCTTATAAACTCTTTTTAAACTCTGACCTAGAAGAGCGATAGTGACGCTATTTTTACACGTTTGTTTGGTATTTTTAGCTCGATCGATAATATTTGAGTGAATTTTTGAAAATAATGCTTTTTTAACGCTAGTTCTACGAAAATTTAAGGTATTTTGGCAATATTTAGAGAAGCATTAGGCTAAGCTTGTGAGGAAAAGGCTGTATTATTCTGATAATGCTATTATAATAGTGATATTGAAAGCATTGTAGAAGTTGAATAGGCTTTGAATAGGATTATTTGAGTCCGATACGAAAAATTCAAAATTTCTTGACAAACTATCGGAACCTATTGATGTATACTCAGTGATTTTTATTATTTTCCTTTTTATTTATTAGTTAATTGTCATCTCTTCTGGTTTGAATTAAACTTTATATTTTTATATTTTAACTGTGAAGAATTTAATTCAGTTGCTTGGATAGTTCTTTTACAGTGAATTTTTAAATAATTTTTTTTTTCCGATTTTTGTTCAATAAACGGAGTTATGCAACTTGGCTTAGGGATAGGGGAGTTATAGGCTGGAAAATGCTTAGGGCTGAAATGGTTAAACATATCAAACAAAAATAATTCTGCAGTTAATAAATATCAGAAGGCCAAATGGATTAATCAAAAACATAAATCAATTGTCTAGTTTGTTAACCCTTTCAGTACAGCACAATGTTTTACTATATAGTACACAGATACCCATTGTTATTTTACTATTAATACTCCAATACTCCTAGTACAAAGCATGTTTACCACTAAGAATGCCATGTGTTTGACTAGAGTTACAATGCCCAACAAAAAAAACAATTTAAAAAAGGAAAAAAATAATTTCAAATAATCCTCTACTATATAAACATTCACTAAAAAAAACCTGCAGTCTTGTTTAATGGAAATTGATAAGTGGAACATATACACACCTGGCCTTGTAGGAGTTAAATCGGCTGGTGGAAACAGGCGTTTGGTAATGGAAGGGTTAACAGGTACAATTAGAACAAAGAAACAAACCATAAGCCTTGACAATGTTTGTAACAGCCACTGCTGCACCATGCCTTACTGATGGGATGTTGTCTTGTAAGTTGTTGAAAAACAAGGGAAATAATGCTGGCAAGGAGGATCTAGTTCAAAAGGATATACAGTATTTTAATATGTGAGTTAATGTTATTAAAAATTTGTGTGTGCAAAACCTAACTGAGCCAATGTAAAATGCTGCAAACAATATAACTCACTTTGATTCTTCAGGAAAACACAACACAAAATGGCCACAAGCTATGCAAGCAGCTGAAATTGTAAGTACATAAAATAATAAGTTCTTTAATTTTGGACAGTTTTAAATATAAAAAACAGTTATTGAGTTATCCTAAACATTCAGCACTAAACATATTTTTTTCCATCTTTGGGAATTAAAATTAAAGCTTTCAAACACATCTTTAATCAAGGCTCATTCTAGTCAACAAAAAATAAATTACATTTAAATACAGTTATATAGTTAGATAAATATTAGTTTTAAAATAGAGTTGTTTGGCATGTAGTAGTCTATCAGGAGAGAAGTAGAAAAGGATGTGCAGCTTATCGGGAGAAGCTGGATGGAGTTAGAGAAGATAGCCAGAGACAGGAGGACATGGAAAGAAATTGTTGATGGCATTTGCTACACAAGGAGTTGATAATGGCAAAGAAGAAGAAGTCTACCAGTTCAGAATTTGCCTGCAATTACCGCCACCCCAGCACTTAGCACGATTACATACCATCTCTCACAGGCCAGCTGTCGTCATTGAAGCATATCAACAGTGTTTCCAACAATCTAGTGACATAGGGACTGACCGCTATCTTGTCAATCTAAAATGACATATCATTTGCTGATTAAAACAATACTAAGTGCAGTTGCAGTGACAAACCATTTGATGCTAAAATAATTATCAATGTAATTATAAAAGTTGTTTAAATTAAATAATACACAATAAAATGACAAACTTGTAAAATATATAACTTGTGTTTGAACTTCAAAACATTCTTTTATGACTATATGAACAGACACTTTTATGACTATGTGAACAGACACAGTGAGGTATGTAATTTAATAAATGGGGAATTTTGTCTAACTTACTAAACTGAAAAACTTTATTTCAATGAAGAGTCATTGTTTATAAAAAAAAATCTTTTAAATATTCTACATTTATACATATATCTATGTGATATGATATAAAATTTACAGTTAAAATGAGACATGAATATAACATTTAATGATACAAATATTTGTAATAGACATTGACTGATTCATAGTTATTAAATTATGCTTGAAAAATCTGTATAAGAGTCATAAAGATATTTTTGTTTGGAAAACTGTGTGTGAAGATATTTTTCTTAAGTACTAAGAACTTACAAAGGAACAATAATAAAAATGTTTTACCATAGACTATAATAAGATGGACCGCCTGCTCTATTTTTAGAGCTTATATCAACTTTTTTTCCCTGCGCACCCAATAAGACTATCTTAAATTACTTCTACGCACCTCGTTATTTCTTAAATGTTTCCGCTTTATACTACTTTCGATTTTAATTTGAATTTTTCATTGAGAAAATCGAAGCGATTCAATAAAACAAAAGTGCAAAAGAAACAATGAATCGGAAATTCTGAAAATCAGTGTTTCGAGTCATCATATAGCAGAAATACTAAAGCAAGCGGTCCATGTATATTATAGTCTATGGTTTTACCTTAGAGCCTAACTCTGCAATACAGGCACAAGCTGCCTCTCTAACTGCATGATTATCAGATTCTGTGGCTTGAATATAGAAATCTACCTGTAAATAAATGAGACATGTCAAGAAACAGATCATGACACACTAGCAAGTATCAGCCACAATAGCGTAAATGTTGTTTTTTTTTGTTCTTTTAATGAATATAAACCAACCTAAAGAAGTTAAAACATTGTAGGATTCAGGAAGTGGGATATTTTTTTTAGTCCGTAATCTCTATACTATCTTGCACCTTTAAGTACCTAGACCCAGTGATTTTTTTCTAATGTAACGCACCAGAACGGCATTTCGGTACTTTTTTTCCATTGACTGTTGTATATCACTGCCTGGAATGTTTGGTTTTACAAAGTTTTACTAGGAGTTCCGGTACCTTTTTTTTTTTTTTTTTTTTTTACAAAAAAAGCACTGCCTAGACCTGACGGTTAACCAAAATCACATTCTCAAAAGATAACTTAGAATTAGCTGCAAAATCTCTATTAACTGGAAAATTAGGAGGTATGCAAAGCTCTAGAATTAAGAACTTAATGCCTAAATGCTTTAACAGGGACAGTTGGCAGATAGCATGACAGAGAAAAGATATCCCTTTGTAGTCATCTACTGTACTACTGGAGGCTCAAAAAGACAAGATTCATTACTTACAACTTGCTGGATGTATCTTTCCACCAAATGTTTTCCTTCTCCCTGAGTTATCTGACGCCAGGTTTCTTGGGAGTAAATTCTCACACCTTCAGCCATGTAATATCTGAAAGACGTATAAACCAGATAAAGACTTCTGAAGTCATAGTCATAGGTTTATATTTTATTAAGCTTAGAGAAAAGTAAAACCAAAAAAACAAAAACAAGAAACGACATCAACAGCACAAACCTGTTAAGACACATTCTGGGAATCAAAATTGGGTAAAATTTTTCTCTGGCCTCATCTGTTGGTAAGCTTGTTAAAAACTGACGAGTTGCCACTGAGCCAGCCATTCTGACCTTAAAAGGTACAAAGTAATGACTTATAGTTTATATATGTATAGTAAGAAAATGCTAGTGAAAAAAAAAGAAACTCAATTTTAAATAAAAACTTGATTTTAGTCAATGGTTTTCTTTGTTATTCTTGCAATTGTTTAACATTAGTTCGATTAATGAGTCTGTCACACTTACTTGACTCCAATTATCAGCAAGCCCTCTGCCTAAATACTCAGCAAAGGTTTTACCATGGCGATAGATTGCATTTTCTTCAGTCAGCTTAGCATCACTAGCTGTCTCCGCTGCAATGACAGATGTAATAAAATATAACAAGACCAGGGAAGTGCAGTGAAGCATATCCAAATGCACACATATTAAAATTAAGCTTTAAGTTCAAACTAAAATGATTACGTTGACAAGATAGGTTGGCTGCCAACACTGGTAAGAAACAAAAATAGAGCTAACATCCTTCTTTGGCTCCGCAGGTCACAAGTGCACCACAAACATAGAATCCAGTTTCTCTGACAAAACGGTTTGTGTGCATCAGCGCCTCAAAGATGAGGTCTAAGAGCTCCTGGTCAACATACTCGTTGAATCTATAGCCGCAGCCGAGAATAACACTCTGGAGGCATCTGCAAAGTCAGACAAAAGATGTTCTTTCAAACAAAAACAACTATTGTAAACATAAAGAAAGAAAAAAGGCAGCAGTCGTGACGGAATAGTATTGTAATCAGTTGATGTGAATGTGAAGCCTTTATCCCCACACTAATATATTAGCTGAAGCAAAATGAGTTTAATGTAAAATACTTGACATGAGAAGCACCATTTTTTTTCACTTTTTATATTCTATTCAATTTTTTTAAAGTAAAGGTCCTGACTTTTCTATCATATAGTACCAGCCATTGTGTCCTGACCTTTCTATCATATAGTACCAGAATTGTGTCCTGACCTTTCTATCATATAGTACCAGAATTGTGTCCTGACCTTTCTATCATATAGTACCAGCCATTGTGTCCTGACCTTTCTATCATATAGTACCAGCCATTGTGTCCTGACCTTTCTATCATATATAGTACCAGCCATTGTGTCCTGACCTTTCTATCATATAGTACCAGCCATTGTGTCCTGACCTTTCTATCATATAGTACCAGCCATTGTGTCCTGACCTTTCTATCATATATAGTACCAGCCATTGTGTCCTGACCTTTCTATCATATAGTACCAGCCATTGTGTCCTGACCTTTCTATCATATACAACCAGCCATTTTGTCCTGACCTTTCTATCATATAGTACCAGCCATTGTGTGATGGTTTATAAACAATAATTTGAATAATCCAAAAGGTCAATCAATTAATGTTACACCCAATAATAATTAGGGAAGAATTATGTGAGGATTATCATAATGTTAAATGAAAATTTTGTTCTTTGTAATAAAGTCATATACATACATATACAGGCAGTAATATATATATACACCAAACAGTTAGTAATTTTAAACAAATTTTATTGTTAATGCAATACTCACTTCATGTATGTTTCCAATGATTTCCATCCAGCAGTGTCATGAAGTATTTCTTGTGAATCACTAGATCTCTGAAAAATAAAATTAAAATATAAGCAAATCAATTACATTCACATTGTTAGGTGTAGAGTAGAATGAAAAGAATTTGGTTTTAAAACCAGATTTGATGTGCAAATAGATTCCATTTAGAGAATTTTATCCCCCGGAGCCCAGTTCAAAATGGCCCCATTCTCCCGCACACCTGATGAATATCTAAAGGACACGGTTATGGTATCTTCTCTATGGAAAGCAGATATTTTATCCAATTGAATCTATAATCAGACTAGATATCTATGTTGCTCTCACAATAAATCTTTTATTAAATCTGATTTCCCATCTTCTAAATTGTTTAGAACACAGAAGATAATGAAATGCTACTAAAAATTATTTGGAATTATTTAAAATATTTTTTTTTAACTAACGAATAACAATAAGCAAAAAAAATAGCTGCAGGTCACAGGCATTTCTGTCACTAACCCACTGTATATTTCATCTACTCTCAATATTTACCGTACATTTTCTCATGTATCATAAACACTTCAAGCCAATCTAGGGTAAAGAGGTTTAAATTAGGACCAAAATATATATTTTTTAATATTAGTCTTGCTGGACGTGGATTTTTAACACATGGACCAAAAAAAACGGGGGATATAGAGTTGAAAGGGTTAATGCTGCTAACCCCATTTGAGCGCTACCTTGTCACTTATAAATCAAAACATCAAATAAAAATAACCAAATAGTTAAAACCAAAAGGAATATACGCGAAAGTTAAAACATCTTTAGAATAAATTATGAAATGCAAATGAAAGTGTGCTCCGTCTCCTTAAGAGAAATCTAGCCACTCAATTTAATAGTGGTTTTAGAGCAAAAATGCCACCCCTTTTTCTAATTTTTAATGCATTTAAAAATAAACAAAGATAGCACTTACTAAAATATGTTAAGTCAAGTTACATGTTAACAAGGAGAATAGTGTGAACAAAAATTGAATTACCATATGAATAGAATCTTATAATGGTTGAGAAATGTGCCAACATTAATACTAGGAAATAGTAAGCTAACCCTTTCGATAAGTCTAGCACTTGTATTTGGTGATCCAAACATGATGCTCTCTGGCTGATCGCTTGGTGACTCTAACGAATCTTCTGTGAGTCCGAGACCATGTCGCTCCAGGTTAGTACGAATCCCTAGAAGAATTTGATCTTTGCATCTTTCATAAACTTCTGTGCCAATCACTTTGCAAAGTACACCTAAAAGCTCTCCTGTTAAATAAATTATAATTTAAATTGACAAGTGTTTAAGTGTACGTTGAGAAGGAATTAAAATGTTTTCATACCATAAATCTGATCAATTTAAATTTCTTTTTCATAAAAAAAATTCACAAATATTTTGAAACCCTAACACCCCCCCCCCCTTCCTAGACTCGAACCACGGATGATCATAGGACACAATAATCTTCTCTATAGAAGGAGCGTCTGTAATGTATAAAAGATAAGATAAACAATCATTCTCACTAGGGGGTGGGAGACTTTAGACGAAAAAAAATGTTATTAAACTATTAAATGTGAATTTTGTGTGTGGTGAATTACAAAATAATTATATTTTAAAATAGTGTTGGTTTTCTTTCTTTCTTTTTCTATTTAAATGAAATGTTTGAAAATTTTGCTCTTTTGTACGGGCCATTACAAATTTTTTTTCAAGCTTTAAGCACTTTAGGTTTAGGCCTATATTATATTATATTCAGGGTTCTCAATTTTTTTCTGAACAAAAATTCCTGGTTACTGACGCATGTTAAAATTTACTAGGCCTATCTAGTAGGCAGTAGGCTATATTTTAAACTATATTACTAGTGCAATTCTACATCTTACATAGTATAGGCTAAACTATGATAAAGGCATCATAAAGAGTAACAAAACATAGCTCTAGAAAACATGTGTAATAAATTATTATTAATTTAAATAATAGTAGGAGTAGGCCAGTCTAGTAATAAGTATTAGTAGGCCTATTACTCACTGATTTTAGTAACTATTACTATTATACTATTATACTAGTAGGCCTACTAGCGGCCTATTTATTTATCGTATCAATTTATTATTGATTATTTATTGTATATTGTATGGGGCATGGGGCAACTATAAACTTACCTGCAGCTATTCGAACTCGAAACTCGTCATGGTCTAGCATTATCATACATTTTTCTATCATTGTGTATGCAAAAGAAGTACCGTCGCTAAGACCGGTTTCATCATCATCCAATTTAATTTTCCCATGTTCAAATAGACACCTAGAGCCACTTAAACCACCATGTCGACTTTCCCATCCTAAATCCGAGTCTGAAAGCAGTCTCAAAAAGTCTTGCTGCAAACATAATGTCTCTTCTTCTTCGCAGGCTTCAACGTATTGTTCCAAATCTGCAAATCCTCTATCTCTATCAAGTTTTGCTTTGCTACAAAGTTTTGTTATGAATTCTGACGCCATTGTTTGCGGAAGTTGCGGGCTTATTTTGTAAATTTAGTCTCAAAAAAGAAAATACAGTTGTTGTTTTTTTATCTTATCTTATAAGATTTTAAATCTTAATATCAATAAAGAGAAAATACGATGTCTATTCCGTGTTTATAAAATAAACCAAAACAAAATCAAATGTAAATATTTTTTACCCCACTTGTCATTAATTTACACAACATTGTAAGATTGAAAATCCATCTATTACGCATTAGTCTAATACGACCTGGCAAATTCAGTATAAATAAAAAAAACTTATTGACTAGTACTGCAAATCTAGCAATTTTATAGTCAATTTATGCTAGATATTTTTTTCTGTTCAAACCACGCTTTTGATAAAGACTATCATGGCTGTGAAATTTGGCGTGATGTTTTTTGAAATATGAATGAATTAATTATATTTAAAATAAAAATGATGAAGAAATGTAAATTACAAATATTGATGTCAAATATTGATTTAGGCTACTTTAAAGACAAAGAGGAATCTTATATGCCTACATTATAGACGCTCCTTCTATAAAGAAGATTATTGCGTCCTACGCTCATCCGTGGTCCGAGTCTAGTCTTGCGTTTTTATTAATAGACGAACATAAACTTTATGGATTGAAATAGCCTAAACGTAGAAAAATAGGCATAACGTTTTTCTTTTGATTTTGCTATGGTGCATCAACAAAATTAGAGCAACAAAGAGATGTGATTAAAAAATGGTGACGCGTGCCGTGTTGACTATCGGTAGGCCTCTACTGCTGTAAATAAATAGGCCTAAGTAAATTCAAGCTTCGTTCATTGATTTTAGACTACCACTAACATAGTCCTTGTGAATTATGAAAATACAATATTTTTATTTCTAATTCAATATACTTTTTTTAAAAATTTCTATTGTATTTCAAATGTTTAATTTATTCCAATTGTTGGCGTTCTTTAAACGGAGTAAAAATAGCTTTAAAAGCTTAAGCAATAAAATTAATTATATTTTATTATTTATATATATTTATTAATATTGCCTTCTTGTACTACAAAAGAAAATGGTAACAAAAAATATTTCTATAAATGTAATCAAAAATATTCCAAATATTTTGCTGTGAGATTTAAGGTCCCTAATTAATATTATTTCTCTTTTAATTATTGTTAATCATTCAGAATAACATTTTTGATTACCTTATTTAGATGCTTGGATGCTATTTTAGCATAAAATTATGCCCAGATTTTGTTTGGCAACACTTCTACAATTTTATTTGATTCCTCGCTAAAGAGATTCACTAAATATCGACTTTTATTTTGTCACGTTTGTTTTTATATAAAATTAAATGAATAGACATTATTAGTGCAATTCTAAACATCGGATTACCCTTTATTATCAAAGATGGGAGTTCCAGCGTTTTTTCGATGGTTAAGCCGAAAATACTCATCTTTGATAGTAAATTGTGTTGAGGAAAAGGTAGTGTTACCATTTATCGATATTCCTTAGCCTAATTAATTTTATTATTTTTTATTTGAATGGTAGGAGTATGAGTATGAGGATAAATAAGCCTTCTAAATATTTAAAAGACTAGATCTAGATCTAGGCCTTCAATAATAGTAATAATACTTCTACAGAAAATTATATATTTATTAATTGAATATTGAAAATTACAAATTTAAGATTTTATTTAATTAGGCCTAGTCTAGATCTAGTCTAGACTATATAACTATATATATTCTATATCATCACATTCATAATAATTAGTAAATAAAATAGTAATAGTAGATATAATCTAGATCTAGACTAGAGCTAGAGTCTAGTAACATTATCATTAAAAAATTAAGGCATTAAAAAAATAAGTAAGCCTAAGCAATTAAACTTTAATTTAAAGGCAAAGGGGACATCATTTCTTTACATTACATATAGACTTACATTTGAATTTGTCAATGGAAGAGGCTAGATACCCCAAAAATTTGGGGTATCTAGCTGGCGGCCTAAATGCCCCAAAAATTTGGGGTATTTAGCTGGCGGTCTAAAGAGCCCAAATTTTTGGGGTATCTAGCTGGCGGTCTAGATGCCCCCAAAAAATGGGGTCTCTAGCTAGTGGCCTAGATAGACCAATAATTTGTTCTATCTAGCTGGTTGCCTAAAGGGACCAAATATTTTTTTTGTTGGCCAGTAATATACACTATGCCATACCATTTAAAACATGCCTGTGTGGCAATATATTTGTTCTCCTATCAACGTGTACTGTATATAACAATGAAGGCTGCCGCTATTCGGACCCGGCTTCAGTCAGAATTCCTTAAAACTCATAGAAAATATCAAAAAAGAGGGAAACAAACACAAAAAATGTTTGTTTTACCATATATATTATAAGAAGTAGCACAGAAAACACCAAATCTATCCCTATCCTTTATAACCAAACCGATACTAACTATTACCAAAAATACTACAAATCCATCACTAACCTATATAAACTAACAGATACTAATATTTATCACTAAGTCTACCGGGTCCGAATAGCCACTTCGAACAATGAATGTCAACTTCAATAAGTAAACAAGGAATGATATTCTTTATATAGCACATGGCATATTAAGCGTAGTCATTTATCCTGAGCAATGCATTTATTATAATTATCCAGTATTTAAATTTTGTTTTGAATGGTTAGGTACATGCTCATATGTACTGTCACTATCCTTAAGGTGCAAAAAGTGTCCCCTTAAACAAGAGGCAAACCAAATATTAAGTGCTATCATTTGTTCTGCATTTGCTTTTTTTCCACAGTCACAAGGCCACCGTCATAAGATTAAGTTAGATAAAATTCCATAATTTAGATCATTAGGCCCATCATATCTTGTCAAAACTAGACATGAATAATGAAAGGATGATCTAGCTAAATCGGAAGCGAAAGCTTTTGAAATCAAAATAATGTCATGCGCAGTAGGCTAAAAAACTTTTGGGGTCTCTAGGCGTACGCCTAGATACCCCAAATTTTTGGGGTAGGGAGACACTTCGTTTGTCAATTTGTGTCTATTTTGCCAAGACTGCAAGACCAAGGACCAAGAATAAGCAAGAAAATAGCCTAGCCTATAGTCATACATAGCATGGCCTATGGGGCTATGCCGCTATGGCCTATAATCTATAGGATAGACCTAGACTGGCTAGACTGCTTAGAGATAATAGACTAGGCTATAGCTATAGGCGCTATAGGCTAGTCACTATAGACAATAATTATAATAAATGATATATGACATAGACGACATAGTCGTAGCCAGTCATAGGTCATAGGCATAGTCACTATGATAGTGCATAGGGCCGGCATAGGCCATGCTTTGGCAGCTTTGCATGATAATGAATAATGATAGTGATAGGCCTATTCAACGATAATTTGTCAACACTCAACACCTATTGCCTACTTCATTTTATTTAATTACTGTGTAGGCCTACTTTGTGTCAAGTGTTCAACAGTTATAAATATGAGTGTAAACTAATTAGGGTTTGGCCGAATATCCGGGGCAGATATCAGGATTTCCGGCACTATCCGGATTTGCTGAATACCACCGGTGGATTTTTGCTGGATCCGAATATCACAGTAGTAAAGAATTACTTCAAATTCAAATACAAATAAAGTAATACTGTAGTATAAAGTAGATAAAGTAGATAAAGAAATATAAAATATATAAACAATACATACAACTAGGTAATAAACTTAATAAACAAATAAATCGATAAAAACGTATTTCCAGAAATCCGAATAACATACTACAACAATTAATTTAACAACGACAACACTTATTTAATAACAAATATAGATTTCACTGATTGCATACGATAAAAAAATCATCTGAACCAAAGAACAATGTTTAGTACTGTTTTAATAGATCACAACTTCCTGTATACTAAACTACACATTCGGTACACAGTTTACTTGGTACACACTACACTACAGCGACTACACAGTTCGTTGAACTTCGTTAAAGTTCGATCGTTGTAAGTTGTAACATGTCCATCGGTGAAGTTGACACAGTATCTGTGACTTTCATTGTAGACTGCAGATACTATCTCTTGAATAATAAATACTATAATAAATAGTTTTGAATTCTAATCAGAAACTGTTGAAGTACAACCCCATACTCATGGAAATGACATCCGGAAATATCCGGATCTGCCGAATATTAGAGGCCTACTATCCGGATAAGACAAATAGTGAAAAATCATATCCGGCCAATCACTAAAACTAATGATGTTAATTAGTAGGCATATGCCCTCAATACGGCTCTACGGCACTCTACGCCTACACCTTTACAGTTACAAGATTTGACTTGGCTGAAGGCTTTGGTCAACAAAAAAAGCAAAAGTAAAAATGCTTCTGTTGGCTTTTTCTGAATGAAAAAAAAAGTGTTTTAATTAATGAGCTGACTTAGAAATATTACTTTTTTTTTTGTCAAAACTTTTTACATTGGTAATAACCTATTGACAAGTGAACTGGAAAAAAATATTATAATTGAATATTGCCATTAGCCTAGCATCATTAGCCTTAGCTCAAACCCTCATCTTCTCTACATAACATATTTCTGTCAAAAAATATTTTCACAGAAATAGCCAGCACAAGGTAAAAAAAAAGGGTAACATTTTGGGCCAGGCATAGAGTCTACTTTAATGTCCGACACCATGCCATTTGTGCATTTATTTTATAGATAAATGTTCAACACCAGCTTTATGTTATAAACAAATAATTTAAAGATCCGTTAATGTGATTTGTGATTGCTTAAAATCATGGCTTATATTATATAAATGTTGGTTTTATTAGATTTATATTGAGAGAAAACAAAGAGCTTTTTTGTTTTGATAAAAAGCTAAGAAACGAGTCCATAATTGTTGGTAAAGTATAGAAGTATTGGTCTATAGGTAGTAAGAGAGTGTTAAAGCTGTGATTTAGATAATCTAAACAAGGTTAGCCAAATTATTTTCCTTTCTATGTTTCGGTAGCCTATTATTATAAATAAGTGTTGCAAATAAATGTATGTTATTTCTTTCCAAGCCCAAGGACGTTAATGGTGTCAAGGTACCAGTAGACACAAGTAAACCCAACCCAAATGACACAGAGTTTGACAATTTGTATTTAGACATGAATGGCATCATTCATCCATGTTGTCACCCAGAAGACAGGTCAGTGCATGTTAAATTTACCCATATCAGGGTTCAAACTAGTTGGGAAAGTTTAGGAACATTGACGTGATTTGAGAAAGTTGGATAAAACTGACCAATGTTGGGCAAAGTTTTTAAGTATTGCCAAAATGGATAAACAGGGTTCGTACAGCTCCTGGAAACTCCTTGAAACTCCTGGAAAACAAAAAGTTGTGTTCCAGGACCTTAAAACTCCTGGAAAATCTGCATTTAGTCCTGGGAAAATACTAAAAACTCCTTATTTTTTTAGGGAGATTAATTATTAATAAAAAAAATCATAATCACTGCTCTTAGATTGTACTTTCACTTTTCCAGAAAGCCCTATTGATTGGAGTTAGCCCGCTTTGCCACTTTCTATTTCCGCGCACAAAGGTTGATAACACCAGTGATGCCACGCCTTGTTTTTTTTTTTACTAGATCTTGTTTTTCTTTATCCAAACTTGGGATGTAGGCTATATAAGTAATGTCGTAAAACAAAAAAAAAAGCTGTGTAGCGAGATGTCTTTTTTTAAAGAGCTCAGCTCGGCTTTTCAAAAAATTTACTCCTGAAAAACTTCTGGAACACTCCTGGAATTTTTAGGCAATTTTTCTGTACGAACCCTGATAAAGCAGTGTGATATTCATTGGTTGGCAAGAAAAAAACATGTATGATTTAATGTAAATGTTAATATCACATGTAATATCATATAAAATGTTAAGTATAGGGCCTATTGATACTTTACTTTAACTTAGTGACTTTATTGACAAATATTTTATGGTTATTTTTTTAATAAATATTTCACCATATTTTGACTTTTGAATATTTTTCTCTATTAAAAAAACCATGCTGAAACTACAAACAAACCAGACCTGCCCCTAAAAATGAAGATGAGATGATGATTTTGATTTTTGAGTTCATTGACAGAATTTTCTCCATTGTGAGGCCCAGACGTGTTCTCTACATGGCTATTGATGGAGTGGTAATGAGTCCAATTTTTTTATCTCATTATCTCACCTAGATTACTTCGCTAATTGTGATAAAAAGCTGCTTAATGTGATAAATTTTTTGCACTGACTCCATGTTGTTTTCAACAGGCTCCGCGTGCTAAGATGAACCAGCAACGATCACGACGGTTTAGAGCATCAAAAGAAACTTAGTGAGTTTCTTAATATAACGCTGTTAGTATGCTGTATGATGGTCTTATCTATTACAAATATCTTACTTCAGCAATTATAACCTTTTTAAAATCTTTATGTCTTTTTCTCCCAGTGAAAAACTTATGGACATGGCACGCGTTAGAGATGAAGTGAAAAGCAAAGGCATGTTTTTACCACCAGAAAAACCAAAAGAAGAACATTTTGATAGTAACTGCATTACACCTGTACGTTATTTTAATTTTTTTTTTTTAATTTGTCCTTTTTATAATTTTATAACCTCTGTTATATTTAAATACAACACAACTTTTGATTTTGATACACTTATTACGGTGTAATGTGTTTACAATTTTACAGCGACCTAATGCAGTAGAATATGACAATCTAAATAGTTCAAGCCATTAATTCAGCAGATTCTTTAAAAAACTGCTGTTCAATGAAACAAGAACCATGCAGCCATAAAGACATTTCATCATCATGGGTGCAAGAGTGCCGGCTACAGCCGGCATGCCGGCCAATATAAATTTTGGAAACGTGCACGCCGGCCAATCGCCGTCAAGCTTAATGTGTAATTTCTTGTAGATCTCGTTGCACCAAAATCGTACTTTTTTTTGGGCCGTAACAAACTATAAATGTCAAATGATCTACTTTTTTCTTTCATGAAAACTTAAAAGGCGAAATAAAAAGAGCAACAGGAAAATACCAAAGTATCCGCGCATGCGTGATTCTATATTTATATTTAGGTCAGGGTTTCCCTAGTTTTCGTCGCCCTGTAATTTGTATAGGATAGGCCTACTCGTGCCTCCAGAGTTTTAAAAACGTTTTTTTTAATCGCAATCCCGTAATGTAGCTTTCTTGGACTCGGACGCGAATTTGTATTTAGGTCAATCTATACGCCACGCGTTACTCGCGGCCGCGGCTATTATTATTAAAACTCATTGTTTTCATTAGCTCATTAGTCTTTAGTTTTAGGCTAGGGCTAGGCATTAGCCTCATTAGGCCTACAACTACAATAAAACGTTTATCAGCCTACTAAAACGAAAACAACTATTTATTAATAGACTTTATCTCGGCGCAACGTCAAAGTTTCAATTATTGCTATCATTGAAGTAAAATCGTCACTATAATCTTGTTTTTGTAGAACACTGAGCTCGCTGTTGGCCCTACACTACATTGTTTAATTGTTAGTAATAATATTAATATAGTAACCTGTTGCGCGGCGACCTTGACCTGATATCCTTTCTTTTTTCTCTCGCAAATGTCCGAATTATGTCCGAATTCTGCGATCGTAGGCTATTTGTAAAAAAAAAAATGTGGGATATGCGATCTTGTTGTTTTTTTCTCGACAATATCGGAAATGTAAGAATGTAGGCCCTATCTAAAAAAAAACAAAGAGCCTGACGACTAATATATAGGCCTATATATAGGGCCTATATAATATATAAATATAATACAATAATACGCGGGCGGACACGAACGCTAAGTATACTATTTTAGGCAGAAACTTTGCCGGCTTTTTGGCATTGTCAACTCTTACTTGCCGGCCAAATGGGGGTCCAGCACTTGCACCCATGCATCATTTTAGAGAAAATGCTTACAAGCTAGAAAACAAAAACTTTTCGTCCAGGGCTATAATTTTCTTTTTCAACGACTAAACAAAATGCAGAACACTCTATGTACTTGTATTGCAGGGCACACCATTCATGTTCAAGCTAGCTGAGTGTTTGAGGTACTACATTCATGATCGTATCAATAATGATCCTGGATGGGCAAAAATCCAAGTCATTCTCTCAGATGCCAATGTTCCAGGAGAAGGAGAGCACAAAATTATGGACTACATTAGAAGGCAAAGAGGTAGTAAAAACAAAAGATAAAGCCCTGTAGAAATTACCTTTCTTTTAAATGCTTGATAGAAAATTAACAAAGAAAAGTTTGGCCAACATTTTGAATGAGACTTTAGTGATTTAGTGTCTTCTCTTTCTTTAAATTCATTAGCTCGTAATTAGGTTGTAGTTTTTTTACAATAGTGACTAATTAATGAATGTTCTCTTCTTTAAGCTCAACCAAACCATGACCCAAACACACATCACTGCTTGTGTGGGGCAGATGGTGAGTACATTTTATGTGAATAGTTCTAACAATAAATAAACTCTTCAAAACCTAAGTTTACAAGTAAATATGACATAAACTTTTCAAAACCTAAGTTTACAAGTAAATATGACATAAACTTTTCAAAACCTAAGTTTACAAGTAAATATGACATATTTATTTAAAGAAAACTTTGAAAGTATATTAGTGAAAATGATTTTCCTGTGATATATGTTCGGTTTTCTTAACTGTCTACATGACTGTATGTTTTGTTTTCCAGCTGATTTAATAATGTTAGGTGAGTAATACTTTTATTTCCTTTGACTCAACGTAATAATTATATAAATTGTAAGCATAATTTTAAAGTGTTAATTGTATAAGGTACTTGGGTATTAGTGTAGCGGAGACAGATATCCAATTTATATTGTAGGACACGGGTAAAAGAAAACTAAAACATAATTTTTGATAAGCTTTTTG
The DNA here is from genome assembly GCA_949126835.1 of Anisus vortex. Taxonomy (NCBI): domain Eukaryota; kingdom Metazoa; phylum Mollusca; class Gastropoda; family Planorbidae; genus Anisus; species Anisus vortex. The sequence continues at coordinate 20,653,441 of OX421495.1, read as the reverse complement.
TATGTTTGGACCTTAATGGTTAACAAATACTTTTTTTATAGGACTCTGTGATTCAAATTAGTTTTTTTTATTAATATTTTTATTTTATTTTTAGTAGATTGTATTTAACAAGGAGGTATTTTTAAATTTGATTTATTTTATAGTGAATTGATATTTCCATCTGTTAGGTCTAGCCACCCATGAACCAAATTTCACAATCATTAGGGAGGAGTTCAAGCCAAATCAACCAAGACCTTGTGACTTGTGTGGTCAAATGGGTAACATGTTTTTTGTTTGTTTGTTTAATACACTGAAAGCAAAGCAAAAAAAAACTATATGAATGTATTGAGTCCCTACACCAATCTAGACTGGTAATAATTTATATTTTATTTTTAGGTCACGAGTTGAAAGATTGTCAGGGATTGTCTCGAGAAGAAACAGATGAGGTTTTTACCTTTTCTCTTTTTGTGTCCTTCATTACATTCACATTCTTACACGTAACATTTTTTTCAGTTAGACTTAGTGAAACTAATGTATTTTCTGATCAGTTCTAAAACTATTATTATACGTACAGTGGTGTTGTCCCATTATAATACGAGCACTTGTGCTTTAGTTCTGTTGTACCGGTCTCATATAGTTTATAAAGTGAATTTGCCTGTTTCTTGATCTCCTTGTAACTAATTAACCTTTTCGAATAGTATTGCTGATTACTTTCTCTTTCTACCAACTTGTAGTCGATGGGTGTCCCTGGAACAGAGCAGCAGTTTATATTTGTCAGACTGAGTGTGTTGAGAGAATATTTACAGACAGAACTGACTATGCCTAATTTACCATTTACGTATAGTTTTGAGGTAAGATAATATCGTGCTTACAGTATAAGTTTATAACTCTAAAACTTAAATTTTGTACAGTACCTAACTCCAGTGGAAACCAATCTATATAAAAACTAAAAATGCATATATTTGTTCTACCTTCCATTAAGATATTTTAAATGGTCAATTTCTGTTTTGTTTAGCGAGCACTAGATGATTGGGTATTCATGTGTTTCTTTGTTGGCAATGACTTCCTGCCCCACTTGCCTTCCCTAGAAATCAGGTAAGTCATTTGTGTGAACTGCCATGTATTGTAATGCAATGTTAGTGTTTGGTGCTTTTCTAATGCTAAATTTTATTTTATTGCAGTTGTAGAATTTTGAGCCATGACGTATACTAAGTGACTATAATTATATTTGTGCATTTGCTTAATTATGTTTTTTTTGTGTCAATGTTAAAGGGAAGGAGCAATTGATAGGTTGGTGAAACTTTACAAAGATGTTGTATATAAAACTGGAGTAAGTTTATTTTTCTTTTTGTTAAAGGCTTTTTGAATTCACTGTACAGATTCTTTGTTATCAACTTTAGGCTTTAAATTTAAAGGCAGTTTTATAAACACTTTCATGTAGAAATCATTTTGGATAACTTTGAATACTATTCATATAATTCTATGCTTCAGGGCTATCTGACAGACAGTGGTGTGGTAAACTTGAGTCGTGTTCAGCTGGTTATGTCAGGTACACTTAGAAGATTATTCCTTGTTTTCACTTTGGTTGAAATTTAGTGTAGTTTGTTTAGTTTTGTAAAGCAAGCCCTGTTAGGTAAATATGAAAGAAATATACATGGAACATACTGCATTTCATCAGACCTCATTTGAGCTTATGATGGAGTTACACTGTTTGTTGGAATGTTTTCATTTCTACAAGTAGATTTAAATGGTCAACCTCAAAGGGCCATCCTAGAATTCCATTTCACTGAGGGCCCAGCTGCTTGCGGCTCTGGACACTCATCTTTTGCATTAAGTTTGCCAAACAAGTTAAAAGCAGAATGGCTGAGTGTTAGAACAATAAAATCATGAATGGTAGTTTTCAGATCCCATAGAGTTCCAAGGCAAAGACCAAGGATTTCTAACCTAAGCTGGGTGGGCATTGGGCTCTCTTCATAGGCCTAGTAAATTATAATTAATAACAATAGGTGAGGATTTCTTTGTCTGAAGGGAACAGATCACTAACCACTGTAACTTACGTTCATGTAGTCAAGAAAAGCAAGTCATACAGACTAACCATGATCTAAAAGTAGTTATTTGTGACTTTATGTCTGGCCAATAGAGAGCTATATTTACATTCCATGTACAAAGCAACAAGTTTTTTTTGTTGGGCAATATTGTAGAGGCTTCCAGCTACCCATGCAGTTATTATGGGCACAATAGTCTTAAGCTGTGATAGACTATTTTCTGGTAGTTACACGTGAATGAATAATTTTTTCTTTCATTCACAAAGTTTTTTTGCAAAGTCTGATTTATATATAAAGTTGATCCCCACAATGTAAACATTGCCCGCTACAAAGTTAATATAAATCTTATACGAATTCATATGGACCTGTGTTATAATTTACCTCAGACCAACTACGGTATATCTATTGAAGCATGTGTTACTTACAATGAGAAAATATCATTTCAGAATTGGGCAAAGTTGAAGATGAAATCTTTAAGAAAAGAAGACAAACTGAAGTAAGCCACTCAACTCTATCCTACTCGCCTATATAAACAGGCATGTATCAGGGCATTCCTTAGTTCTAACATTAAATGATATTGTTTAGACAGTTTTATCTTTATTTGACATGCATGGATAAGCTGACTTATTATCCTATGATAAGTTTTAAAGTGATACGGATATAATTTAAATTTGTTTCAATTTCTTTCACTGTCAGTCCAGTGCTGAAAGTTAGTTTTAGTTAATGTTTGTAATCTGATAATGATTCTGTGTTTTCCTATTGAGTTTATTGCTTTTCTTACTTATGTCATTTATCATTTCTACTGTACTTTTCTAACTAATGTCATTTATCATTTCTACTGTACTTTTCTAACTAATGTCATTTATCATTTCTACTGTACTTTTTTAACTAATGTCATTTATCATTTCTACTGTACTTTTTTAACTAATGTCATTTATCATTTCTACTGTACTTTTCTAACTAATGTCATTTATCATTTCTACTGTACTTTTTTAACTAATGTCATTTATCATTTCTACTGTACTTTTTTAACTAATGTCATTTATCATTTCTACTGTACTTTTCTAACTAATGTCATTTATCATTTCTACTGTACTTTTCTAACTAATGTCATTTATCATTTCTACTGTACTTTTCTTACTAATGTCATTTATCATTTCTACTGTACTTTTCTTACTAATGTCATTTATCATTTCTACTGTACTTTTTTAACTAATGTCATTTATCATTTCTACTGTACTTTTCTAACTAATGTCATTTATCATTTCTACTGTACTTTTCTAACTAATGTCATTTATCATTTCTACTGTACTTTTCTAACTAATGTCATTTATCATTTCTACTGTACTTTTTTAACTAATGTCATTTATCATTTCTACTGTACTTTTCTAACTAATGTCATTTATAATTTCTACTGTACTTTTTTAACTAATGTCATTTATCATTTCTACTGTACTTTTTTAACTAATGTCATTTATCATTTCTACTGTACTTTTCTAACTAATGTCATTTATCATTTCTACTGTACTTTTCTAACTAATGTCATTTATCATTTCTACTGTACTTTTCTTACTAATGTCATTTATCATTTCTACTGTACTTTTCTAACTAATGTCATTTATCATTTCTACTGTACTTTGCATTTCTTCTATTCATTAGCTGGATTTCAAACGCAGAGATAAAGATAAGAAAAGGAGAATTAAAATGGTGAGTGATAATTCAGTGCATGCTGTAGATGTTTTAAAAATATGTTAGAAAATTCAATCGTTGCAAACTCTTTTGTTTTTGTTTACAGCAACAAAATGCACAGAGACCAAAGTGGATGATGGGAGGGCAGTTTGCTCCTCAGGTAAATTTATCTGTAATTATTTCAGAATTAAGGCAATAAGATATATATTCAGCTATGAGAAATAACACATTTTTATTAACCAACCTATTGGGCTTGGTAACACTTTTTTTTTTTCTTTAATTCAAGGCTTGCCTAACATTTATTATTATGGATAATTTCTTTGTTTCAGGCTCTTGGAAGGCCCGGTTCCTCAGTAGCTGTATCAAATCCAAGGCAGGCAGCGTATGACAGCCGCAGACAGAACATGTCCACTTCTGCCGGGGCGGGTGGAGCCACAGCAGAACTCAAGGCACTGATTGTCCAGGAGAAACAGGGGGAAGCAGTTGGTTCTAAAAGAAAGTCCACGGAGCAGGGTGGTCGTGGAATGGACGATGATGATGAGTCAGAAGAAGAAGAGGCTCCAGATGATGTCAGGTTAGAGAATGGTTGGCTTGACGGGTTTGGTATGGGCTGGGAAAGTTTGGCTTGACACGAGTTGGTGCTACAAGGCCTAGGAAAGTTTGGGAAAACTGGGTTAGAAAAACAAGGCCCAAGAAAATTTGGGCAAACAGAGTTGGCTTTGCACTTTACAAGGCTCAGTAAAGTTTTGGAAAGGTCTCCCCAGGGTTTTGTAAAACCTTTAGTATTTTGAAATGATTTTAGAATAAGGAACTCGAAATTAGGAGTTTTAGCAAGTGAATTTACAAAGTGTATAAGATTTGATGTGAAAAATTAAATTTGCATTACTCATATGACCATAATTTTATTTAATGGTGGTGTCACGCTGAACTTGCTGTGATTGGATATTTAAATCAATACCAGAATGCATAAATAAAAATAAATTGCCACATTTTTGTGTTTCTTTCTCTGATCAGATTGTGGGAAGATGGCTGGAGAGACAGATACTACAAGTCCAAATTTAATGTGGATCCTGATGACCAAGAGTTCCGCTACAATGTGGTATGTGGTCTATTGACATCTTTTACTGTACTGGTCTATTGACATCTTTTACTGTTCTGGTCTATTGACATCTTTTACTGTACTGGGCTATTGACATCTTCTACTGTACTGGTCTATTGACAGCTTTCACCCTGCAAACATTGACTACTCCACCATCAAGAAATATGTGTGAAGCTTTTTTCAGACTGTCCTCTATCTTTCTGTTTTCAATAAAGCCAACATTAGTAATGTTTTTTTAAAAAAATTAATTAATCACTTGTTTTGCTAATTCTTCATACAGGCAAGGCATTATGTTCGTGGTCTGTGTTGGGTACTGAGGTATTATTATCAGGTGAGATGTTTAAAAAAGAATTTTGTTAATTTCTTAGCCTGGTATGTTGTGCAAATCTTTTGAGTTACTGTAGATCTATTTATTTCTGATCAAATTGATGCTTTTATGCCAATGTTTAATTTCTGTGTAACTTTTCCAGGGCTGTGCTTCCTGGAAGTGGTATTTTCCTTACCACTATGCTCCATTTGCTTCAGACTTTGTCAATATTGGAGATTTGCCAAATGACTTTGAGAAAAACACACAACCAGTAGGTTCTTATTTTTTTGGTTTTAGTATTCTTTTCATTAAGAATTTGCAACATTGTTCATCTTAAAATGTAACACTGTCAAATTTAATAGCATTGAATCTCAACAGAGACTTAATTGTAATGATTAGAATTTGTGTGTTTTACATAATGGTACTGGTAGGGCTAAACAGTGTTATAAAAAGATCATTGCTGAATGTTTGACAAAACTTATGTTTGATATTGGATTGCATTGTATAAATGATAAATGTTAGGGAAAGTACTAATGTTAATTTTTAGCCTTTCCATATTGACCTATGCATATTTACCGTTGAACAGTTCAAGCCACTGGAACAGCTGATGGGTGTGTTTCCTGCGGCCAGTAAGAAACACCTGCCGATCACTTGGCAGACTCTAATGGAAGATCCAGTGAGTTCATTGTATTTCTTTCACCACCACCATGTCGTCTTTTTGTCGTAGATTTGCTTTTTGTTTTTGTGTGTCTGCATAGTGTTGTTTTGATACTTAGTTTATTTGTTCTAGGTCATAGGTTTTCAACTTTGTTCGGCTCACAGCTCCCCAACTTAATTTTAGCGCCCATACCCCCCCCCCACCACCCCTCTGGAAGTTAATATAGTTTCTGCATTTTTTTTTAGGCCGACTAGATTTGTGCTTATTTATTATCTTTAAAAAAAACTGAAAAGAAAACATATTTTAAGAAATACTAGAATATTTTTTTACACCTGTTTAACGTAAATTATTTTAATCCTCTAATAATTAAATGTTATTTTGAATACATAATGTTGAATTTATATAAAGAAGTAATAATTAGTCAGTAATATTTGTTATATTACAAAACATAACTTGATTGGCATCACTATTGGATTAAATGTGGAAACATTTTTTTTTATTAAAGGGAGATAATTAACCCGTTTTATTTGAGCTAATATTTCTAAGATGTTTTTTTCTTTAAAAAATAAAATAAATGGCTTACGATTTATAACTTTCAAATGATCAAGCTGTTAAAAGTCTTTGAAAATAATATAAATATTTTATAACTAAAAAATGTAGCCTATATGTATTTATTCAAACATTACATTAACTACACAGTTGGTAACATTACTACTTATTAATTACCATCAATGAACAATCCATATGTATCCTAGATTCAAATAGGGATAATTCTATTATCTTTAACTGAAAATCTTCCCTACTCAACCTGTAGATCTTCTCATGATTAGATATTTCACACAGGTGTAGGAAGCTTGGGTCACACCCCCCCCTCCCCCTTCCCCCCCCCCAGCTATGGCTCTCATCTAAACTTACCCAAAGGAGGTGCAAGGATGTAAAAATTGGATGCACCTCCTAATAGAAAAAAAAAAAAAAGAAAATACTTAATTCAGATTGTTGATTTAGAAATACTAATAATAGCATTATTTAACTACCAAAACAAACTTGGGGTGTGCTTTCCAGCCATCAGTCATCCAACTTTTGATAAAACTTTCTATGTTTTCTTGATATTTTCTCGAGTTGACTAGTTTCAATCTAAAAAATAGTGTGCACACTAAAGCACACTTTTGTTTGGAATAATTTATATTACTGTGTTATTTTTATTACTAGTTACTGCCCTAAATTTCTACTTGTAAAATGTGTAATATACTATATACAAATTATAATGTCGTTCACTATATTCCCAATACAGGAGTCCCCTATCATTGACTTCTACCCAATAGATTTCAAAATAGATTTGAATGGCAAAAAATTTGCTTGGCAAGGTATTGTACATATGTCAAAAAGATTTATTTATTGTGACAGGTTCATTTAGCTATTGTGACAGGTTCATTTAGCTATTGTGACAGGTTCATTTAGCTATTGTGACAGGTTCATTTAGCTATTGTGACAGGTTCATTTAGCTATTGTGACAGGTTCATTTAGCTATTGTGACAGGTTCATTTAGCTATTGTGACAGGTTCATTTAGCTATTGTGACAGGTTCATTTAGCTATTGTGACAGGTTCATTTAGCTATTGTGACAGGTTCATTTAGCTATTGTGACAGGTTCATTTAGCTATTGTGACAGGTTCATTTAGCTATTGTGACAGGTTCATTTAGCTATTGTGACAGGTTCATTTAGCTATTGTGACAGGTTCATTTAGCTATTGTGACAGGTTCATTTAGCTATTGTGACAGGTTCATTTAGCTATTGTGACAGGTTCATTTAGCTATTGTGACAGGTTCATTTAGCTACTGTGACAGGTTCATTTAGCTACTGTGACAGGTTCATTTAGCTATTGTGACAGGTTCATTTAGCTACTGTGACAGGTTCATTTAGCTACTGTGACAGGTTCATTTAGCTATTGTGACAGGTTCATTTAGCTATTGTGACAGGTTCATTTAGCTATTGTGACAGGTTCATTTAGCTATTGTGACAGGTTCATTTAGCTATTGTGACAGGTTCATTTAGCTATTGTGACAGGTTCATTTAGCTATTGTGACAGTCTGATCAAATTGATGCTTTTATGCCAATGTTTAATTTCTGTGTAACTTTGCCAGGGCTGTGCTTCCTGGAAGTGGTATTTTCCTTACTTTCTTAAATTATTGTAACAGTTTACTTAGTTATTTTGAATCATTATTATTTTTCTTGCTAGTGTTAATTGAATTCTCTTTTCAAATATGCATACATAATTAGTTTGTTCTATCGTACATTATGTTTGTTCTAGGAGTGGCACTGCTTCCATTTGTGGATGAAACCAGACTACACAGCGCCCTGGAAACAGTTTATCCAGATCTCACAGCTGCAGAACGTACGTTAATCTTGCAAGTCCTTTAAATTTACATTTTAGTTGACATCTGTATTCAATTTATACTATGTAATTTTTCCATGGATAAATTCATTTGTAATTGGTTGCCTCTGAATTCTTGTAGGAAAAAGAAATACAAAAGGGAATGACAGATTGTTTCTTGGCATTCAGCATCCAGCTTTTGATTTCTTGGAGGGATTGTATGAAGGTGGCTTCACTAAAGATGTAAGTTGTGCTACCGCTTCTTCATTAACTCATTTGCTACTACTGCGACTCAATGCGACCTACCCCCCCCCCCCTCCGTACTAACACGCCCTAAAGCGGCCGCCACGTGTGTGACTAACCTAATGTCGTTTCTTGTTTTTTCGCCATGCGTTCTGTTTTTTTTAATGCTGCAAGCACAGCTTTTAAAAAGTAGGAATATAGTCTTTTTCGTTAATAAAAACCGGATGTTTTTATTAAGTCTTGTTTTTTTGCGCTGCGCGTTCAAAATACGAGTAGTTTTCACTGGCCTTTCGTCTTGTAATACTTTTTTTTATAGCCTTCGCTTTTAATTTTTTACTCTTTTTATCAATAGCTCTATACCTCCAAATATAACATTTAACAATAGTTCTGATAATCAGGATGCTGCAGATATATAGACTTAGATGAATTTCCATTACAACTCGATTTATGGGCTTTTTTATACTTTATCGAACTTTGACGCCAGGGCTAGTGAAAATATTTAGCCAAATCCTAGGGTCTCAACACTCAGCGAATGATTCTACCGATAATTCGGCATTTTTTATGTATTAAAGTATACATTTCCAGAAAGCTAAGATATTTATCTATTATATGATGTAATTTTTATTCACTTTGGGGAATATTTAGTCATTAAAAAAAAATATTAAAAAATAATTTACTAAATTTAATACGGAGTTCCTTCCCTTTGGCGAGTATTTTCCGGGGTGTCTTTGGAAACTAGGTTAGTAGCAAATGAGTTAATCTACTGGGCAATACATGATACTAATAGCCATAGGGCTCTGTTTTTTTATAGAAACTAGAATTGAAATTTGTTTTATTTTTGTAGTGTGATATGGATCTCTCTCTATATATATATGTGTGAGAGCCAGAATTGAATGCAAAGTGGCGATACTTTGCCATCAGCGCCTTCATAACAACGATATGTCGTCCCATCTCAAGGAACTAATCGATCCTCATGTTCCGCACAGAATACTCCGTTCTACAGACCCCTCGCTTCTGGAGGTGCCCCGTTGCTCTCTGACGACCGTTGGCCTTCTCAATGTCTGGCCCAAAAGTTTGGAATCTACTTTCTAACCAGCTCAGGCGATCAAGTTCTATTGTCACTTTTAAAAAGAACTTGAAAACCCATTATTTTAATATTTACCTTCGTTAAACTAATTTAGACCCCTACTTTTACTTGCATATTATTTTGGTTAATGCTACATTTATTGGCTTTGTCCTATGTTTGTAAAGTTTAATATTATCAATTAGCTTTAATTTTTTTTTTAGCCTAGAGAATTATATCCATGTTTTATGCATGTCTGTAGCTGAATGTTAAATGCGCTCTGAGATTACAATAGAAGTATTATATATATAATAAGATGCCGAAATGATCCCTTTTTCAGCCTGTTGACCTAGACAGAAAACTAACCAATGGCATGGCTGGCTTTGTTTGGTCAGATGAATATAATATTGAAAAAGGAGGGTGAGTTGATCCATATATTATATATATATTTGTGTATTCTTAAACTTCACATTCTGACTTGCATTAAATGTGATTTCATTTTTGTGAACATGATGCTTTTCTTTATCTACTTTCATTCTTCAAACCCCAATTCTTTTGTTTCTAGAGTAATGCCAACGCCACTGCCAGATGTAGAAGATATATGTGAGAACAAGTGCATCACGTAAGTTTGGGATTCCCATGTCATGCTTAGTGCAGTGAAATATCTTTACGCTGTTCTGTCCTCTCTTCAATGCCATTCATTTATTAAATAAGTTACCATTATCTTGCTGTGATTGTAAATATTTGCAAATAAGTAATGTTTTCCTTGTCTGTCCACTAGGGTCTGCTACAGAGATTTGCAGTTTGATCCAGATCACATATTCAAGGCTGAGGTTTTACCCGGAGCAGTGTAAGTGTTTACCATTGGGTTGTAACTTTTGGAAACTAAAACTTTGGTATTTTTTTTAAAGTGGTGATGTAAAATTGTTTTATCAAATACTGTCTTGTGGACCACCGTGATGCTGAAATTATTTTTTGCTCATCTTCTACATTAATTTGTAGTCTAAATTTGATATATAAAGTAAAGTACCCGTCGGACCGAATTGATCCATAGGTCCGATGAAGCAGCGTTCCCCAGTTTCTGTGGCCACGGCATACTAGGTGATTGTGTGGCCAGTACTATGCACAGCCGCCTTTACTTTACCCCAACTAATGTCAGGTACCCATCAGAGCTGGGTACACTCAAGGACACCCTCCAGACCCAGGAAAAAATCCTGGCCTGAACCAGGATTCGAACCCGGGACCTTCGGCTCGCCAGTCGAACGCGCTGCCGCTCGGCTACCGTGCCCCCTTAAATATGATATGTAAGCTATTTTTATTCTATCAAATACTCAGGGTTCCAGCGGCCTCCTGAAGTTTAAAAAAATGGCAAAAAACTCCTGAAAACCTCCTGAAATTTGAAATAATCTCCTGAAATGTCCTGAAAAATATCGCCGACCCCAAATTTTTCCTTCTCGAACACGTGTCCCTAGAAATTGATTCCGCAACAGCCCCACCTCCCACGTGTTACGCTTGCTATGCCAAGCATCTCACTTTGAGACGGTAACAATGGTATATAGCTCCCTCCCCCACAGTTTGGTGTCTGCTAGATAAGGTGCCTTATGCAGATATACATTTCTGATTCTTCTCAGATCGACAGCCTTTGATATATTTTGAAAAATGTTTATATCAAAATGCACAGAAATAGGTCTTTTTATTAGTTAAAAAGAAAACGATGACATTTAAGACGCTATCTTATATCATGTAGTAAAAATTCCATTAGGCCTATTTAGCCTACTTAAGACCTAGCTAGCCATACGAGAGGAGTTGTTCACGACATAGGCCTACGCCCATTGGCGACGGTATCATTATTGACTTTTTAAAGGTGTAGGCCCTACATGGTTTTATGAATTATTATATTGTATGCACAAGGCCTCCAATGTGTTTTTGCGATCAATGTGGGAAATGCTTGCTTTGGCTCTGGCTACGTACCACGACCGCGCCAACAAGTCTAGACTTCGTGGAGTCTGCAAACCACTACATTTTGTCGAATAGGCTTATATTATATTGTATGCGTAGGCCAACAATTAGAAAAAAAAAAATATAAATTACGGTAGACAACACGAAGAACATATTGTAATGAACGTTTTTCCCTTTGGTCAAAAAACAAGTTTGGTAGGCAGATGATTTTGGGTCTAGGCATAGCAGACTAATGACTAGGCCTAATCTAGAAGTCTAAGTCATTTTATTCACCAATACATTGATGAAATGCACTCAATGCTGAATATATCTGACTAGATCATATGTTCTAGACACAAATTGGCTGAATATAAAATCTTTTTGCATATACCAGAGACATCTAAATAGGGCCCACCAGTAATTTGAAGCATTTATAAAGTAAAAAAATCCGAAGGTCCTGGTTTTGAATCCTGGTGGAGGCTAGGACTTTTTCCCAGGACTTGAGGGTGTCCCTGAGTCTACCCAGCTCTGATGGGTACCTAACATTAGTTGGGGTAAAGTAAAGACGACTGGGTATTGTGCTGGCCACACATCCCCTTGTATGCCGTGGCCACAGAAACTGGTGAACCCTGCTTCACCAGCCCTATGATCAGTTTGGCCCAAAGGGTACTTTATTCCCTATTATTTGTACTTTTTAAAAATTATAACATTTCTAAAGACAGTTAAAGGACTCTATATAATGAACATAGCTTATTGGTACATTTATAGCTTTGACATTATAATGGCCTTATAATTATTAAATTAAATTGTAAATGTATCTGAGTCAATGTTAAGTCTATTGGGTTTGTCAGCCGAACGTACTGCCCACTTTTCCCCCAACCACTATGATACATAAGCTACATTTGCTTAATCGTAGGGCTTATGATCTATATTGTAATGTGGCTCAACTAGGCTACCGTATATACTCGTGTATAAGTCGAACCGGTGGATAAGTCGCACCCTAGTTGAAGATTATTTTTCTTATATGTGACCCGCGTATAAGTCGCACCCTGACCTTCAGGGGTCACATTGCCTTTTAACTTCTCCAAAATGCATACCTTTGAAACATAAAAGTTACTAAATATTCACCCTTATTGGGAAGCTTTCCTTAAAAATTGGTTTCAATAATCAAATAAAGGCAGCGCTTGATTTATTTTAAAAAAACGATCAATACAGCCATTAGTCATATGATAAAGTAAGGTAGCCGATCTGTTTCTTCATTTAAGTAATTCTACACCATTAAAGTCAACTATACGGGTTATGTAGGGAACTGTATGACAGAGTAGTGATGTTTTTTGGACTTTTCAAAAACAGTGTTGGGTGTATAAGTTGCACCCCTACTTTTTGTCGAAATTTTGGGTAAAAAAAAGTGCGACTTATACGTGAGTATATACGATAAATTAAACAGTGCCTATGTTCTTGTTCTGTTGTAGGATGCCGCCTCCAACCTTAAAGCCAGACAACTGGAACAACAGGAACCCAGGCCAGCGTTACAGACCTCAGCTAGGCTTTCAACCCAACAGTGGCTATCGTGATAACAAGGACATGTCAGCAGCCAATAGGTTGATTAGGTCAGTTATAATATCAGGATATTTAGTGTCAGCAGCCAATAGGTTGATTAGGTCCGTTATAATATCAGGATATTTAGTGTCAGCAAGCCAATAGGTTGATTAGGTCAGTTATTCCTATTGTTGCAAAATGTGCGGCTGTTTGTTAGAAAACTGTTTCAGGCCAGTTGATGAAGTCGTAATTGTTTTGCTTTCAGGAACACAGCAGGCATGGGAGGTCAGGGCTATGTCATGTCATCCCAGAGCATGATGCCATCCATAACTGCTGCCATTCCATTCAACTACAGCAGCGGCGCCCAACGCGGCGGGGGCTACAACAGTCAACAGAGCAGAGGCAGGGGTGGTGGGGGTGCCAACTTCCAGAGGTCAGGCGGCAACAGCAGCTCACAGTACGGGAACAGCCACAGTGGAGGTGGGGGAAACAACAGCAGTGGCGGCCGGCCGTACAACAACAGCAACAGGGGAGGCTATGGCAGCTCTCAGCAGTCATCGTCATACAGAGGGGGGATGAACCAGGGAGGTAAGATTGAAAAATACTTTTTTTTTATTACTTATCATTTTTTATCTCTAATTTCTCATTGTGTTTCACATTACGGGGGTAATGTCCAAGCAGGAGATGTTGTAGGTTACTTGCATTTGCCAGAGCAGTTAACCTTTAAATGCCTGCAGTTGGTAGAAGGATTATCTTAACCCTTAAAATACTGACCGACTTTCTTACTGGGTCTGAGAAAAAGAAGTAAATCGATGACTATATACGCGACCGGTACTATAAGGGTTTAACATGTTCATTTTTTTTACTTTTTCTGGAAGATAATCTTGCTATGTCCCTTTAATTAGAAAGAGTTGTCTTTATTACAGCGGGAAAGCGCTATAGCTACATGGTGAAGATTGCACCTTCACCTTGTGTACTATTATTTGAAACATTTGTTTAGACCTGGCCAATCATTGTTATTTATTTTTTCATGAAATGCCTTAGCATTTTTTAAAGCAATTATTTTTAGCAAATGATTTACAGTACACTCATGGTAGTCGGTTGTCTAAAGCAGGGGTCGGCAACCTAAGGCACGCGTGCCAAGTGTGGCACGCAGAACGATTTTCAGTGGCACGCGAGAGACCTCCAAGAAGATTTTTTAATGCAAGTCAAAACAACGCATGTCAGCATAACTAATTGGTGCTGTGTGGCGAACTGCATGGGAATCACACTGGATGTCGACTGTTTTAGTTCAGGAATGTTTGTATGCAAATTTCTCATCATTGGACTTGCCATCTGTGATTGAATCTATTGTTAACCCTTACAGTCCCTGTGGCGTATATTTTCCTCTAACTATTTCTCTCCCTCAAGCCTGGCCGCGTATATTTGCCTCAAGGAAGGGTGTCTATTTAAAGATCAAAATAAAGGATTTGACCTTTCACCATAGTCTCGGGCAGAATATTTATTCGATAGCTGAATAGTTGAATTTTATTTCGCTTTTTAAATTATGAAAATTGACTAATTATTGAGTTATTTTGTGAAATTGAATGTGGGGTCCTAATGGATGCTATCGAATTACTTTCCGTTATTATGGCGGTACATATTGATGCGACTTTTTCTTATGGATTATTATTACGAATGAATACAAATACTTTATGAATTAGATTATTCTAATAAGGTAAGTTATTATGTTTCTAGCAATTTACTCTCTTTGTGTTATCATCAATTTTTACCAACAAAAAAGAATTTTTACCAACAAAAAAGTAAAAAAATAATTTTGGAACCCTATTGATGTCTCAGCCATTCTGAAATAATGTCTGGGATGGAAGGAATAATTAGTAAAATAATGGCTGGGACTGAAGGTATACATCGCAAATATGTAGGTCGGTATATTAAGGGTATAAATTAGTTTTATACATCTAATTACACAATGAAAAAAGAGAATAATGCTGAATTTATATAAAGAAATAATAATTTTAAAACGAAATTAGTTATATTTAAAAAAAATTAACTCGTTTTGGCATCACTAGCATCAAATGTAGAGAATTTAATTAAAGGGAGATAATTAGACCGTTTTCTATGAGTTTATTATATATATTATTTTTTTTTTTTGTTTCCTTTGAAAAAAAAAAATTGGCAAACAATTTATAACTTTAAATGATAAAGATAGTTGAAAATTATATAAATATTATGTGACTAAGAATTTGTATGAACATTTTTAAACATCACGTTAATTACCCACTTTTTATTATTACTACGTATCAATTCCATTTAACTATAATTTTTTTGATTTATTGGCTGGTGTCTTAATTTATACCAGTAATAATATATTGGCCTAAATCTCAGTAAGCTGAGATCCAACTGTAAAGAATGTATAGCTATTAATAGAATTATATCTTGACTTGTGACAACTAAATTCAAATGTTGTTACATTAACCATTAATGTTTAAGTTGAGAAATGAAATTGTGTATTAGCTGTGAATGGATTTTATTTAAAAAAAAAGATAATATAACAAACAGGTTAATTTGTTATTAAATATAAAACGCTTTAATGAATTTCGCTATATAGCTCCTTTTCTTTTGGTCTTGGTCTTATAAAAATAATATAGTTGATTAGTTTGACTTTCACTCTTTTGGCACGCTGAATGATTTAGAAATCCTAGTTTTGCACACTATAAACAAAAGGTTGCCGACACCTGGTCTAAAATGTTTGTAAAGTAACCCTTCAAACCTATGTTAAGAAGCAGTGTGCAAAAAGTTCTTTTAGCATTCATAATAATATGCAACCTGGGGCCTTTGGCATTTGTGTGCGCTCCTGATGGACCACGTATTTAGAGTGCTAAAATAGATTTCCTGTCACTGCGTCTTCTTGTCTTCATTACACTGTTTCAGTTTCATGTGTACTTATAATACACATAAAAGTCACTTGACATGTTTTCCAGTAGTTTTACTTTGATTAAGAGTTTTTTTGACTTACTCGTTTGTGTCCCCTAATCCAATATCTTGGTCAGATTGGTCCATAGCGCTGGTGAAGCAGTATTCACCAGTTTCTGTGGCCACGGCATACTAGGGTATTGTGTGGCCAGCACAATGCTCAGCCTCCTTTACTTTACCCCATCTGAAGTGTGGTACCCATCAGACCTGGGTAGACTCAGGGACACTCTCCATATCAGGGAACAATTCTTGGCCTTCACGAGGATTTGAACTCAGGACCTTTGGTAGGCAAGCCGAATGGGCTGCTGGTCTGCCGCTGTGCCCCATGCTAAATACATTATTGCTGTAAAATTACCTTCTTTTCGACCATTTTAGTACATATAGCTAGTGAAGCAGTGACCCCATACAAGATGGGTTGTGAGGCTAAATCAAATGCCTAGTTGCAATATTGCTTTCCTTTTAGGGATTTCTCGTAACTGGTTAAATGCAGAACATGCTTGGAAAAGTCCAGGTGGATTTTACTAGGATTTCAACATTTTGGCACTAGACCACCGTTTTTACTTGGTGTTCCTGCAATTAGTTTATTTCATCACAGAAATATATAGATATATAAAAGTTTATGAATAAAAGTAGAAGTGCCACAAATAGTTTTTAAGAACCTTAACTTTGGTGTCGCTAGTAAACTATAAAAAAATTACACGAGTCATTTCCCTTTGTATAGTCAAGAAATAAGTTGAGATAAATTATGGACATATTTTGACTTGAATACAAGTCTCATGTTATGTTGCATTTATTTTTAAATATTAGAATGTCGGGCGTCAATAGCATTTGGATGCTTATGGGGTTGGTAAAGCTCTACCTTTCCCTTGTACTGGGGGGGGGGGTGAAGGTTTATTATCATAATCACCAATGTGTGTTAAAGTACAGTACCGGTGTTTTACTTATTAATAGATGTGGAAGCTTTGCTTTTATTACACTTAGTTATTTTTCCCCGAACCAAAACAATTCGCACACACATTCACACACAAAGGTACGAGACTCCGTTGAGCAGAATTGACTATGTAAAATGTGCCACAGAAATTCTTCTATAGTCCGGTTACAGGCAGTACCAATAAACATGACACATGACCCCCTCCTCCCTGAATAAAAAAAACACGACGTGGTAGAATTTAGTCTCTTCAGTTGTAAATTAGCACTTGTGTCAGGGTCTTAAGCAGCCAGCAGATAGACCCTTCATGTCACCTCCCCATGAAGAAAAGACCCTCATTACGAGCCTATGTGGCAAAATTCCACACCCTTTCCCTCCTACTCCACCGCCAGCTTCCCCTCCACTTCCACATCACCGCTTATTGCTTGCGCCCATGTCCCGAGACCCCTTTAATATTTCTTGTATTTAAAAAAAAAGTATTGGGACGCCGCCGCCGCCGTGGAAGTGTTTTGTGTATGTTGAGGATAAGAAGGGGTGGGGGAAACAATGTGGCTGTAGATTTGACATCCTATTGAATGTGTATCTTTGAAAGAAAGATTTGTATATGTAGTCAGATTGGATTGAATCTATTGAGTTGTTTTTTGTTTTATAGAGATTATAATTTTTTCCGTTATATTCTGTGTGTGTGCGTGTGTGTTGTTTATTTTGCAGAGTGTGTATGTGTGTAGGCCTATAGGGCTGTTTGTGGTGAAATTTGACCAAAAGCAAAATAGGAGCTATATGGCGTTTAGAATACATTTTTTTTAAATATCACAGGTGTATGTAATATTATAAGGGCAGAAACAATATGACAGTTTTAGTTTATTTTATAATAGTTATCGGTATCTCTAATTTGTGACGGATGACATTGTTTATTTAATATAAATGACAGGGGTAGGCTACGTAATTAATACCGACAAGATGTATTTAATCAATAAATGACGGATGTATATTATAGTATCGTCATCATTGGCTCCATATTCTCGAAAGACCATTAGATTTGCGCTCTTGTGATATCGCCAGCCCTGCAGAATTGGCTGTGTCTGTGGAGACCTATCCTTGAGGATGGTTTCTCCCACCGTCGAAAGCAACCCCTGGCCCCCCAATAGATGGTTTATAGCCGGTAACTGCTGCTTTCCGTGTTTTGTCGACGCAAAGCTGAAGTGTCCTCTCCAGATCGCAAGCCTGGGCAGTGTGTTAAGGAGAGACTGATGTTGCCCATGCATCAGTTCCCCTCTCTCCACGCATCAGGATAAGGCTTAGCCGATACAGCTTGGCATCAGTTGCGTCGCAGGAGTTGCCAGTATTTTACGTGATGAGCAGAAAGCGTACTGTCTAAGGGACTCCTGATTTGTTTTTGAGGTTTACTCCCCTAGCATTTCCCGTACATGGGTACTTTAGCCACAAGGCAGTGGGGTTTGCGATCAGAGTTTTCCCTCCCCGGAAGTTAATTAACGAAAGTTTTGGGAAAGTTTGGGTAAGCTCACCAAAGTTTTGGGAAGGTGTGTAAATTTCACCAAAATGGAACATAACAACTTGATATAATATTTTCAAAATTGAATACCTAACTAGTCAGGGCCGTAATTAGGATTGTGAGGGCCCTGTTCCCAAATTTATGTGGGGGCCCCTCGTGACCTCGTTCCTGCCTTCCATATACTTAAAAAAAAAAAGCCGTTAAGTAGTGTTACATTCTGTACAATAATAATTTTTTTTCCGCTTTGCTTGGTTGGATTGAAGCGCTTAAAATAATAGGAATAAATTCATTTTATTTTACATTTTCAACAAAAAAATGGGAATGTCAAAAAAAAAAATCTTTTTGGGATGTGTGGGGGCCCCTTTTATGTGGGGGCCCTTGTTGGGGCCCCTTTTATGTGGGGGCCCCTGTTCCAATGAAACATGTCTGAATACGCCACTGTATATAGTTAAGTCCAAAACTCCCTTCATTTTTTTTTCTTAAATAAGCATTTCAAAAACATCATCAAACGTTTTTTTGGACGTACCAATATAGATTTACACTGCCAGAAAACAGAAAGAAATTTCACACATGACGATGAAAATTGGTTTGTGATTATTAATTTTTGTTGAAAGTTTGTGAATTTTAAAATGATTTTAGAGTGAGAACCCTTGGTGATTGATTTTAAAGAAGAACAACGGGACTACTTTCTAACGACAGTGACACTATCATAGTGTTGTAAATCTTCTCTCACCTTACATTGTTTCAGCCCCCACACTTCAACTTTTCTGGGGTTGTAGATTTTGTCTGTTGGTAGTATGTCCGTGAATATAACTCTTGAATATTTTATGGCCGTCTATTCCCGAGCTTGTAGCTGAGTGTTTTTGTTTCTTTTTTTTAGAATAAAAGATTTCAATGCATTAGTTGGGATTGACATAAAAATTATCATTTCCCGCTAGACTATCCAAATTAAAATACACAACTTAATGTTGTTCGTTTATCCGTTAATAATGATTTTTTTCTTTCTTCTTCTACTCTACCCCTTCACTTGCACCCTTATTTACTGAACTCATCTGCATGCTTACACGTAAACTCTAGGCAGGCGCACGGTAAATGTTTGAGCAAACACCCCTTACCTATGATATATTCTTACAAAATTCCGGATCGCAACCTCTACAGGGCCACGAAAGTAAAATTACAGGGCAGCAAATTAAAAAAAAAAGAAAGTGCTCTAACTTTAAATCAGATATATATGTTATGTACTAGCATTGATGTACTAGTGGTGGACCTTAGGAACAGTATTTTTTTACCCCCAAGCTTACATTTTGTGACACTTATCATTTTTTGTTTTTTTTATTATTTATTTGTAACTATAAATTTATGAACGTTTAGATATATATAATAATTGTGTGGGAGCTCATATCTGTTACATCTAAGTCTGGTATAAGCAAAAAACAAACGATGATGGGTCACCAATGAGAAGTTTAAAAACAACCGCGTCACGTATATTGTAAAGAGACAAAAAAAAAAGGTTTGGGAAACGCTGCCGGCTTCTTGATTCTTTGGTATTGAAGATTTAGTTGAAGTTGAATGAACGTAGACACGCCAAGGAATTCAACATTTAATGAACACTGTGTTGTAATCATTTCTTGTTCTATGTTGCATATTGGACCCCATTTCAAAGAATGTTTCCAAAAAAAATGACAAATGCTAGCAGAAGTTTGCACAAATCTGTTGTGCGTATGTGTGTCTGTTCGCCTTGTGTGTGTATGTACGTGCGTCTTGTGTGTGTGTGTGTGTGTTATTCTGTCACCAGCCAACCTGTGTCCAGTAATGAGCATGGCACACTCATGGATGACGTGTACAACATCTTCATGTCCATCTGAAGGGCCCTTCACTTCCCTCACTTTCTGTCTGGGGGGAGAGGGGTGGGGGTTCTTCATTTTTTTTTACCCTTCTGTTTCAATAACCCCCTTCCGTTGGATGTAATTAAAATTGATGATTATTATAATTATTAGCATTTGCTGATAATGAAAAAGTTGATTTGGTTTATATTGATTTGTGTGGATTCGTTCGGTTTACTACAAACACGGTCATGTCACGGACATGTTATGGCATTATCAAGAACATATCACGGTCTTTTTGCTGCGATATAACGGACATATTAACTTAATATTAAGGTTATATCACGTCATATTACAGTAATATCACGGGAATAACAAGTATTATCGTGGTATTATCACTGTAATATACGGTCATATTACGGCAATACACGTATATATGTGTATGTGACCTAGACAACTCTGAGTGTCTTTATTTAAATAGAAACGAAAACGTATACCGGTATATCCGGTCAATGTTATTGCACAAAAGCTACGATGCCCACAAATTGCAATCGCTTGGACTATGTGATGTTTTGGTGTACGACCGCAGAGATTATATGATGTTGTTGTAAACCCTTTTATTTTGTTGGAATTAGTTGTTGTTTATTAATATCATTTTAAAGAATCAAACAGTCTTCCCTTTTATTATGATTCTAGGATCGGTGGTTGTAGGATCATAATTTTACAACGAGTGTCACAAGTGGCAGAGCATCAGTTTATAGCAGAACCAGCACTTTAGAATTAATTCATAAAATAGTATTGTCTTGTATACACATGGGTATATGTCTATGCGCTACAGTCTTTTTTTTTTTGGTTACACAAACTACGACATACGTGTAGTGTTTATAATTACTGCTAGTTCCTACATATTGGTATACTTGCCCTGTACAATTTCATTTGTAAAAACTAGAAGTTCTGTCACTGAACGCTGGCCTGTTCTTAGGGGTGTTATAAAGAAAGGCCAATAGTGTTTATTACGTCATTTCAAGAATGTAGTTACTTATTATAAATGGACATTATACAAGTAGTCAATGGAAGTTTCTCTCTGATACAAGTCAAACGGCCATTTTATCCGATAGAAAAAAAAGCTTGGGTTTTGTTGTTTTTTTCCTTCTCAACATTAAACTCGTTGGATGTGGAATTTATTCATGATACCATAATGTGGATTGTAATGCCCATAATGTGTTGTTGTTGTCTTCTTGTTCTTTGTGTGTAAGTGTTTATGTGTATTTATTTATTTTTTTGGGTTTCGTTTTCAAGTCTAGAAATGTGTTTGTTTGGTGTAAATATTGTGCCGGTTTAATTTTGCTGAAAAACTTACGATACAGATAACCGTAAGTAAAGGGAGGTAATGGGTCGTTTGTATTGCTGGGTGAGATGAAAAAAATCGTTAAAAATTCCATACATATACCGTAAATAGAAGTCCACACTTGTTCATTCATGGTGTTAGCTGGTTTACTCATTAAAGGTTTGTGTTTTTTAGCTGCCACGTTGAGCGAGGTCGTGTGTGTCAGTTAAGCTCGAAATTTCATGTCAGGTTTGCTCCCTCTCCCCCTCCCCTCCCACTTTTTTTTTCCTTTAAAATTCCGTTTCCGCCTGGTTCCTTCCATTTTTGTGTTTTAGAATGTTGGAGACTGACGTGTCTGGTCTTGTAGTGTGACGTCAGGGGCACTCTCCCAAGTTTGGCATCGCTCCGAGACAGGTTGTATCTTCCTTAACAAGAGCGCCTTGTGCCCCTGGTAAAGGGCCGATAATTGGCTCTTAGACTCACGTGACTGGCGGACCGGATGATGACATCAGGATGGTGGAAAAATGTCCCATTTAAAAAAAAAAAAGACCGCTTGGAATTTTCTAAGCAAAATGAAGACGACATTGAAAGTTTTTTTTTTAAATAGTTTTTTTTGGAATTCTGTTCTCTAGATTTTCTTTTAGTTCTGAACGTCTTTTGGAGGCACTTGTCTATTTAGCTCCCTCCAAGAGATGGACACAAACTGATCAGAGTCTCTAATTTAAAACTTGCTTTTGTGGCTTTCTTTGTAAACTTAGTCTCCTGTAGCCTAGACCGTTGATAAACTAAGACTTTTAAAAATAACTTAATAAGTCACAGACTCTTCTTCTATACAGGATATTTTTGTGTCCTACTTTTATCCTTGGTTTGAGTCTAGTCTTTCAAAAGACTTTAGGGTGTTTGTCGTCTTTTTGTTTGTATGTTCAGGCAACCCATTTCATGTCCGGATGCCACCCGAGAAGAAAGAGAATTTATAAGCGGTTTACTAGTGTCCAACTTCAGAATGTCATCCAGTTTATGACTTTTAAATCTGTATATAACATATCTTATACTGCATTACTGCGATTTAAACAATTAACATGAAAGCATTAAATAGGTTAATGTATAAGTTAAACCTATAGAAAGTACCAAGCAGACATTTTCTTTACAATGACTTTGGTATTGGATCAGGTAATAGTCACTGTTATAATTTTTACATTGCATACACAATATTAAAAACACGAATCAATGTACAATTGAATTTAACATAGTGAAGAAAAGAAATCAAACACAATCTTTACCGCCAACTGTAAAAGCCCAACAGCTGTAAACCACCTAGACAAAACGTAGATTTGTTCATCAAACATATCATATTAAAGCCGCCTTTTTTTGTTACTTATTAATATTAACCTGGGCCGCCATTGTAAATTGTCTTTTTTTGTTTCGGAGAATAGTTTCTGTAAATATTTATTTCACTTTTACAAATGAATCCTACTCCACCAGATGGAAAAAAACAACAACGTTGAGTTCGTTTTTAAACTAGTTCTTTCTTATCAATATTTCTATTTTTTTTTAAAACTAATGGAAGACAAAAAAAAAAAAGCATTGAACACTTCGTCGCGTGCCTACCACCCGACCATCGATGCGCAAAAGATAAACGGACGAATTTGGCTGGCGTTATTTGCCGAAGACTAGCTTCTATGTGGAGGGGTCGAATTGAAACGCTATATTTCATCAACAGGCAACGAAAGGTTCTTTGTGGTGATAGTGGTTTAATCATTGTCTTGGGACTTGTAAAGCCCCTCCTCTTTGGATTACACAATGTGTGAAAGAACGGTGCACTTCCTATAAGCCTCTTTGTTTGTTTGTTTTTTATTGGCTGAAACCTGGCGGAAACTGGGCAGTTGGACAACACTACTACAATATTTACAGAAGACAAAACTTACTATTCAAATATCTAGGCCTACCCTTGAAAGGTACAATTTTCCATTTTGCTGCTTTTCCATCAATAAATTATCTTAAAAAAACATTAACAAAATTTTAATGTTGATTGTTTTGAATCTAGAATCCTGACATTTAAAGAATGCCAAGTTTCTTAATTTTTTTTTATATAGGGTGTCGCGCATTTAAATGTAGAATATAAAAAAAAGGCTCCTGGGTTATTGTTAAAGTTATCCAACAATGTATAGAGGCGAACAGGAAATCAATTCATCTACTAATTCCAATATCCAGGTTAAACGACAGGTGGTGTGTCCCCCCGATTCTGGAGGTTGACCTCTAATCCAACCAGCGATGAAGGGTGTATGACATTAGTTGAGGATAAGTAGATAAAATAGCTGGAATGTGGGCTGGCCACACAATCCCCCGGTATGCTGTGGCTAAGGAAACTGGGGAACGCCGCTACTAGCCCTATCGACTTGTAAAAAAATTAATACTCTACTGTACTGTAGGCTATATGATGCAATATGCAATCGTCGCCTATTTCAGAATCTTTCATTTCTAATACTTTAGAGAGGTTAAGTTATTTTTAAACTCTCCTTTAAAGACGGATGCTTTCAAATAAACAAGGTACCCGAATAGTTTCTTTGTATCCATTTCACATTACTTCTCAAGAAGTCCCCCCCCCCCTCCCCACCCAAACAGAAAAACAAACAATCTACAGAGTACAAAACAAACAACAAGCTATAGAAAAACCAAACTTTTTTTTTCCAGGAACTATTCAGTACTTCACCGTCTGTGGAGCTACTCCGAAGTGGCTGTTGTATTGATGAATGACAAAATATATATAGTTGTTGTAGTTGTCGTAGTAAAGAGAGAGTTGTTCATGTCAGCCTGGACGCACACATACTCACACACACAGTTCATCAACTATTCAGTAGTAGTTAATTGTTACTAGAGCCGCCACCCCCTCCCATCCCCCATTTCTACTCCTGGAGAAGTATGTACACAGGCCAGTTATCTGGCGTGGATGTCGACACACACACATCCATACACACACGCGCAATGGGCTATTGTTTGATGCATTGTTTTCTGCCCCGCTAATCCGTGTTAAGTGGGCATATCCATTTCATGGATTGGGGGTTCACAGTTGTGTTCTCCTGTCCATGAGGTATGACTCTGTCGAGCGTGTGTGTGTGTGAGTGAGTGAGTGAGTGTGTGTGTGTTAGATTCGGTGGGATAAGCCGGAGCGGAGGGTTGGGAGATGGGGATTAATTAAACGGAAATTGCGTCTACCTTTCCAATTTGTTGAGTGGCCCTAAGCTATTGTACACACTCGATAATCCTCGGATATATTTCAGATTTGTATGGCTTTAGTTCTGACTTTGGATCATTTTATCCGTTATAGCCGTCTGCCGAGATATTTAGACAAGAAAGAGAAATGAAAGTGATCATTTCCCGTTGTTTTTGTTTTTTTTATACTTAAATTTGTCGCAGCGGCGCTCACTGATTTCCTCGGTAGCGGTTTACATTCGGATTACGTGTCCAACACAATGCGTTTTTACCAAACTAATGTCGGATACTTACCGAAGCTGGGTAGACTCAGAAGCATTTTTTTAAACCCGTGGCCTGGAAGGGCGGATAATAAATCCTGACTTTGTTTTTAACATAGATTTGTCTGTGGAATATTCCACCGAAAGCTGTAATGAATTTAAATATAATGTATTCTTCTTCTCCGCCATTGTCAACTCCTGGTCGAGCATTGGCCATTAACAAGCTCTTTACATGTCTTCCTGTCTCTAGATGTCTTCTCCAACTCTTAACTCCTACCAAGTATAATAATAATATGAATTATGCACATCTTTTTTTTTTTTACTTCTCCACGCCAGGTGTTCTTGGGTCTTCCTCTTCATCTTGCGTTAAATTCGCTGTCGGTTTTCTCAAGGTGTGGCTTATTCATCTCCATCTTTTCTTGGGGGGGGGGGGGAAATTTCTTTCTCTAATCTGGGATTTCGCTGCTGTCCTTCCCCGCACTGTTGCATTTGTAATTTTCTTTTCAAGCCGTTTAATGCCCATTGTTCTTTCTATTGAAATTATAAGTGGATATACATTTCAACCCTTTATGTCGAAAAGAAAAATGTTATTGCAACGCTCGTGATTTTCGAAGTTTAAAAATTATATTTTTTCTCCTTTTCATTTTTTTGTTTGTATCCCGTTATCAGCGCCTTTTCTTACACTTTTTTTTAAATAATTTTTTTTCCCCCGATTGTCCAGACGTCGTTCTTCTTCAAACATCACACATGTTGTTGGGGAAATTCAATCATCCTGGCTAGGGCGGCGCGCGCGGGGGTATGAGCTGGCACATAAGCCAATACTCGATGGCTGCGATAGTGGACGAACTGCTGCAACCCACCCCCTTTTTTTCAACGAGTGGGTCTCAATTTGTTGGTTTTCTGTCCTCCACAACCTGATAATGAAGTTGACATTCGGAGGATAATCCGGCTTGGTCTTTTTTTTTTTTCTTCTTGTTTCTTCTATCCCTAAACCCACACGCCCCTTTCCCTAATTCTCTTTCTAACCCTATCGCTAGGGGTAAACTAGACGAGTGAGTTACATCTGGTAGAGAAAGAGTCTCTTTTCATTTCTCTTCTCTAAAAAGAAAACTTAAAAGTATTGGGAATTTTTCTGGTGCAACGTGGACAAGGAGTTTTTGTTTTTAATAAATGTTGTATGTTAGGGAAATATCGGCATATTTGTGCGTTATGGTTGACACTGTGTACAATATGATTGTGTGACCATCGCAATGCCTATCTGTCTTTACTTTGTCTGTTAATACAGTTTCCAACTGAAAAGTTAAACTTGGCTTTTTTTTCTGGGGAATGAAGAAGAATTGTTTGTGTGTATGTCGAACTCATCGCCATTACCTATCCGAACTTTAAGAAACGACATTTAAAAAAATTATTGCATAAAATTAGTGTCAATCGTAGATTTATATATCAATTTGGTGGATCCCCGTACCTAAAATGAAACCTTTTATTTTTGGTGAGCTTCGTGCGGACTATCGTCCCCGCTTCACTAAAACTATCTGTACTGTACGTACATGTATGGTTGTGATAAAATTATCTGTTCTGTGGTTGTGATATATGATACTCTTTGGTTGTTTTATGTTTTTCAAATCGGGTCAGTATAAGTCACGTCCTGTAACCACAGCTGTAACTCACCTCTCACCATCCACACTAAAAGCCGGTGTACACAAACTTGTGTTTGTTTGTTGTCACGATGGTACTGGATGCAAACTATGAGTACACTTGTTGGGAGGCGGTGGGAAGCGGTACACTATAGGGCGATGGTTATCGCTGTTTCACTTTTCATCCCGTTATAATGCATAGCGATCCTTCTCAATTTCTAGATCCCCTCCTCCCTACCTTTCTCCTCACCCCTCCCCCGCCCCCAATCGGCCCAATCCCCATATCAATGCTGTACTCAAGGAGCCATCTGCCAATGTTAATACTGCCTGATGGGATCATTGATTGCTTATCGCTGCCCCTCCTCCCATCCCCACTTCGACTAACAGTTTGCGATTAGCATCTCCGGATCGTATCCCTCCCCCCCCCTTCACATTTCGGACCTGGCCCAGGATACTGACGGCGGACGACACCTGCAGAGGTGTAACAGTGCGGCAACTGTTGTTTTGATAAGGTTCGTTTCTTGGGCGTCCACTCACCCGGCGGAACACTATTAGTTTTGCCGACGAGTTATTAGTTTTATTCAATTCATTTTTTGTCTTTTTTTTCCTCGAGTGATGAGTTTATTACCAGATGTTTATTTTGAAACTAGGAACACGTTAGTTGTCATAGAAACTGTGTTCGCCTTCAGCAATTAGAGACACGGGTTTTTGATTGCTTTCTCCAATGTGTCTCAGTGTCTTGGGTATATATAGCTAGACAGTGTCATATGTAAAATTCTGTCAATCATACATTAGACATAGTCATACGTAAAATTCTGTCAATCATACATTAGACATAGTCATACGTAATATTCTGTTAATCTTACATTAGACATAGTCATACGTAATATTCTGTTAATCTTACATTAGACATAGTCATACGTAATATTCTGTTAATCTTACATTACATTGTAATAAGAAAAAACAACATTAGACGTATGTGTTGGCTATTAAAGTGACTAGATAGAAATAAAAAAAAAAGAAGAAATATCATTTTCTTGTTGGTCAATATGGCTAGTGAAGCAGCGTTCGCCAGTTTCCGTGGCTACGTTACACTAGGGGACTGTGTGACTTACACAACGCCCAACGGCCTTATTTTTCCCCTAACATGTCAAGGTATCCATCAGAGCCGAGTGAACCAAAGGGACACCACCCAGACCACTTTGCCCTCGACTAAACACAATAGATCAGTTTGAACATTAATACACGAGTAAATATATCACTACAATATCTGAGGATTCCAGTGTGTCAATATCAATTTCAAGCTCTCCTAGTCCAATATTTTAAATCTCAATACCCTCATTATCATCTGGTCTTTGATGTTCTCTTTTTTTTTCTCTCTTTGTGTAAACTCAGAAATTTAGTTTGTAATAAAAGTAGAGGAGAGTAAGTGAATTCTTGAAGCCTCATATCATGGGGGTTTATAAACAATGTTGCATAGCGGCCTTTTTAGTTTAAAAAAGTAAAGTATCCCGTCGGAACAAATTGATCCATAGGGCCGGTGAAACACCGTTCGACAGTTTCCGTGGCCATATAACAGGTGATTGTTTGGCCAGCACTATGCAAAGCCCGCCTTTACCCCAACTAAGGTCAGGTACCCATCAGAACTGGGTAGACTCAGGGACACCCTCCAGACCCGGGAAAAAAATCACCAGGATTCGAACCCAGGACCTTCGGTACGCCAGCCGTACGCGCTGCCGCTCGGCCACCATGCTCCATCTTGTTCAACTGATATCTAAATGGAGACTTAAATTTTTTATAGACAAATGTGTAGAGTGTGAACCATGAAGATTTTTATAGACAAATGTGTAGAGTGTGAACCATGAAGATTTTTATAGACAAATGTGTAGAGTGTGAACCATGAACAAGGGAGGTAAACACGTGTAATTTGTTTTAAAGGGTTATCGGTTCTCTTTTTGTTGTTCTTGTGAAAACATGAAATTTTTTTGTGGTTGCACGAATCTCTGTTCTAGAATTGTGTGTTCATTTACACATAGATCTACTACTACCCACTGTGCGCGGATAATGTTTGGCATTGGTAGGATCACGCTCCTGTTGGGATGCTGGGACTTGAACAAGTCAACTGAAGTAGGTGCTGAAGTTTACCTGGTCCTTCTTTCTTGACGTGTACGTTAACCCCGTCAGTTCTGCACCTCAAGAGTTCAATGTCTTTTTTTTTTTTATAACTTCACTTCAAGCTATAGGCTATAAGTATCCAGTGCCTTTTTTTTTCTTCACAATTCTAACATTTAAAAAAAAGTCTTCCTCCTCTTCCGTAAATAAAACTTAGAGTGAAACTGCTCCTGATGAAGTCCAAATATCTCCGTGTAGAAAGTATATAGAAGGTCTGTTTGAAGCCGGCTCGCTGCTTGCATTTGTTTTGTTTTAGTTGCCTCCCCCCCCCCCCCCCCCCCCACAAACTTTTCGCGGGTGGAATATATATTTAAAAAAAGGTGCCGTGCTTTTGTATTGTAGGCACCGTGAACGTCAGGATGTTAGCACTCATTAACTTGTAGAAATAAGCAAGCCAAGGGTTGGACTGTGTACCCATTGAAATTCCCTCTCGTTGTTTGATCGAATTAATGAGGAGAGGAGAACGAGGGTTTACCTACTCTTGCCTTAAGGCGGCTTAAGGCGTTTCTTGTGTTGGCCCACCTGGACTTAGATCGGGTTTCACAAGGTATTGACTTTACCCACTCCACACCTTTTTGATGGGGGGGGGGGGGGAGGGAGGGAGGAGGGGTGCCATGGGATAAATGGGAGGTGAAAGAAAAGAAGACCCGGGCCGCGGAGCTATTGGGGCGCTCATTATCATACACTGATACTTAGTAGCGGGATATTGTCCCCGCTAATCAACTCCGGAGATATGTTTGGCGGACAATGGTTTTCTTGGGGGGTGAACGGGCGAACAATTCATCCCCCCCCCCCCCCGAGATTTGAGATGACAATGGAGGCGGTGAATTGAGGGTCCAGGCTATTTGTCCAGGCTTATATTTTGGGGTTTGTTCCCGGTCACCCCCACGCCAGGTCACAAGTTTAGATAAAAGAGAACTTGTGAAAGAACGCTGGGGAAATTTCTGTAACATCTGTAACTATAGGCTCTGTTATAGATGGTCAGTGGCCACTGTCTGTTTCTTGCAATTCAATTAGAACGTGCAGCTGGTAGAAGAGGCTATATGTACACACTGATTTGTAGAGGCCGACCGAAATTTGGTATCGATTTCGGTGTCGGCACCGAAAGTATGCAATTGGTCTCTTTCGGCGTTGTTTCGGGTTTCGACCGAAGCCGAAAAGTTAGCTTATGGTTTACTGTCGGTTTCGGCCGAAACTGATATTGACTTTCGGTCATCAGCCGAATCACTGTTTTAACTTTCAAAATTTAGTCTGCAACGCTAGAGCTGCATCTATTACTGTGCTTATGTATATTTTCATTTAGTCAAATGTTGCGGATTAATCTGTGTGAAGTAGAAAATTGAAGTTAAATTATAAATTAGTTAATATTACACAAAAATTGTGCAGTCTGTGTAAATCATCTGTTTGGCAATTTCGGCTTATCCTTCGGTTTCGACCGAAGGTGTGAAAGTTTCGGCTTCGGTTTATGGCCGAAAGTCAATGCACAGCTTTCGGTATGGTTTCGTTTTCGGCCGAATCCCAAAATTTGGTTTCGGTCGGCCTCTACTGCTTTGGATATAAGTCTTGGTGGCTATTGGTGATAATATGGCATGAGAAGTGGAAGACGTTGCAAGCACGTAGCTTAAACATACGTCTCAAGTATTATTTAAGATAGAATCAAGAAGTGCCGAAAAGCGAGACCGTTTTTTTTTTTTTAACTTTTCTTCATTATCTGACATTTAAATGGCTCGTCACTGTTCGAGCCCGTGAAAAGTGTTGAGTGGAGTGTCCTCAAACCGTTATGTTTATGGGATGTCACGGGTGTATAAGACGACTTGCTTACACTGGCACCCGGCACACAAGTGCCATCGAAAGGTATTTGTCTAGCGGAAGGTGCTGCACGCTGACGACGTATCTTAACCGAGCACCCCCCCACACCCCCCCTTGCCTCCCCAGCGCCCAACCAGCGCCCCTTTTGACATTGTGTGATCGCACCGGTCGCCCCACCGTTGGCAATACACAGCCCACCCCACTCTCCTTCGAGAACCAACACAAATAATTATGTCTGGACAATTTCGGGGGTCCTTTTTCTTGTCTTTTTTTTTATCCCCTCAGTATATACTTGTGAAGTTTGTTGACCTAGGTGTTTGGTGTTTTGGGGGGTCTGTGTGGTGGTCGGGGCGGCAGAGTGAGAAGGACGAAGTGAATCCTCTTATGTTCTTTATGTATGTGTGTGAAATCTGATTCATCGCGCGACCTCCACCCACCCCGAGATGTTGCGCCTTTTGAAGGCCGGGTGTTGGTGATGATACAAGCTGCTTTATGAACTTGTGTCAACCCGCGGCCTCTTTTTGACGTCAGACCTCCATGACCCCCCCCCCTCTCCCCCTTCGCCCCAAGGCCTTGGTAAATGGTTGCGCGCACCTCACCACGTGCGTTAAGGCACAGGTTACGAGACGTTCTCCGAGTGTTTTAAAAGCTGGCAAATATTGACAATATAATTGAATGAAAACAGATAAATGTCTGTATCGCCCAACGCTGTATTTGGGGACTGTATTGCTGATAGCCAAACTGAACTTGTCGTGTGTTTGGTGTGTTAAACGCCACCTCCTTTCTTCCCCTCTTCCAACACAATGATGTAGTTGTATACGTTTAACAAAGATTTTTTAAAAATGTCTTTTTGATCAAGTGTACGATTATAAATTATTGGCGCGATAATTTTATGCGACAAGGAACTAATACAAAGGGAAACATTCCGGAACGGCCTTCCTTTTGACGGGACACTCACCCCGAGAGATATACGAAGTAAAGTATGTGTAAAAGTTACTTTATTATAAGGCGGCTCACTCACAAAGACACGTATAAATATGTACTGACGCATCCGTTAGAACAAGAAAACAATGACGCCTTCACAATATCGGGGCGCCCCGTCTTTATCACCGAAATAGTTGTCAGATGTACCCTTGGCGTGCGTGTGTGTGTGTGTATTTGTGTTTTAATGCTAAAACAATATTGCTAAAAAAAGTATTGGCCCCGTGCAGATGTTGTTGGCAGTATTTGGGAAAAGAACGGGGGGACTGGCAGGTCTCATTAAGACCTTAAATCAACAGCCATGTGGCACCAAGTGGGTCCCCTCCTCCCTCCCCTCCCTCTCTCGACCGTTGACAGCAGTCAGTCACATGCGGACTTAGCCGAGATTCACCCACCGCCCCACCCCCTTTACAAAATCTCTCTTGAAAAAAAATCTTTTATTTTTCATTCAAACTGATAAAATGGAAGAGTGAACGATCGCTTTTACGTTTAAAGTAAATTTGTTGACGGAAAACAATTTGGAGTGTTTATATGTTACCCATTCTAGATAAACGGTTTACATTAATTAGACTTTGTCTGTTGCCGATAGTGGATCATCTATTGGAGGAGTGATAAGTATTGTTGACATGATTTCTTGTAAGGCCGTGTTGAGCCTGTCATGATTCCACTGTTACATGGGTTGTCAAACTACGTCCCGCGGGTCAATTGTGTACATCCGCATCTTTTATTAACTTTGTTTTGTTTTGAATGGCTTGCGAATGATAACGTCCGCAAACTTCTGTAGCTCGAGACATTTGCATGCACGTGCACATATCGACAGATTACAGTCAGTAAATTATTGATCCTTTTACAGAAAAAACAAAGTTTACCAACCCCCACCCTCCCATCTTTTGTTCTAGTACCGACATATTTAGTAGGACTTTGTGGGCGTGTGATAGTTACAGTCAGAGATAGTCCCCAGAGGCCCAAATTATTTTTTGTGCAATTTTCTGTGCCCTGTGCAATAAGGGCAGTAACTAAGTTAATTTTTAAAACTAGATATCTAAATTAATTTATTAGTGTTTGTGTTCCGTAAATGGAACACTCGGCTTTAATTTGGAGGTTTTCTTAATAAGTTGGGCCCCCATTAAAGATGAAGGGTCACTTGTGACCCCCATGGGCCTCTGAGGACTAGTATACAGAACACACTCACACAAACTCTCTCATACGGGCGTGCAAGGCGTTTACTTGAAAGCGAGACCGGGAGAGAGGTCATCTACTATGTGGTAATACTATACTGGACTGGACTTGGTCGAACTAAAAGGTTTTACTTGCCGAGACTTCTTGTCTGTGCCAGTTGCCAGTGACAGTGAGCCGAGCTAGGAGCTTATCTCTCCCCCTCCCCCCCCACTTCCTCCAAGTCGGCGCAGGCGCGGGAGCCGATTCTGCTGGTGACGTTCATCCGACACGATCTCTCGGGCGTCTTTTCTACGCATAGCCAAAGGAGATACAGCTAGTGTTGGTGTGTGTATTTGTGGGTGTGTGTATTTGTGTGTGTGTGTATGCGTGTGTGTATTTGTGTGTGTGTGTATGCGTGTGTGTGTGTGTGTATGCGTGTGTGTGTGTATGCGTGTGTGTGTGTATGCGTGTGTGTATGTGAGGGAGGGAGGTAGACAAAGAGTGTGAGAGAGTGAAAAAAAATATTTGAAAGACAAAAATACCACTTCTCTGATGTTAATGAACATAAAAGTGTACCAAACACTGTTCCCTGTGTAAATGTACACTTGTAGCAAAGACTGAATAGTGGTGTAGTTATAAAATACACGTTTACACGTTTTACATTTGTATGATGGTAGTAATTGTTCCGTTTCAATGCTGGTAAAAGCCTTTCTTTAAAAAACATTATTTAATATGAAAAACGCATGATGACACCTCTCTTTAGACAATCTTCAATCTATCTGTCTATATCTTATCTTATATATCACTGACGCTCCTTCTATAAAGAAGATTATCGCATCCTAGAGAGAGAGAGAGAGAAAGAAAGAGTGTGTGTGATACAGCTCTGTGTATACATTTTTAAAAGTATAAATTCTTAAAGAATATTGGAAAATACGACTTATCCTGAAAATAGTTTGGTTTTGACATCGATCTAATCTAACTTTAAGCCATGAATATCATTCAGAAGGCAATCAATAGTTCAGGTGTCGGCAACATGTTCATAATACCGTGCCAAACTAGAATTTCTAACGCATTCAGCGTGCCAAACTATAATTTCTAACGCATTCAGCGTGCCAAAGGCCCCAAAGTTATCCTGCCCTTTTCTTTTAATTGCTTTTTTGAAGATTTTTAGCCTGCCATTGACAAACGCTCTGCGTGCCACGTTTGACACCCTTGCCGTAGGTTGCCGACTCCCGGTTTAGTTGATTGAAAGTGTTTATTGATATCACGTGCTCATGGATAGAAAACTGTATGTATTTTTTTAACAGCATAATCGTTCTGTCATAGCTGTTGATATGTTTATCACTAATTTTTGTTTCCAATTCTACAACAATGACCAGAGAATCAGTGACTTTGCATTTGCCACATCATCACTAATGCAGCGACACACACAAATACTGGCCACGTCCCGTAACGCTGACCTGTCCAGCCCCCCCCCTCCTCTTATCTCTTCCTCTGCTCCCCGCTAGCCACCCTAACACTTGTTCATACGTAATTCTGGAGGCGTCGCGGACAAATTTGATTACCATTACAGCGAGGAGCAGCAAATTTGTACAGGAGGAGGGGGGTGAGGGGGGGGTAATACAAGATGAAGGTCCGCTAAGCCTGGCACGTCCCACGTTGTGACGATGAGGAAATAAAAGACCTCCCCAAAATAAAAAGAAAAACTCTTCAAGTATGTTCGGCGAGGAGTCCCGGGAAGTGCCGTGGATGGACAGTTATCTCACACTCGGAGACCACTCCACCGGCACCGGCTTGGAATTGCCGCGGAATTGTCATGCCAGTCCAATCGCCCCCCGTTACAAATAGACTTTGACAATTAAGGCGCCCCCCCTCCCATCCCGGTAATAAAATAAAGAGCCTTCAATTTTAATACTGTCATTTCGGAGAGCTGGGATTTGCCTTGATGAATTGACCCCCCCCCCCCCCACCCCTCCCCCCTATTCAATTCTTTATTTGTGTTTCTTTTAGGTTTTCCTTCTCTCGTCTGTGCAAAGGAAAATGAAAAAAAAAAACAACACTTTTTTTCTATCAATGCAATTGTATGTTTTAGTCTTTATTCACTTAAAACTGGTATAGTTTCGGAATGAAGGTGTGTTTATCAAATGGTTATATTGTTATGTATGTTCACTTATGTTTGCGACTTGCGTTCGCATGACTTTCAGTCAGGGTTTTTCATTACCGGACGCTGTGGTTCTACGGTAGAGCGTTTGTGTTACCTTTCTGAGTTTCTCGGATTAAAATTCCGTTACGCCGAATTTTTTTATCTCCACAGACTTGAGAGGAACCTATTGATACTCTGTTAGATGACCCGACTTTAATTGTTATTATTGTGGGGGAGGGGGAGGTAATTTAAAGGCGACCTAGCATTGCGCTATCCTCACAATTATTCCCCTTATTGAGGCCAAGGAAATCTGCGAACTCTATTTATTTTCGCACTTCCGAACTTTTAAGTTGAAAGTTGAAACATCAAGCTCTCCGCCCTTATATGGCATTCGACGAAGTGGGAAAGTCGGAAACTCGGAGGTTCCGAGTAGGAATAGAATAGCCTAATGTTCCGTGTTCCGACACTGTGCATTTTAAAACTGTTGGTTTTATCGATGCGTCATTAGCAACCATGCAATAATATTTTTTTACAAGATTTGTTAAAATTATAAATAAAGAAAAATATTATGTACATTGCTCTTTTAAATTAAAAAATACCATTTTAAATTAAATTATGTTTCAAAATAGAGTAAAAAATATGTATGCATAATAAGCACCGATCTATATATTATTGTGAAATATAAGTTCTTCGGCTTATAATGTTTAAGATAAAATCACTTATATATATGAGTTGAAAAGCCGTAACTAAGTGGACGTCCATTAATTACGTCAACTAAATAGGGGGGAGGGGGTCTGAAAAGGTTTGACAATTGTCGACATAGGGGAGAGGGGAGGTCAAGAAAATTTGACGTCGACGTCAACAATGTTACCTTTTATTACATAAAAAGTGATACAAATTTATTACAAAATTCTACATGTGTCCTGTGCCACATAGCCTACATAGCAAACATGTAAATTTGTAAAAGCATGGTTTAACGTTAATACAAATATATCAATTATGGATTTACATCTTATTTTTGTGTTCATCTTGTTAGTTTGTAGATCTGTGTATGGACAGTGCAGTAATTAAACAAAATGTGATGAATTTATCAAAATTATGGCATACTAAAGTAAGATACCCAATCTTGGATGATTTAAGAACTGCAGCAGCTTAGGGTACTTCGGTTTATCTGTAGATTCCACTACAGACCGGTCCCATATTGATCAGCTCACTGTTATTGTGAGGTAGGCCTATAGGCCAATATATATAATGTTTCACCAGATGATGGGCTCCCTATTTAACGTTTTCTAACTTTCCTAGATATGGGTAGCCACACAGGGGAACATTTTGCAAATCTTGTGCACAACCACCATAAAATGAGTGCAAAAAAAGAATTACTTGCTGGATGAATTTCACAAGACTAGTCAATCGCAGCCAGACCCCCAATTTAGTATATATATGCACATATACAATTGTAGGCCTTTAGGGCCTACTTAAAATTCACTTTCGCATTTTGTTAAAGGTTCCAGGGATATGTTCGATCATTTTGAAGAAAAAGCAAAGGAAAAATTGCCTGTAGAAGAAGGCATATCAATGATGATGAAAAGGTCTATTGAACAATTATAACATATAGGCTATTGTAGGCTACCTAAAGCTCATTTAGTGAAACGTAAAATTGCAAAAGATTAAATATTTCTATGAAAAGAACAATAGTAAACATGAAGAAAAGAACTATTCTTAAAATCAAAAATGTGGGAGGGGCGAGTTGGGAGGGGGGTGGGGGTGGTAGGAACCATAGGTAAAAATCGTCTAAAAATAGTAAAACGTAATTAATGGACATCCCCAAATTAACAGTAACTCTTCTATATTTTATGTTAATTTTCAACGTCGTCAAGGAAGATGTAATTAACTCACATTATACATATTATATAGATAAGTGACAAAATATTATGCAAAAATGCACCAAGTTCGTAAATGGGAAAACTTCCTACTCGGAATTTCCGAGTTTCCGACTCTCCCACTTCATCGAATGTACCATTAGCCTCAATAATACTTGTAGGAAAAAAATATTGAGAATATTTAGTGATCCTTGTGGCACTTTTGATGCATGGGAAAAACATTCCGGTGTAACGACATCATTAAGCACACACACACACACACATACACAAAGCAGTCTAATGACACTTGCAGAATGAAGTTTTTCAGCTTGGATTTAAATTTGATTGTCGAGTGAAAATCAAGGATACAAGATTTCAGGAACAACCTGGATACTCTCTCCTCCCTCTCTCCCTCTCCTTAGCACCGTTGTCTGTCCCGAAAGCCTCTCAGGCTGAACAGGCTCTTTCTGTTGCTCTTCAATCCGTGATATTATTGTAACCTAAGACTCTCATCACGTGACTCTCACGTCTAACTTCATGGCGGCCGTGTTGTGGGTAGTGAGGGTGTGAGGGGCGGTATGAGATGGCGGTGAACTGACCTTAAATAGCCCGAGTATACTTGGGACACGTCTATGGAGCACCACCACCCTCCCATTCTTCTCTCCCTCCTTTCTTAACGGTGTCAAGAGGAGGAGTATCCAGTGATGGCTACTGACGAGAAAGGGAGGAACGCTCTTACATAATGCGGGTTCCTTCGAGCCCAGAGGTTCTCTGTTGGAATAGTCCATGCAGTCATTGGGTACGGGCGGAAAGTGGAAAGTAGGGGCGGGAGGGAGGACATATTAGGGGGGGGGGATCCCGTGCAGAAACAAGTAGGGTAGGATGGGGAAGTATTCCAGTGTCGCGGTCAAAAGGATCAACCATCATCCACATATATCGTCGGCGCTAAGATATTACAGTCTTTGGAGTAGAAAACATTTGAATATTAGTTGGTACTTGTGTGTTTGTCTGTTATATATAATGCACCGGATGCAGCCAAATTTGGTCATTGACCTGGTGAGCACATTAGAACAGTGTGCGGCTGTTGGAATATTAGAACAGTGTGCGGCTGTTGGAATATTAGAACAGTGTGCGGCTGTTGGAATATTAGAACAGTGTGCGGCTGTTGGAATATTAGAACAGTGTGCGGCTGTTGGAATATTAGAACAGTGTGCGGCTGTTGGAACATTAGAACAGTGTGCGGCTGTTGGAATATTAGAACAGTGTGCGGCTGTTGGAATATTAGAACAGTGTGCGGCTGTTGGAACATTAGAACAGTGTGCGGCTGTTGGAATATTAGAACAGTGTGCGGCTGTTGGAATATCTCTACATTACACGTAGCCATCATTTGTATAATTATGCTCAACATGGTGGTTTTGTAACGCTTGATTTGTAAAATGCCAGTTTCCAATTTAAAATAATCAATAGAACATCTTCTAGCACGTCAACATATAACAGTATGCATGCGGAAGTAGAATATATACAATGACGTCTAGTCTTTAGAGACCCCCCCCCTCCCTCCCTTCTCTCCCCTCTTTTCCTTGTCCAAAGTGTCCAAATGTGTGTTCAATATAAAACTAGAGTCACGCTTTTATAGCAAATGAAGTCTACTTATACACTGTGCATAGTTAATTGAATAGCGAAGTGGGCCGAGGCGGGGGGGGGGGGGGGGCGTCATACGTTAGACAAATTGAGACTGGAGAGTCTGATTGTATCTACCTTATGCACTCTTCTCCTTTTGTTCGTAAACTCCCGCTTTATGCGTAATGTCCCCGACCCCCCCCCCCCCATTTTTTTAAAAGTATAATTTACTTTTTTTTCCCCACATAATTTGGTTTACCTTTTCATAAAATCCCACTGTATTTTCCCTAAGCTTGACTTTAACACTAGGGCTGTAGGATACGAAAAGGAGGGAAGAAAATGGGCTCTGGTTGAAAAGGGCTGGGTGGAGACTGCAGGCTGTCAATCATTAAAAAAAAAACTCGAGGAGATATTTTTCCACTTTCTCCCTTCGTGTGAATGAGGCGCCCCGAGAGATTCGGGCAATAAATACCCGGCTTTGTGGCGATAAACGCTTGTAAAGTTGAAGAGGTCCCGGGACTCAAACTATTTGAACAATGGTTAATAAACCGACGGGGGGAATCCGGAGTGCAACGCACAACACACACACACACACACACTGTTCGTGAATTGCAACGCTGGAAATCTTTTCATGAAAACATAGAAGGTAGTAGTAGCCAAGTTGAAGTTTTGGGGGGAGGGGCGAGAAAAGGGGTGTAAGACATTTAAAAAAAAAAAACTATATTATATTGTACTGGGTTGTTACGCATAATAGAGAAGGTAGAAAGAAGTACAAATTGGAGGGGTGGTAAGGGGGGGGGGGCGTGTTTGTTTGATAGGCATCTGGAAATAAATGTGTGTGTGTGTTTTATCGTGGCATTAGTGAGCATGTTGGTTGACGTTCAAGTGGTCATTTCGCGGACTTCCACACACCGTGGAAAAACATTTTTGAAGATTGAAAGGGGAACTACGGCATGGCAGGCTGCTTTTGGTCCTTCAGCCTTTATACTTGCGCTTTTCTTTCGGGGGATTTTTTTGGTGGGCGGAGTAGAGACGCAGGGGCGGCGGGGTGTATGAAGGGTGCCCGCATAGACACTTTTTTGTGTGCCTTGTATCATTTGTTTGCGTGTGTGTGAAAAGATCCGAACACAAAGGCGGGCTCGATGTGCAATTAATAGATTATTTAACAACTAATGTAGGAATATTTGTCGTTTTAACGTTTCAAAAGGTGTTTTCGAAATATATGTTTAAACTTGTATAGACAAGTCTTTTATAAATAAATATATAGATAGATCTATATGTGTCCAAACACTTATTTCATAGATGTTATGAACGTTTCAGAAAAGCTCAGTTGGTATTTCAATCCTAATGGGAAATTTCGGAAAATTCGGTTGGTATTTTAAGACTCCTGGAAAGTTGTAGAAAAACTCGGTTGGTAGTTCAGGGCTTGTGGAAAGTTGTGAAAAACTTTGCTGGTAGTTCAAGGCTTGTGGAAAGCTGTAGAAAAACTTTGCTGGTAGTTCAAGGCTTGTAGAAAGTTGTAGGAAAACTCGGTTGGTATTTCAAGGCTTGTGGAAAGTTGTAGGAAAACTTTCCTGGTAGTTCAAAACTTGTGGAAAGTTGTAGGAAAACTTTGCTGGTAGTTCAAGGCTTGTGGAAAGTTGTAGGAAAACTTTGCTGGTAGTTCAAGGATTGTGGAAAGTTGTAGGACAACTCGGTTGGTATCTCAAGGCTTGTGGAAAGTTGTAGAAAAACTTTGCTGGTAGCTCAAGGCTTGTGGAAAGTTGTAGAAAAACTTTGCTGGTAGTTCAAGGCTTGTGGAAATTTGTAGAAAAACGAGGTTGGTATTTCAAGGCTTGTGGAAAGTTGTAGTAAAACTTTGCTGGTAGTTCAAGGCTTGTGGAAAGCTGTAGGAAAACTTTGCTGGTAGTTCTAGGCTTGTGGAAGGTTGTAAGAAAAACTTTGCTGGTAGTTCGAGGCTTGTGGAAAGTTGTAGAAAAACTTTGCTGGTAGTTCGAGGCTTGTGGAAAGTTGTAGAAAAACTTTGCTGGTAGTTCGAGGCTTGTGGAAAGTTGTAGGGAAATTAAGCGAAAACCTCTTAAGGGTTTCTGAATATTCAAAATCGACGGAAATTTAAATTAAACTTTTTTCGAGAAAATCAGCTGCATCTTGATACAAAGGCGTGGAAGATATTCTTTGAACGATCTTGGTAGACGAGCTATACAGTACAGACTGAACAATGAGTTGTTTAGAAAAAATAAGCGCTGCTTGGTCTGATTATTAGCTTAGTTTTGGTGGGCAATTTATCACAGCGGCACTATCGGCCCATCGCTGTACATTCCACTCCGCGCCGTACCTGTATGAATGCAGTCACGTGATGCTAAAGTCGAATGAGTTTGTACTTTGTGACTTTGGTGTCAGTGTTAGGAGTTACTCGACCGTGAGTATGGTCAACCTTCAGGAAATACTTTTTAAATGTCCGACGTGGTCACATTTGTGTAATGGCGAAAGTAAAAACGCTGAACAATGGAAAGAAATACAACAATTAAAAAAATAAAAATAATAAAAGAAATAAAACTCCAGTAAACTTTTATAGGCTTTACTTTTCCCTTTGTATTGTGTACAAATTCTAATCTTTCCCGTCCGTTCTCCCCCTCCCCCCCTAACTACCCACTTGTCAGCCACCGATGAGCACTCAACCAAGCGTCAATTTATCCTAAATAGTTGTTAGGATGTGCTTCCATAATGTTCTTTTGTAGTTTAGTTAGTTTTTTGTTGTTTAAATGAAGACTTTGTGGTAGTATTTGTAAGCGATCATAGCAAGTATCGATGTATGTTGCCCGTTGAAGGTGAAAAAAAACAACAAAAAACAACGTCCTTCAAATGGGGAGAAAAACTAAGCGGAAGTGTTCATTTAATACCACATTTCCCGGCATGCTCCGGAGTAAGACTTTTAATGGCTTCGTGTTAAATAGCGATGAATCAAATACCTCATTTCTTTTTCTTTAAAAAAAAAATATAATACGTGTCTGTGTGTTTAATTCTTGCAATGAAGAAACTTTAGCTAGGCTCCATCCTGAGCGCTTCCGGTCTTGCATACTGCGCATTTTCTCCGAGACGTATCGCTTTGGAAGCAGAGTAAAGCCTCACTGGCCAATGGAGCCTCGGATTGTGTAGTAGGGGGGGGGGGGGATACAGTCGTGTTAATGCGACACTGTGGGCCGGTGAATGAATGGTTTAAGGCGGTGGGCGCCAAGTGATCCTTCCCGGGAAAATAGTGATTAAAAAAAAAAGGAAGCAATCCTAGCTGCTGCCAGCGCCTATCATGCCCCCCCCCCCCCCCGGTGCCCCGTGTGATGTAATCCGAGAGGGTGAGTGCCATGGCTTAAAGAGGGACCTTCCCTTCTCACTTGGGCGTAATCCTCAACTGCATCGAGCACCTTTAATACCCCCCCCCCTTTTCCTTTATATTTTTATACAGGAATCATGAAGTTGTTGAGTTTAGTTTCGGGAGAAACGGGGGGAGAAAGGGGCGGCCGACTATTAGAGGTTCATTGTTCTCCCCCTGGCGCCGCCTTGCTAGTGTAGCTAATCTAACTATTAAAACCCCTGGCCCGGTTGTGAGGTTTTCTTGTTGCTTGTTGGCGAGAACGTAGACGGAGTAGGCTGAGAATAGCCGGGGTAAAGCGTTTAGCACTGTATGTACCCTGGGTGCTGTACCCTGGGCAATGGCTTGGCATGTGGAAAAGAAAGTTGCCACCGCAGACCGCGATACTACTTGTGAATGAGTCACGGGCCGGGGAATGGGCTGTCTGCACTGCTGTATAAGGTGCGACCAGTGTAGAGCAGACGTCAACAGACTGGAAGTATGAGGCCAGACACCATTATGTTTAATTGTATGTGCACTTGTTCTATGTCTATGCACACATGTTCGTTTCTTTCTTCTGGTGCCATATCGCAGACATTTGACTGCACAGTTGTTTCTTTATTAAATCGGCCCGAGTTTTTTTTTATTAATATTTTGGTGGTCCATATGACATTATAGTTTTACATTTTCCAAGGTTTTACAATGTAATTGAAACCTAAATGAACTTTGTTTCCCCAGAAAGATTCTGATACAATAGGCTAGAATTTCATTGCTGATTTTTTTTTTCCACAAATTAATGTTAGACTACCGCCTATTCGTTTTGTGTTTTTGATTTTAGCGTGTGTGTACACCTTACATATACCATTAAATAAAATACCAATTTCTCTATAGTTGAATGCATCTCCATTATATTTGTCAATGGTAAGTTGGTTGATGCAGGTATTCTAAAATAGGTAGACATTCACACCATATCATTGATCCACCATTTTATATTGTTGTTCTTGTTGTTTCAGGCTACGGGAACCAAGACTATGGGAGTCAAAGCGGCAGTTATCGAGGTAGTTCTCACAGTCAAAACACGAGGTAAATATCGAGGAGAGAAAGAGGTTGGGGATTGGGGGGGGGGGGGGTAGAGAAAGAGAGATTGTTCAGATAGACGTTATTTGTAGAATTCGTTGTTCTGAATATTTCATAGTAAAATACCCGTCGCACCCAATTGATCCATAAGGCCGGTGAAGCAGCGTTCACCAGCTTCAGTGGCCACGGCATACTAAGGGATGTGTGGCCAGCACAATTTCCAGCCGCCTTTACTTTACCCCAACTAATGTCAGGTACCCGTCAGAGCAGGGTAGACTCAGGAAAAAATCCTAGCCCTCACCAGGATTCGAACCCAGGACTTTCGGTACGCTAGTGGAACGCGCTGCCGCTCGGCCACCATAATATTTAATAACAAATAATTTGCATTTTAATGTTAAAAAAAATAATTCTTTATTCTTTTTATTTTTATTAGACTTAATCCCTTTTTTTTTCTGGGATGTTAATGCTATATCAAACTAAATGATTCAAATATTGTCTTTCTGTATACAAAGTTGGCTATCTCCCCACAATATCAATATGGCACATAAACTTGGAAGTCCCTAACTCAATAAAACTATCGGTGCACACCAGTTCTGAACCATCGCTTCTGGGAATTGGGGACAACGAGCAGAGTTTTTACTTTCTTGGGTTACTGAATCATTAAGTACTAAATCTAGCAGATCACCTTGGCCATCTCCCCAACTCTATATGAGCCATTCGCTGCACGGCGACGCTCATAATGTCTCGCAAGTTGACTGCTTACAAGGACGGCGAACAGGACAATCATTGACAATGGCTCCTTCAGACCAAACAACTCGTGTAATTAACGACTTTAAATTGAGTCGGGGGTGAGGGCGGAGAGTTATGCGCCGCTTCATACTTTCCCGTCACGCCGTAAACTGTGACAACGAAGTAGTGGGGGCCTTAGGTTGCAGGGGTGTGGGGGTGGATGTAAAGGTGGAGCAGGGGACTGGGGATTTCCCTTCAAGTCCACAATGGGGGGAGAACCCCCTGATGCGTACAGGTGCTAGAGTCCAGGGGTGGGTAGGATGGGGAGTGGGTACACATTCTACAATTCTCTGCCACCCCACGACATCGTTGTCTCTGTAAGGTTATATTGAATTGCCCAAGCAGTGGCCAACCCTTGCTGCTCCCAACCCTCCCCACTCATTCTTAAGTGTGGAGCTCCTTCCTCCTCTTTATACCCCCCAATTCATAA
Organism: Anisus vortex; assembly: GCA_949126835.1. Classification (NCBI taxonomy): domain Eukaryota; kingdom Metazoa; phylum Mollusca; class Gastropoda; family Planorbidae; genus Anisus; species Anisus vortex. The sequence continues at coordinate 20,609,458 of OX421495.1, read as the reverse complement.
TCGCCTTCCATTCAGTTATACAAAGGGGTTTTAATTTTGATGTTGAAATGTTCATTCCTTAAAAGATGGCAAATCGTCATATAAACCTACATACTGTGTACTAAAGACAGACACAAGCAATTTCCTAGTCTAGCAGCGCCTTGTGCTCCAACATCTCGCGACCCTGGGTTGTAGTAGTAGTAGTAGTAGTGGTTTTGTAGTGACCGGGGGGGGGGCGCAGAGGGTGTGTGTGTGTCTAGCGCACCTGTAGTGCCCACGGCAGTAGCCTGGTGATACAGTTACTGAAGCTGAAAACTGATGACTGGATTTAACTTTTCAACATTGACCAAAAAGGGAAGAGGCTTTTGAGAAATGAACTTTAAAAGGGAAACAACTCGAGAGAATCTGAGAAACGTGGAGAGGGGAGGGAAGTTATAAGCGGGAAGTAACTCCATAGATTTGGTCCTTTCTCTCTTAAGTAGTTTATCTGTACTTAACATTTGATCTTAAAATGGTTCCATGTTTAGTTGTCCTAGTTTTTGGTGTATTTGGTTTGGTGTGGTTTATTCTCCAATGTCCTGATTTAAACGACTTTTTTTTTATAAAGACGCCTAGATTGTGAACCGATTTTTTGTTTTTTAATTAACTCTGTGGTAATTTGGAGATGGGGTTCGATAGAAGAGACACTCTGCATTATACTATTATATATTTTGTTAAATTAAATAAATGATTTGCCAAAGTTTTAATTTTTGTTCTTCTCCGTCGTTATGAATTAGATCTATTGTTTTTTTTCTTCTATAAATTCACGTCCTATCTCTGTGACAAACTGAACTGAGATCAGCGCGTCCATCTAAAAGCTTTGGGAACATATTCTTAGCCAAGTTTTTGTGTGTTTGTAATTGTTTTTGTGTGTGTGTCCATGTAGTAAAGCAGTTGATTTTTCATATTTTCTTTAAATAGAACTCGAAGACTTTGTTTAGGCTCGCGTTCCAAAGAAACTCAAGCATAACACTAAGACACTTTAAATTTAGTTGGAAACAAAAGAGACTAGATTTGTCTTTTCACTATATAATCGATGGATTTTTATAGAGAGTTTTAGCAACACCAACAACCAGTGTATACAATTTCTTGTTGTTGTTCTTTTGTCACTGCTTCTGTGGATTGGGCCAAGTATGTTAAAAACGCAAAGATAACAAACAAATAAAAAATTTGATCGTTTCCATTAAAAACGTCCGCTGATAAAATAGTTTGAAGAACAATTTATTGAGTGGTACACTTTAACCCTTACAGTCACGGGCGCGTATATAGCGGAACTGAAGGCAGCATAGAAGATAGAAGTAGGTCGGTGCAGGAAGGGTTAAAAAAACAACAATCTAGAATTATTTCCACAGTTTTCAAAAAAGTGTTTTTATTTATATGCTGATCTTTAGCTCATTCCTCGAATATATTTAATGGAAAATATGTCGCGCCTGTCAAAAAGATTCTAAACTACCACGTCAAAAGTCAATTTCTGTAAAATCAGTTTTTATTGACATCAACTTTTGTTCTTTTTTCATAGTATATATATATACTAAGTATGTAGGATTACTTTTTTTTTTAGTAAAACGTTAGTAGCTTCTGCTTTTGTAAAAGTTGTTTGTTTTTAGTGTTCGTTTGATCTGATCTGAACAATTGGTGTGTGTGTGGGTGGGTGTGTGGATGACAGAGCGGTTTGTCGTAACTGACTGATTTTTTGAAGGTTATCGTCGGAATGGGGGCGGGGGAGGGGGGCGTGATGTAATCATTATAGAAAATTATTGTCTTGTAGCGCTTTGCGTTTTCAAGAGGACCACCTCCTCGACTATCTCTCTTTCTCCCTTCTTCTCTCCCTCTTTCTTGGTTGTTCCTTGTGGAGTGGACCTTGTGTCAACGAAGTTATTTTGTTTTCAGCCGACAGGCAGCTGGTGGCTACAGCGGTTCTCGTCCTTACACTGATGACAGCGGCTACCAGTCCTACCCTACAGGACAGGCCAGACAGCAGCATCACGGCTCACGGGTAAGTTTAACAATCGGCCACCACCCCACCCCCAGACACACACTCTTTCCCCGGGCCACCACCAACCCGCCAAGCAACCTTATTCGGTTTTTGGTGGAATGATCTGAATTTCTTTCCCTTTAAGCCCCAAAGTTCATTGTTCTTTCATGTTTAATGATTCGGGGCTCTCTGTGAGGGGCTGTGTGGGTTGACTGGGGGGGGGGGGGGGTGTGTGGGTTGACAGTTACTGTGAAAATGAAATCATATTACACAATGTATGGTGTTTGCTGGGCTTTCCGAAACAATTACAGCTAACTATTTCTAATCATTTTATTTCTGCAATAGAATAATAAAAAGTTTGCTATGACTATGTACTGAGTTCTTTAGTTTCTGCAGTAGAATCTAGTTTGCAATGATTAAAGTGATGAATCGCTTAATTTTACAATAGATAATAGTTTGCAATATAACTATTGATTTTTTTTGTAAAGTTATATACACCATATAGCTATTAATATAAAGAAATTAAATATGCCTAAGAATTCAGAAACATTAATGACAAACAAGACATTCCCCCCAAATGTAATTGCATACCCCCCCCCCCCCCCCGAATTTTCTTCTTGGAAGGCTGGCAGGCGTGTAGTTTAGTTTTAGGTTTAAGTAAAAATAAATCCTTTTTTTCCACAACTTTTTTTGTTCCATTGCAATACGTTTTTTTCTCTTCAAATTATGCCTTTCGTATTTTGTTATGAATGAATGCTTACGTCAGCACTTTCTTTGTCTGTCCAGGTGTTTGATGCAAACAAAGGGCGGCAACAACAGGACCACGGCCAGAGAGATAGATACAGACCTTTTTAAAAACAACAAGAGAGAAACGAGCCCAGGCCATGACTTGGGTCATTGCTGCTGTCATGAGAGAATCAATTAATTGTTGTTGTTTTCTTGTCCTGGGTCAGCAAAGGAAATGATGCCATCATTACATGTAGTTTACAGAGAGGATGACGTCTATAATATGAAGCTTGAAGTTATAAGATGACTTGTAAATGTTGCATGTTGTCTTGTTTTTAAAAAATCAATAAAGTAAAAATCGATGTTTGTAACCAAGGCTTTGTTCTGTATGTGTATGCTATTATTCTCAGTCTTTATTTGTTGTAAGTATAGAACATATACTAAATAACATACAAGTCCTCTTTCTTCCCGAGTGACCTCCGGACATGGAATGGGTTGCCTGAACAAACCATGAAAACCGGTTGTTGTGTGATCTTTAATCAAAATCTATATTTATAAAGGGGAATAAGTTGTCCTCTTCAGACAGACTCTCTAACTACTCTAAGTAGGGTTGGGGAGATCTTCACGACTTGCATTGTAAAGATGATATAGTGGACTTGCAGAATGACCGACCAGATAAAAGGATTTTAACTGGTGGCCCTCACACTGTTTTTTTTTTTAAGTTTCACTGATTAGAGCAGAATAAAGAGTTTGCAATAGTGGAGTTGTGAATTATTTAGTTTCTACCACTGTCGTCAATCTATTTAATCTATCACATCCATGACATTAGTCTAATCTCACCCTACAGCTCTTAAAAGTTAAAGCCATTTTAAGTATGTCCTGGCCTATTTAGAGCTTAATGTTAAGTCCACCATTTAACATAAAACAAAGTAGCAGGGCCTTTTACTACATATGCTTTTTTTCCAGTTGTTTAAAACAGGCATAGTTCTTGTTTGATGCTTATCTAATCCAATCGCCTGTGGGTACTTCGGGAAAACCCAGTACTGATTTGTGTCTGATCAATCCACTTGGGGTATTCAGGGATGCACTACTAAAATGGGTCTAGCAGCAATAGTCAAGAAACAATATTTATTTGTCACATAGTAGGCTACATACAATAAGTACAATAAAGGTATAGTCTAAGACATAACTAGAAAATTATAATATTGGTAAAAATAATATAAAATGCTATCGAAATAATAATAATTAATAATTGTATTAATCTGCACATGTCTCCATAGTCTGTTCGTATTGGGCTCAAATACATGTTGAAAACGAAGCCTCTAGAATGGTGTCTGTGACCAGTTGGGATAAACACCTGATTTCAAGGAGGATGCAGAGGAGGGGCAATTGGTTTGGATATACAATCCCCTTGTATGCCACGGCCACGGAAACTGGTTAACGCTAGTAGATCAATGTGGTCTAAAACTAAAAAGGGTTTAATTTTCTCTTTCCACTCCCTCCCTGCTCTACCTATGCAATTGTATTTATTTTCAAATGAATGCTGCAGGAAAGGACTTATAATTTTGGATGGCTGTAAAGCTTAAAAAATCTTGAGTTTCTCTTCTATCATTCAATCAATATCAATGATGTAATGTCAGGTCAATTAATTACGAACGGATGTACAATGTCATACAATGTCTATTAAAAAAATACATCAATATTTTATCTAATCATCTTTAGTTAAAACATAAGCTAAATGTTCTGAACCAAACAATGACATTCAGCAAAATGTGTAATTATTTAAAAAAATTTACTTGGAGGAGGAAAAAAAAACATAACATAAACACAGTAGACAATTAGTTAAAATCAAAACAATAAACAATGACGCAACATCTTTATAAATATTCACATGAAATAGCCAAAGTTATCATAACTTAGAACAGCATAAAAAGGCAAATCTAGATTTTAATACAGAACATAAAACATTTAGATCTATAAAATGTTCAAAAATGATTGTGAATGTAAAATATATTTAAAAATTGTAGACTATAATAATATATGTTTTCAGAATTATTTACAACTAAAAAAAAAATATTTCTCGGCCTGTGAAAAATATTATATTTTTTACAAGATGTTTTGTAGTATGGATGAGTCGATACTTAAACAGTAAGTCTAAGAAAGTCTAGGAAAATGTCCCAAGTACTAAGGTAGACAAAAAGTGAATGTGACACGTTGATAAAGGATATTACTAGAAGTAGGCTACTAGTAGGCTAGTCCAATGTTGTCGCACTCTAAAAGTATCTTCTGTACAAGGTATGAGAAGAACTGATTTATATCATCTAATGGTCAGAATCATGGGCTTCTCCGGGTTGGACGGAAGCGAATAATTATTTATTTATTTATTGCAATTTTTCTTTAAAGAAAAACGCAGCCAGGCCATGTAATACAATAAAAAAATAATAATATAGGATTGCTTCCCCTGCCCCAATCTTTAAAAGCATTGATTTTGACATCCTCACCTCTCTCCACAACATCTGCAGTTGTTTTTATTTTATTTTACTGACGCCTATGTCTGTCACATCCTAAAGACATAAATGTGTTTATATCGTGGCTTGTGTGTCACTCTCTCCCTTTTACACAACAACACAAAACTTGAATGTAAGGACAATTTGAAGCGAAGCCCAGCAGTCTCCTGGGTTCAGTATTCATGTGTCAGCTGGCACGACAGAACGATAGCGGAAGAGATGGTGGGAATAGAATGAATAAAATAAGAAGAAAAGAAAACTAAGAAAGAAAGAACAAGAACGAAAGAAAGAATTTGAGATTGGAAGAAGATGACAAGATGTCGTTTGGAAGGTTTGCAGCGAACCCCGCGCGGTTCGATATTTCCCCTCCGCCCACCTTTCTCGAGAGCCCTTCAGACGATCGTCCAAAGGGGGTGAACTCCATTCTTGGCGGGTGGGTCAAGAAGATGGTTACCATGGTGACGGAAGACTTGAGGCTATCACGGTCTATTCAGCTGGAAGACTTCAAATAAACGCGCGCGCGCATGCACTAGCTGCTAAAACAAAAATTGCGTTTCCTTCCGGTTGGGAGTCGCCTGCTATTTTCTACCAATAGGAAGAGGGGGGGGGGGGATGTGACAGCGCCCTCTGATGTCGAGCTAATGTCTCAGTTTCGTTGTTTTGCTTTAAAAAAATCTAAATTGTGAAGTTGTTGTTTTATTTGCTTTTTCTTCTCTTACTCTAACTTAGATGCTACTGGTACAATAAATTTTAGACGTTCACATTTGATTACATAAAGAACTAGATGTGACATTTTAAATTATGTAATTATAATGTAGGCCTAACTAGGCACAAATAGTTTTTGTATTCTTTCCTCCGACTTATAAACTTATAACGAATGTTAGCTAAGTGCCTCAATACAATTGTTAAAAAATTAAGTTTAATAGAGAATTTCCTAAAATAATCAAGTTTATCAATTAATTCATTCCATATAGGTTACTGCAAAAAAAATAATTTTATAGGGCCCAAAATAAATTTTAAGAACCGGTATTAGTGATTAGAGATAGGCAAAAGTGGAGAAAGTTGACTGCCGAAGTGTCCATTCACCATTCGCTCCCCCCATCGACCTCAACGGTCATGGGATTGATGATGGTGATGATTAGTGATTATAATTTGTATTATACAAATCTGGTAGAAGTAGAAGGCGCTCAAAATTTGGTAATATTGCGTAGGCCTGATATTATGATCATCACCAATCCCTTGACCGTTCTGGTCGTTGGGGGGAGCGAATGGACACCTCAGCAGTCAACTTTCTTGAGCGGTTGTCTATAGTTTAGTCAGCAGCAGCCCTGTTCAATATTTTATGTTCTCGAACAAGCATCTCCGTTGACGGCCTCTTCGACGTCCACCTTCTACGGTGCTTTGGAAAATTGTTTTTGGCAGGTTATTGTGCAGAAGACCGAACCATGTCAGTTTGCGCCGTTTGAGATTTCCATTCCGTATGCCCTTGCTCTATCTGCAAGCTTATCTATGAGGTCTTGTAGTTCTTTGTTGATATCATCAGCAAATCTGAGATTGCATAGGGATCTTCCACCAACCTGTTGCAAGTCTCAGATAAACATAAAGATAAAAACACTTTCCTTGTCCCTTATGCGAGAACAAATGCATATAAGTACTCTTTCTTCTCGAGTGGCATTCGGGCATGGAATGGGTTGCCTGAACAAACCAGGAAAACCAGTAACTTAACATCATTTAGAACATTAATAAAAATGCAAGACTAGACTAGGACCACGGATGAGCGTAGGACGCAATAATCTTCTTTATAGAAGGGGCGTCTGTAATGTATAAGATAAGATAAGATAATGGAACTGGATGTGTGGTAATCATGGAGTGTTTTACATGATTTTTTCTAGGAAGATATGGAATAAAATTGGCAATAGGATGCAATCTTATCGGACTCCAATGGACATCTCGAAGAAGTCCCCCATACCAGGGGGAGGCAACATAAGGTGCACGTGCCAAACTTGGCATGCAGAGCGATTTTCAATGGCACGCGAGAGATCTCCAAGAGTTTTTTTTTTTATTGATAAAAAATTAAGAACATTTTTCGGTTCTGAATGAGGAAAACTGACTGTCGAAGCCGATGTTTCTGAATTACACTGTGACACATTCCAGTGAGTTGAACTTGCATATTTACAAGGACCACTGGAATGAATTTGCATTGAAACTGGACATATCTTGCCGTGAAATCAATTTCAAAACATTTAACTACATTTACATTCCTATATTAAGGGGTATATTAAGATAGATAGTTGGGCTTTTTCAGAAGTACATCGAATCACTCAATGCGGTCAAGGGTTAAGAGTTTTTAGGCTCATCTTCTTTAATTAAACATAAATATTAGTAATTCTAAAACAAATTTATTTGTATTATTAATTTAATAAATATAAGAGAATGATTTAATAGCACCATATTTTGTAATTTCTGTAATTAGCAGGGCCTAATGTTTTAAATATAAATTTCTTAAATGGACAAATAATTAATGCAGGAAATGTTTATTTACATCTGTTTAACGTAAATTATTATGACCCTCTAATAATTAAATCATGCAATGAATACCTTAATGTTGGATATATATCAAGGAATAACAATTAGCCAGTAATATTTGTTATATTACAAAGCATAACTTTTTTGGCATCACTATTGAATGCGGAAACGGTTTTTTTAATTAAAGGGAGATAATTAACAAGTTTTTTTTTAAGCTAATATTTCTAGTACTAGTATGTTTCTTTTTTTTATATAAAATAATTAACGGTTTACACTTTATAACTTTTGAAAGGATCAAACTGTAAAACATATTTGAAAATTATATGATTATATTATATGACTAAAAATGTATATATATATATTTAAACATTACATTAACTACCCAGTTTGTATGATGACAATGTATACATACAGCTTAATGTTAGTGCATAGGCAATTCTTAACATCATAAAACGGATTAAAGGACATTTCAGTTAAACTGAGATCAAAATACAATGAACATTTGCAGGTGTTAGATCCTTAATTTGACTTCCTCAACTTCACCCTTCCCAGTGAGCAGTGATGGTCCTAAGGGCATTTTTTTACAGTTGGATGTTCTTATGCCATTCGTTTCGGACCCTCACTGCACTCCCCCCTCCCCGGGAATCTGCAAGAGACAAGCCGGTCCACTTCTTGATGTCATCATCTCATCGTCTCTTCTGCCTGCCTCTCCTTTTTCCACCCTGCATTTTACTAGCAATTATAATCATGTATGTATAGACAATAATTACCATAAATGCCAATGTTTAGTAATAAATTATTGTGTTTGATTTAAATGCAAATAAAAAGGATGATAATCACAAACACGTTAGTTTTGTATTAAATATAAAATGCCTTAACGAGTTTCTCTATAAATAATCTCCTTTGCTTTTGGCCTAGGTCTTGCTACGGAGTTAAATTAATTGTCCTATAAAACATAATATTTTAAAAGTATAATAGAGCAGGTTGGCTTGTAAAGGCTAAGGCACACTAGAAGCAAAATCAGTGATTCGCTGCGATTGAATTCAAAAATCACGATGATTCTCCACGTTTCTAATGTGGCATAGCGCGAAACAAGTCAGTTTCAGTAGTGATTCCCGATGATTCACAGATTTAGAACATGTTCTAAAATTTGGAGTCACGATTCTTGATTGAAGCTGTGTCAGCCAATGGGAAGCGGAATTAGATCATGTGATAATTAGCCTAGTTAAAATAGTAAACAAAGATGGCTGCTATTAAATCGTCCAGTTCGCTTAAAAGAACATTGTAAGCTCCATTAATCTTTCTTCTTTCGATCCAAGGTTTAACCCACCATTTTCGTTTTCGATTTCTTTTTGCTTTAAGTAGAACAGATGCAGTGGGACATACCAAATTTGCTTCGTCGTCACTGCTAGAATATATTAAAGAATTCATGAGTCGTGAACATAAAATAGGGCGTCAAGCACAGTCACTCTCAACACTTTCTTGATTCTTTTGAAAATATAATTGCGCGTCTTTGTTTTTCTGTCAATCGTGCTTTACGTGTGGCATAGCTGATTGTGAAACATAGTATTTTGATTCGCACCGAAACAAGATTCTAGTGATTCGGTGAAAAATGACTCTAGTCAAAACGTGATTTTTGAGTATAGTGTGGCTTAGCCTTAAGCTGTTGGCACTCTGAAATCCTAGTTTGGCACACTGTAAGCAAAAGGTTGTCGACACCTGCCCTATACAACCATTCAGTTGAACTGCACTACTTGCTTGATTGTAGAATGCTTCTGTTGCCTGTATCAGTCCTTCTTCAATATTGTAGCTTCTCATCACTTGCCATAGTTCCTCGTGCCATACTCGATCAAAGACTTTCTTAAAATCAATGAAGTTATGATGGAGTTCACGTTGTGTTGTGTGTGTACTTCTATGAGCAAGCGACAGTTAAAAATCCGCTCAATAAGCTTTTTACGTAAAAACGTATTTTAGTATACGAGGCTTGTGGTAGACGCTTTTTTAGGTTAAGTATCATCATCTTTGGCCCTACAGCCCATGGAGGGCTCTGGCCTGCCCCACCACCTCCTTCCACTTGGACCTATCCATTGCCTTCTTTTTCCAGGCCTGACTCAGATCCATCCCAACATCGTCCATCTCAGTCTGGGTCTGCCTATAGGTCGCTTTCCTCCGGGGTTCTGAGTATATATTACTTTTATAATAATATAATAATATATAATAATGATGGTTATTAACATAGCGCTTCTATCCATGCTATTTTAGCATGCTCAGTGCGCTATATAAGATTATTACGTCATCTAGTCCCAAAACTCCTGCAGGGCGGCAGGGATCTGTCGGTGGCAGGGATACAACCCACGATGTGTCAGTTTTGCTACTCTGTTAGGCATTGTATCTAGGTGGCCTGTCCAGCGTAGTCTGACCTATTTTTTAAAATCTCAGCCACAATAGTAGGGTCTTGGTATAGCTCGTAGACCTCTCTATTGGTGCGCATCCTCCATCCCTTTTAAAGGTTTTAAAAGTATACTGTAAAGTATTCACATTTTCAAAGCAATACACTTGATTATGATGGATATTAATATATAACTCATTAATATTTTAATATTATTGTAAACATTATAACTTTACTTTTTTGATTATACCCACCCCACCTCCATTTTGTTTTCCTTTTTTATTTTGACGTGAAATGTTTCAAATTGTAAAATGTCAGCGAAAATATAAAATAAAAGAAACTAAGTTTGAATGTATCATTTCATTTTAAATACATGTTCGTAGACAGCATAGATCTAGTTCAAAGGGAAGTTGGGCCAGCTGAAATCCATAAGTGGAAAATGTGTCATAAAATTACAGAAAAATAAACTTAATGTTACATTTAAATTGTATAAAAAAAAAAACCAGTTGGCGATAAACATCGCCGGTAGATGATTCGATATAAAAATGGTATCAATAGGCTATATTGAAAAAATCGAAGTTTTTTTTTTTTTTTTTTAAACTATTTCAATTTTAAGTAATTGTTTAACAAATCTTTTAATATTTTGTCTTAAAAAAACAACAACCTACTAGACTATCCATGTATCGGTACTGGATGTTTGGATCTTCACCAGATTAAACGAATCAGGACAAATGTGTTTTGTTTTCTGCAAATATGTACAATTGCTTTAATACAAAAAAAAAAAAAAGAAAAAGATAAGAATGAGAGTAAATGGTGTAATCCTGGTGGTATATGAAAGCTTTGTAAATCATAAACCTAGTCCAGGGTTGGAAACTTACGGCACGCGGGCCAGACTTGGCATGGAGAGGGGCTTTCAATGACACGCGGAAGACCCACTAAAATGTAATTCAAGTCTCTTCTACAAAAATTTATTGGTGGCGCAGGTTGACTTTTGTGGTGTTGGCACGTTGAATAAATTAGATCTAATTAGTAATCCCACTTTAAGGCACTATTAACAAAATGTTACCGACCCCTGACATAGTCTATATGTACCATAAAAGTCATATTAGCTTGCCAAGTCATATAAAAGTCATATTAGCTTGCCAAGTCATATAAAAGTCATATTAGCTTGCCAAGTCATATAAAAGTCATATTAGCTTGCCAAGTCATATAAAAGTCATATTAGCTTGCCAAGTCATATAAAAGTCATATTAGCTTGCCAAGTCATATAAAAGTCATATTAGCTTGCCAAGTCATATAAAAGTCATATTAATTTGCCAAGTCATATAAAAGTCATATTAATTTGCCAAGTCATATAAAAGTCATATTAGCTTGCCAAGTCATATAAAAGTCATATTAGCTTGCCAAGTCATATAAAAGTCATATTAGCTTGCCAAGTCATATAAAAGTCATATTAGCTTGCCAAGTCATATAAAAGTCATATTAGCTTGCCAAGTCATATAAAAGTCATATTAGCTTGCCAAGTCATATAAAAGTCATATTAGCTTGCCAAGTCATATAAAAGTCATATTAGCTTGCCAAGTCATATAAAAGTCATATTAGCTTGCCAAGTCATATAAAAGTCATATTAGCTTGCCAAGTCATATAAAAGTCATATTAGCTTGCCAAGTCATATAAAAGTCATATTAGCTTGCCAAGTCATATAAAAGTCATATTAGCTTGCCAAGTCATATAAAAGTCACATTAGCTTGCCAAGTCATATAAAAGTCACATTAGCTTGCCAATTCATATAAAAGTCATATTAGCTTGCCAAGTCATATAAAAGTCATATTAGCTTGCCAAGTCATATAAAAGTCATATTAGCTTGCCAAGTCATATAAAAGTCATATTAGCTTGCCAAGTCATATAAAAGTCATATTAGCTTGCCAAGTCATATAAAAGTCACATTAGCTTGCCAAGTCATATAAAAGTCACATTAGCTTGCCAAGTCATATAAAAGTAATATTAGCTTGCCAAGTCATATAAAAGTCATATTAGCTTGCCAAGTCATATAAAAGTAATATTAGCTTGCCAAGTCATATAAAAGTCATATTAGCTTGCCAAGTCATATAAAAGTCATATTAGCTTGCCAAGGAAGAAAATAGCTCAATACTAACCTTTTCTTATGTATTACGGCATCAAACAGTTTGAATAAAAGTATACACAAAATTACAAATAACTAAACATCGAATCTATTTTACAATAATCTTACATTTTAAAACATTAACTAAACAATTAATGATCATTTATTAAAACACAGAACAAAACATGGGGCTAGAATCAAACCGCGGATGAGCGTAGGACTTCTTTATAGAAGAAGCGTCTGTAATAGATAATAATACGCTATTTTTTTATTATGGCACTTAGTTTTGTCAGTTACCTACGGGTGTTATTCTTAAAGAAAGTAAAGAACATGATAAGTTTTCTAATATTTTTTTCTGCTACACATGTATGACCGACTAAAATTCATTACCGATGTCCATGACACAAGGAAAGAAACTACAGGAAATATGTCCTTTTTAACAATAGCATATTATTATAAGGAAACATAATTTTTTTTTATGTTTAATGTTGCCATGCTGTTTGCTAAGTTCGTAGCCTACACTTGTGTCAAATATTTCTAATAATACGTAGAGGCATAGTTTACTTTATTTTAAGACCATTTCGATCTTATAATGTACATTTTGGTTCTTTGAAAATATCTCAACATTGGGAAGCAGGACGCTTAAAATCAGTTCCAATATATCTATTCCCAGATTTAGGATAAACTCAAAATAGGCATCATCGGACCAAACTAATCATAGGGCCGGTGAGGCAGCGTTCACTAGTTTCTGTGGCCACGGCATACTAGGGGATTGTGTGGCCAGCACAATGCCTAGCCGCAGAGCCTTTACAAGCTTATGTAGCGCCCCAGGGCAAAAGTTTCAACGCCGCCCCCTTGCATACTGTAACTGCTTGTTTAGTGCTATATTTATACTACATTTGCGCCCCCTGGAAGTGTCGCCCCCGGTCATATGCCCCCCCCCTCTGCCCACCCCTATGTGAGGGCACTGCCTAGCCGCCTTTACTTTACCCCAGCTAATGTCAGGTACCCATCAGACCTGGGAAGACTCAGAGACACCCTCCAGCTCCGGGAAAAAATCCTAGACCTTCACCAGGATTCGAGCCTATGATCTTCGGTAACCCAGCCGAACGCTCGACCAGCGTGGCCCGTTTTAAAGAAGCAGACTCGCGGGGAAAATTTCATGCATGCAATCATCACGGACTACTTTGTTACCCAGAGATGCATGAAGTTATAATCTATGTAGCTAAGGATGAAAGTAAAAAAGTAAATTTAATGAAATTCACTGATAAATTAATGGGTCAAAAATGTGTTAATTAACAAGAATCAAAAGAAAACATTTTCTTCTATAGTTACAGACGCTCCATTGTCAAGCTTAGGTCTAGACTTTTTGTTGTTTTGTTTTGAATTAGTTTTTAAAATGGGTTGATTATCAAATAATAACAAAATTAATTACCAGGTGACTTATACAAAAAGATTTGCATAAGTTGTGCGGTGTACTAAGTCCCCACAATATTGGGGCAGAAATTTAAAAGAGGGCAGACCACGCTGTGTAAACCACTTTTAAATGCTGATGTTAGTTTTTCTGACTAGCTCAGTTTTCCATGCTGCAATGCCAAAAAAAAAATGAAAAAGAAAAACTTGAATAAAACTTTGTCAATGCACATGAAACAAATAAGACATTTTTATCTCCAAACATTTTGGTTTTTGTATTTCTAAATTTATAGTTATAATTTAGTGGTAGCACAATTATTCCTTTGAAAACTCAACAACTACAAATTGAATATCAAAACTATACTTGAGATTTAACGTACCTCATCACCACCGAGAACAATATTGTATAATCTAATACTGTAAAATGATGATATATCCGGATTGACGCATTGTCATTTCCAAGTACCCTACCCCCGGCCTAAAACTCTTTTGTTGACCAGCATTGTCGGTCTTAACTTTGGGGCATGAAAAACGATCTTAGGGCTAATGACCTGGACAGAAGACTTGGCCATGGACTCATCCATCACAGGCCACTAGGATCATTTCGTAATTGAATGACCAGGCCATTTCGCTTGCCCGTCCGGCGGAAGGGTTGGGGTAGCCTGTCAGTCACGTGACACTCAGAATCGTCACTGGACACTGGCTATCATCTGATTGCCGAGTGACCGAGATTGACTGGGTCGTGTGTCGGTCATCAAATCCTGACTGAGCTCACCTGAATACATGTTTGAATATAAACAAAACGAAAGAAAGAAAACGATATATCCATAGATATAAAGTAGAATGTGTGTGTGTTTAACCAATCATGTTAGTTAATTTAAAGACACGTGACCTTATTGTCTCATATTATATACTTTTGCGATTTAACTTCGGACATAACAATGTGTCTTCGCTAGCTAAGTAGATAACGTATCGGACTGCCATGTGAGTGAACCTGGTTCGATTCTCGAGTTCAGGGCCGTATTTAGGATTGTGAGGGCCCTGTTCCCAAATTTATGTGGGGGCCCCTCGTGGCCTCGACCCTGCCTTCCACATAAGTATACGACAGGAAAATGCAGTTAATTCATGTTACATTCTGCAAAATCATAAATACTTTTTATGTTGCGCTTAGCTTGGTTGGACTGGAGCGCTTAAAATTGTACCGTAAAAGAATAAATGAATTTTATTTTACAGTTTCAACGAAAGAATGGGAATGTCACTAAAACATTTCTTTTTGGGATGTGTGGGGGGCTGTGGGCCCCTTTTCTGTGGGGGCCCCTGTTCCAATGGAACACGTGGAACTTGCCTAAATACGCCACTGCTCGAGTTAGTCTTTACGTTTTTTTCTAAAAAAAAAATTTTTTTCATTAATATTACTTTTAACAAATAATGTTGTAAATCTACGAGCAACACCGGGCAATTTAAATTTTTGTTAAATACAAAGACATGCCTATTTCTGACCCGATTACAATATTTATTTTAAATTACTTTCCTAAAAGTCTTCAGTAAAAATATAATATTTTTTAAAATTACTAGATCTATAGCTTTCTGTTCATTATAGTTTAAATTTTTTTTTTCTGTAGCTTGTAGCTTTTTCTGGGCAACGCCGGGCAATTTAGCTTGTATATATAATACGAAAACAACAAACAACAACACATTTTAAAGTGATATTTGTAGTTATCTCTATAGTTATCTGTGTGAAAACAAAGTGTTTTCAGAAAAAGGCAATATTTTATTGACAATGTTTTTCAAAGTAAACATTTTTAAAGAATGAAATTTCCGATGTAAGGTATACACTATATTATAATTTATAGACATTTTACTTCTCATGAAAAACAAATCTACTTATTACATGAAGGAAGTAAGTAGATTTGTAGTAAATGGTTCTAAATATATTATTATGTTCAATGAAGCTAGTGTTTAATATGTTTCACATCCGGTCGGCATTTTGAACCAGGAAGTACGTGGGAGGCGTTATTCAACCAATCCATCTCCCCCCCCTTTTTTTTTCGCGTTCAATTCTTTATGCATGTCTATGCCGTTCGACGTCAATCCCCCTTCCCGCCCATTTCCTTAAAATCTAATTGAACGTGTGTTTTTTTTATTTTTAATTGAAATTGTTGTTCTTATAATAATAAAAAATATTACAAAATTGACCTTCTCCAAGAGAGAAATGTTTAGTTGTATGAATGACCCTTGGACGAGCACTTCACTGTTGCACATATTTATACGACAACATTAATCTATCATAATCATGTACTTTTTTTTTTGTTTGTTGTTTTAACAAACGTGAGCAATTTATTACTTCACAGAGTCTCATACATGTCGTTGATGGAGGGCGCCACGCACGGCACGAATATACAATTAAGGCGCCCGTGCAGTTAGTTTGAGCCTCAGTGCTGATTGGTGCGCTATATTTAGCTCAAACCTTTCACGATATTGGTATTTGATGCTGTCTTTTTTTTTTTTTTTTTTTTTTTTGGGGGGGGGGAGGGGGTTGTAGGGGTAAGGGAGGAAAAAGAAATATGGAAAGTATGAAAGGAAAGAATAGAGAGGTGAATGTGGGGTAGGTTAAGAATACTCTTCACTTCTTTAATACACTTTGATCAGATCACCATCTAACTTCTTGATCTCTACAATGTCGAACCGGCAGCTTCTTATGTTTAAACACAACAACAGCGTCTGGGTAGAAATATAATCCCATAATTTGTGTGAAAGGATGTGGGGGAGGCATGGGTGCTCCAGCAAGAAATAGCTTTGAATGTCCTTTTAGTAGGTCCTCAGGTCGAATCCTTAAGGCACAACAACAACATCGACACAGTATGAGAGCGGCAGTGTGCTCGTCTGGCGAGCCAAAGGTCCCGGGTTCGAATCCTGGTGCAGGCTAGGATTTTTTTTACGGGTCTGGATGGTGTCCCTGAGTCTACCCAGTTCTGATGGGTGGCTGACCTTAGTTGGGGTAAAGTAAAGGCAGCTGCGCATAGTGCTGGCCACACAATCACATAGTACGCCGTGGCCGCAGAAACTGGTGAACGCAGCTTCATCGGACCTATGGATCAATTCGGTCCGACGGGTACTTTACATTACTTACAGCAACAACAAAAAATAATACTATTTTAACATTTGACCAATGTCTTGAAGCCTGGGTTCGTTAAGTGACTTCAGGATGTACAAAGATCACAAGAACTACAAAAAAAACACGACAACAACAGATATTCAATGAGATACTTTAAAAAGAGACGGGAAGGAAACTTCGTTTTCAGATAAGGAAGTTGGACTTTTTGTGCATAACGACACTGACCTAAAAGTTGACAATCCTTCACGGGTAGAAAGAAAAGAAAGTAAGAAAAAGATAGTGAAACCAGAAGCAAAAAAACAAAACAAATAAAATCTAAAAGTAAAAAAAAACTAAAATCTAAAAGTAAGAAAAAATTAAAATCCAAAAGTAAGAAAAAAATAAAATCTAAAAGTAAGAAAAAATTAAAATCTAAAATCAAGAAAAGAAATATATAAAAAACTAAAAATCCAAAAGTAAAAAAAACTAAGATACAAAAAAGTAAGAAAAAATATATTTTAAAACTATACAAGGGAAAAGTAAGAACAAGCTCAAAATATGCGAAATAAAAGAACAGCGTTGTCCAGGGCTATACTAAAGCCATTGTATCATTTTCAAGCAGACGATTAACTCTGAGGCCGATCCACCTCCCAGACACCCAAGAACAGTGTGGGAGATAATTTTGTTCGGTTGGGTGTAAGCCCATCATTAGTGTAGAAAACATGCCCCGGTGCCCTCGTACGTGCCCAAATAGGGATAGTGTAAGCAGTATAGCAAATATGCTCCGATGCGCGATTGGCCTCATTAAACTACTGGGTTGGGGAGGAGGGGGCACCACGATGAGCCCCTGGGGGGCCTAGAGCCCGGAGACCCCTAGCGTTTGTTCTTTCGTGGCGCACAAGAGCTCTTCAGATTCCTTCCATCACACGCGCACACGCACGCACAGACACACACACAGACAAACGAACACACGGACACACCAGCTTGGAGGCACCAAAGATTGGATCAGAGACAGTGGGGTTCAAGTCTTTAGGGTGAGGAACGGGTAGGGGGAGGAGGCGTTTAGGGTCTTGATTTGTGTGTTGATAGGGAGAGAACAAGAGAGAGAGAGAAAGAGAGAGAGAAAAGAGAAAGATAACGTAAGAGTTTGAGAAAAAAAGGAGTACGCGAGAAAGAGGGGTATCTAAAGAGATAGAGAAAGAGACAGAGAGTGTGAGAGATTATAAGAAAGAGAGAGAGAAAGCGAGAGATACAAAGAGAAAGTAGGAGAACTGCAGGAGAAAGAGAAGAAGAGAGAAAAGAGAGAGAGATAGCGAGTGAAAGAAACGGCCATAGTAAGAAAGTTGGATTGAACGAGAGGGCGAAAAAGAATAATAGGAAGAAAAAATCGGAGAGAGAGAGAGAGAGAGAGAGATAGAGAGAGAGAGAGAGAGAGGGAGAGAGAGATGGAGAGAAATAAATAGAGATTCATAGAGATAATAATAATAATAATAATGAAGCTTATATAGCGCATATCCCGCAATCAGTTCTATGCGCTTAACAATTACAATTACAATTACAATTAACGATGATAACAATAACAGACAAATGTTTAAAAATGTAAGTAGGCTAGGAGTCAATAATAAACAGGTGAGTCTTGAGTCCGGTCTTGAAAATGTTAAAGTTCGAGCTTTGTCGCAGCTGGAGTGGCAGGGTGTTCCATGCGGAGGGGCCGGAGTAGGTGAAGGCCCGCTGACCAGCTGTCACGAGTTTTGTCCGCGGGATCGTCAAATTGAGTTTGTGAGCAGCCGATCGAAGTGGGCGTGGTTTTGTATATATTTCCAGACAGGAAATTAGATAATCAGGGGCACAGTCATTGAGGCATTTATAGCATAGAGATGCGAGTTTATATAAAATCCTATTTTGAATAGGGAGCCAGTGCAGAGAGTAGAGCAGAGGTGAAATGTGGTCGGACTTCTTCTTCTTTAGGACTAGTCTGGCAGCTGAGATGAAAATGAACATTATACATTTATGAAAATATATTAAACACACGGACATTAACATTTATTTTTACAGAACATATTATAAATATTTATATTATAAATCTAGGGAACTATGCACGGGTGTGGCGGGTATTTATTGACACACCATGGTCACCTTGAAGAAATAATTGCTGGCCAGGAAATAGCATCGTTTAAAGTGGACAGTCATGATATGCCCGGGGAAGTTAATTGGACATTGGACTTTACAACATCTGTTTGTGTATCTGTCAGTGTATGTTTGTGTGTGTGTGTGTGTTTGAAGGATTTGCATTATTTAAAAATTTGAATAAAGAAAACAAACACGAAATCTGCGCATAGAATTATTATTTTTGCCGGTGTAGTTGTCAGCCTATGCCAGGTATAGTTGTAGGCCTTGGCCCCTAATTACATTCAGGGTGCACTTTTCCACAGTGTTGAGTTCTTTATAGTTGATACTGTTGTTATTGTTTGTCCAGGGTGCCACCATTACCCCCCCCCCGCTCCCCGTGGGGCGTGACAACAGCGACACCGTGACGGTGGACATTTTGTCCCTCTTTTTGTTTTTAACTCCTCACCACCTCAACTAGCCACTCCACAACTTATTGTCCTGTAGCTGTCATCTTCAAATAGTTCCATTGGGAGGGGAGTGGGAGATGATGGTGAAATGTGCTGGAAGTAAACAAACAGACCCAGCAAGCGTCGGACAAGATGGAGGATTAAAAAACCTAAACTCAAGAAAGAAACAGGATAAATGATGACAGACGACGCAATCAAAAGATATTAAAAATTTTATTTCTCACTTCTTTATACTCCAACCGTGTTGTTTTAACGATTCGGGGTCAGTTGATGTCTCAAATTCATTCTCTCTCTCTCTCTCTCTTTTTAAAGTCTTCTTTTCTTTCCTTATAATAAAGTTGAATTGTTTTATTATTGTTCCATTCATGAATCAGCCATTTATAATGTCTCTGTGGTGACAGGGTCGGATAACCCGTCACCCATTCAGGATCGCCATTTTGTGTGTGTGTGTTAAATCTGGAAAAGGGCTGTGTGAGTGTGGGATTAGGGAGGGGGGGGGTGAGGGGGGGAACCAGGCAAGGGGTCTTGGGTTCAGTATTGGCTTGTGTCTGGACCAAACTAAGTCTCTGATAATTAAAGCAATTTACGGGTTAGTTCGATCCCGCAATTTGACTGGACAGGGAACGCTTGGGGTGTGTGTGTGGGGGAGGAGCGCAACCTTTTCCTTCACTAAAATTTTTGTTCACATTCTTTTTTGTTGTTGTTTTGTTCAGACTGCTCCGGGACAAGAATGGAAGGAGAAAATGGGTGAGACGATGGGGGGGGGGGGGGGGGAGGGGGAGGGGGGCATTTATGCATGTAGGAAAGGGAGTTGATTTGGTGAGACGAATAATAGAGATTGGAAAATGTGTGGTGTAATCTGCGGAGGGGAGGGGCGGGGGTGAGGGTGAGATTGAATCCAATTGTGGATTTGATTGCTGCAACTTTTTCTCTCGTATGCCACATAGCATCTGGAAATGTTACTAGCAGTTTCTGTAATGGGGTGGGAACAGGGGTGGGGGGATGCGGATGAAAACAAACGGAAGGCGGGGGGAGAGACGTCATTGTTACATGGTGACGCTCTTCTTCTCCCTTTTTGTTTTTTGATCGTGTTGGAGGGTGTAAACCTCGCCTGGTGGGAGCTCATTGGTGCACTGGGTTGGGAAGGCGCCACGGGGGAGGGCATAGAATCAATATCATGTGGAAGGCGACGACAATGATCATAGATTGACTCATTAGAGTATCTTCCCCCCCCTCCTCCTCCTTTCCTCAACAATTTTCTCCCCCACCCTTCTCCTTTTCTTCTCCCAAACTTTTCGGGGAACTCCTCACATCACAGACTCAATTAATTTCTCGACAACATTTCATAATATTTAAAAAAAACTTAGCCAGTTCCCCACAAACCCAAATATATCAAACAGTTATTTGATGAATTCATTTAGCCAAGGAAATTGCACAAAGGCTGTAATCGTACATATATAATTATATATTTGTAAGAGTCACTCTATGTTTGAAATGTTAATTACATCATAGGTTTTACTATAATTTTTTTACACTATCCTCCCCCTTCCCGTCCCCTCCTTCATTTAGTGTGTCGTACAATTATTCTAAAATGTTACCATGTCAGACAAGTTGAGGATTCACTATAGGATCCGTGAAGCAGCATTCAATGGTTTCCCATGCCGCGGCATAGGAATGGGATTATGTGTCCATTTTTAAGGATATTTTGACATCGATTCTCGACATAACTGAAATGACATTAAATTTATTTTATATCTTATTAAATAACTAGTAGTCGATGTTTATCTGAAAAGATACGTAGTAATCATACAACCTGAGTAGTTAATGTAATGTTTGAAAATATACATTTTTAGTCATATAATATTTATATAATTTTAAATACTATTTAAGCTACAGTTCGATCATTTCAAAGTTATAAATTGTAAGCTAATGTTTTTTTTATAAAAGGAGAAAAAAAACACATCGACCCCTGATTTAAGAGTAGATTGTGAGATTACCTTTAGACATCACAATTTTCTTTATAACTGGATGAGTCCACGCTACCAGACAATCAAGCTTTACTTTTAGCTTACGTTTATTTGGGTAAAAAAAAAAAAAAGAAAATGTGTCCATTTCAAACAAATAAATGAATAGAAATTTTTTTTAGACTTATAGTAGAAGAATTTTTAATGTAAAAGAAATTCCATCAGCGGCGATGGTATGGCGTATCGTGGATTGATGTTGTAGTTTAAAAACAGTCTTTTCCAGATGTATTGGCTGTCTATTGTGTGACAACATTTAGTTACTAAAAGTCTTGGTGATTGTCTGTATCGCTCACTACAATGTTACAACAGTTAACAAATTTAAATATGATTTTTTTTAGACAGCTTTGCATTGATACCTTAAATTAATTAATTATTATTATTATTAATAAATGTATTGCGATTAGTGTTTCGATATAAGTATTTATTGTTTGCCAAATTTATAATTTTCTGACTATGACTTTATTGCCTTTATTGTAGGTATTATGTGGCAAAATAAATATTGTTCATTGTTTATTGACGAGGACTACAAGCGATGGCTACTGCACACAGAGGTGCGTTGGTTAGCAAAAGATGACCATTTAAATATAATGTATGAGACTTGGATTCGGTGCTCAACTTTTTGAAAAGCAAATGTGATTCTTTGGGAGAAAATCAATCATTTTCGCTAGGTCTGTGAGTTTTGGCAACAATTTTGTATTGCATTCTTATCACCCTCTTTTGTTGAAAGTGGATATTATGCTATTACCATTTTGCTGTAAAAAAAAAAAAAGAAAAGGCACAACAACAAGCTGCAAATAGGGAAGCGTGGAGATTTAAAGCTTTTGCAACCAAAATTGAAAAAAAAAATATACACAAACTACTAGCAGCACACCAGGCAAACGATTCTAATATTGATTTTTTTAAGCCTCTTGTTCGTATAATTTTTTGATCCATTAATTCTTACAATATGTTTCCCTTTCAGTTGTTTTTTTTTAAAGATAATAAAAAAGGACAAAAATCTAGTCGGCCTAAAAAAATTTGCGGAAACTATATTCACCCTTTAACTTCCAGAGGAGGGGGGGGGGGGTAATGGATGCTAAAACAAGTTGGGCGCGGTGAGCGGAAACATTTTTTTTAAAAAAGGGGGCAGTGAGCCGAAAAAGGTTGAGAACCTATGTTTTAAACCATAGGTTCTCAACGGGAGCGTTATCGCCCCCCCCGAAGGGGGGCAGTGAGAAGCTTTAGAGGGGCGCTGGCATTCCCGGGGGCGATTGGGGGGCGGTGAAGGGCAAGTGGGCGATACAAACGTAGCCGCCCCCCCCCCCCACCTAATATAATTTGAACACCTCAGCTATTTGAATCGATTAGCTTTTGGATGAAATATGATGTAATCGCAAGTGCTACTAAATATCTAATATCCCCCAACAGTAGGCATACATATTATTAAACTAATAAGAAATAGGAATCGCAATGACTTTTCGATGAAGTAGTGATCAGTATTTGGCAAATATGGTGTGCGGCTGTCTGGTCATATTGTTGGTTCACCGAGGTGTCCTTTAATCCGGTTAAATATAATTATTGAATATTATAAAGCCAACACTATCGTAAAGCAGTATAGATACGGATTAATCATACAAACTGAGTAGTTATTGTAGTGCTTAAAAGTATACATATAAATTATTTAGTCATATCATATTTATATAATTTTCAAATATTTTTAACAGTTTAATCATTTCAAAGTTATAAATGTAAGCCATTAATTTTTTTTCTAAAAGAAAAAAAATACAGAAATATTAGCTAAAATGTAACGGGTTCATTATCTCCCTTTAATTAACAAATGTTTCCACATTTGAATTAAAAAAGATGCCGAACAAGTTCTGTTTTGCAATATAACAAATATTACTGATTATTATTATTTCTTTATATACATTCAACATTATGGTATTCAAAACAAGATTTAATTATTAGAGGATTAAAATAATTTACGTTAAACAGTTGTAAATAAACAGTTCCTGCATTAATTATTTTTTACATTTAAGGAGTTAATATTTTAAACATTAACAATTACAGAAATTACATGATATAGTGCTATTAAATAAGTCTCCTATATTTATAAAATTAATAATACAAATAAATTATTTTTAGAATTAATTATATATATATATGTTTAATTAAAATTAAGTTGGGGGGGGGGGGGCGGTGACCCGAAAAAGGTTGAGAACCTATGTTTTAAACGAACAAATGGGGCTGTGACAAAAAATATTTTTGGGATGTGTGGGGGCCCCTTTTGTGTGGGGGCCCCTGTTCCAATGGAACATGCCTAAATACGCCACTGCCTGTCCGTAAGGCTTTAATGGGTCTATAAAAAGACCCATGAGGTGAAAGTAAAACTTTGTGTTGTCCACACTTTTCCGTTGCATGTCGTACCCATGGTAAATGATGAATGCTAGTTCTCTAGCCTTATTGAAACAACTTCCAGTTCTGCAATACATTTGTTTCGACCTGTTTCATTGGAGTTTCATTCGACAAAACTTTATATCGACAGGCTAACGTTTGATTGTGCAATGCTGTGTTTTATTACGTAATTCAATGTGACGTTGTGGGTTTATCACAATTAATAAATTACTAGTAGTTGGATTATTGTATTGATGCATATATGAATAAATTACTTACTGATAGCCTATTCATATATTTTGTTACAATATGCTCTTTAATGAACCAAAAGGCCTATTTCATTTTTTTTTTTTTTAAAGAATCAAATTATCTCCCATCACTCCCTAATTCTGTCTCAATGTTTTCACCAATACCTGAATTTACTATCCAGTCAAATGGTCGATGGCGATCAAAGAAACAATAACCCCACATGAACATCAGTAACTTAATAGTCTCTCTCTCTCTCTTTCATTCTTTGTTCTTTTCTCCTTGTCTTTTATTTCTCTGCTCCCAACCCTCTCTCTCCCGTCTCCACCCCATCACTTCTCCATCCTATTAGTGTATCTTTTCATACATATAGGCTACTTACCATCTTTTAATTGTCTCTTTTATTGACATGGTTCGGATTTCCTTCCCCTACATTCCCTCATCTATCTACCCAATTCCTCTGTATATTTCTCTCTCTCTCTCTCCATTTTGGGACAATCTCTACATCTGTCAACTGATCCGATAGTGAGGGAGAGAACAGAAAAAAAAACAAAAGAGGAAAGAAATCAGAGAATGAAAGAAAGAAAATAACAAGGAACAAACAAGAGCAGAGAGTACAATTGTATGAAGAACTTTTCCAGTCCATCTAACGCTTATAACAATAATCACTGTAACAAAACCTCCAGTAACAATGAAAACAAACAGGCGTGAAATGAAGCGACTTTTTAAAACAGCGTTTACTGACGAGCCCCCAATTTTGTTGTAGTAAAATGGGGAGGGAGAAAAAAAGAAAGAAAAGGAGGACATGGGGGTGGCTCACACTTGGCTGCACGGTTCATTAATGTACCCGACTTGAAGTGGGGCTAGCCTAAGGTACCTATCTGATACTGTAGCCACTTTAAAATTCTCCCCCCCCCCACCCCTTCTGTCCCACCCCTACGACCCCTATCTTCTCCCGTCTCACGGGACGCTGGAAATTTAAAAAATAAAATAAAGAAAAAACTTAAAGGACTATGGGGGCGGGAATGGGTAGTGGGGAGCTTAGGGGGGTGGGGAGGAAGAAATCGGTGGCATCCTCTTGTTTCTGTCAAATGTATAGATCGTCCACCCCTCCCCCCTCCCTCTTTCTTGTTTTTTGTTCCCTCCTTGCCCTACGCCTACTTCCTTTCATAATGAACAAAAAATTGAGGACAGGGGGAGAGCAGAGAGGGGGGGGGGGCGGGGCGGGGAGAAGACATTTTAAGATGCATTGTGGGATTAATTGTGTGGTTCCTGGATTTTTTTGGCAAAGAAAGACAACTCAAGCGAGGTAAGGCGGAAAATACTTTTGATTAATACAAAATAAAAAAGAAGATCGCTATGCGGAAAGGGAAGATGGCGGGGAGGGGGAGTATATGTATGAGTGAGTGTGTGTATTGATGGGATAAACCAGGCGCGGTATCACAAGCCTCCTCCTCCCCCCCCCCAAACCGAAAAAAAAATACCCCGTTTATAATTACACACCTTCATCCCTCCCCCCCCTCCGCCCTACCCCATCCCCTGTTGACAATGTTTTCACCGGGAAGTGGCTTCCGTGTCCACCGCATCATTAAAGCCGATTAAGTTGTATGACAGGGGCGTACGTCGGGCGAGGGGCGGTAGGGCGTGTGTGCAAAATGAGGGGTGTGTGTGTGGGTGAGGGCGTTTTAAGGAGGAGAAGAAGAAGGAGGGACGCATCCCTTTTTATTTTTGGTGCTGTTGTTGCTGAACTAGATTAGGGGAAAAGAGATAACATTTTTTTTTATTTGGGGGGGGGGAGGGGGAAGGCGGCTGAAAATTTGTCGAGAATTAAAAAGTAATTTGTAGTAATTATCCAGTATTAGATGAGCGTGTGGGTGCTCGGGCCGGGAGGCGGGGGGGGGGGGTTAATGGTCGAGGGCGGTTGGGGCGGAGGACACACATAAATTCTATTGTTTACAGCATAAGGTAATAAATAGTACGATTTTTAATTAGTAGCAATATGGTGAAAACAAAATGGTGGGGAACAATGTACAAGAACCATGAAAAGTAATTTTAAAAAGAAGGAAAGATGATGGACATTTGGGGAAGGGGTGGAGGGGTGGCTTTTAGTTCCAGATTTTATGCTCTGACGTCATTGTAGGAATGTAGAAGACAATTTTCTGTATTAATTATAATTATATCTCTTTATCTATGAACAAAATAAAGTTTTAAAATGGATTTTGGAGAAGAAAAAAATTCATATAGACAAACAGCAATCGTCCTAGGGCCTTTAGTGGTTTAATAGATAAGAAGTCTGTAACAATATATTATTATTAAGCTCTATAGAAATGATGATATGTTCAGAGTAAGTACCATAGAGATGATGATATGTTCAGAGTAAGTACCATAGAGATGATGCTATGTTCAGAGTAAGTACCATAGAGATGATGCTATGTTCAGAGTAAGTACCATAGAGATGATGATATGTTCAGAGTAAGTACCATAGAGATGATGCTATGTTCAGAGTAAGCACCATAGAGATGATGATATGTTCAGAGTAAGTACCATAGAGATGATGATATGTTCAGAGTAAGTACCATAGAGATGATGATATGTTCAGAGTAAGTACCATAGAGATGATGCTATGTTCAGAGTAAGCACCATAGAGATGATGATATGTTCAGAGTAAGTACCATAGAGATGATGATATGTTCAGAGTAAGTACCATAGAGATGATGCTATGTTCAGAGTAACCTCTACAGAGTTGATACTATGTTCAGAGTAAGCTCAATAGTGGTGATGCTATGTTTAGAGTAAGCTCTTTAGAGATGATGCTATTTTCATAACTTGTGACTATAGGC
Source organism: Anisus vortex (assembly GCA_949126835.1). Taxonomy (NCBI): domain Eukaryota; kingdom Metazoa; phylum Mollusca; class Gastropoda; family Planorbidae; genus Anisus; species Anisus vortex. The sequence goes on along the minus strand of OX421495.1, from coordinate 20,582,629 downwards.
TTCGGAATAGTCTCCCTCGGAGAGACCTCCATGAAGCTTTCTTAATGCAAGTCAAAACAACGTACGTCAGCATAATTATTTAATGCTGTGTGGCGAACTACATGGAAAGAAAGCTAAGAAGAAAGTTAAACGGGCTATAGTCTAGATAAAGTCTTGGATAGATAAGTTACTTGTCTGGAAGAAATTAAGGTTTATCTTGATTAAAAAAAAAAAAGTATAGACTGGGGAGTATAGGCTGACTGTTGAAGCCGATGTTTCTGAATGACATGGCGACACATTTCAGTCAGTTGAACTTGCATTTACAAGGACGGGGTCGAAAACACTTGAAGTGTTGGACCGCTGGAATGGATTTGCATTGAAACTGGACATATCTTGCCGTGAAATCAATTTATAAACATTTAACTCTTTCCCTAATTTAAGATTTAAATTAAGATAGATGAGCATTTTCAGAAGCCGGCTGGTCCTGTGGTTAGTTCATTGGAATGTCAACCGACATGTCGCGGGTTCTCTCACTGCCACCCTGAAAGGGGTTTTGGGACTAGAGGACGTAATAATCTACTATCTAGAAGGAACGTCCGTAAAACTATGCACGGTACATTGAAGAACTCAATGCGCTGTTTTCTAAACAAAGGCAAAACTTTCAAATTCATGGCCTCCTGTTTCCATTCGACACCAAGCTTTATTGGCTGATCTTACTTACAAACTACGTAGATCTGGATCTTCTTATAGTGGAGTGATATTGTATTTTATTTATTTTAAACATCCGATAAATGGGCATCAAAATGTGACTATTTGCGGGAAAATCTGATTGGAATGGCTGCTTAGGAAAGTCATCTGTTGTCAACTGCAAGGCATTCGCTCTACTTTCAGCTTTTGGTTTATTTTACACTAGTGAACATATTTTATCGCACATGAAAGCTGTTTTAAGCAAACCAAGAGGTCACTTTAATTTGACCCATCATAAGTGACTAAATATGTACCTGACATTGAACAATTAGCGAAGGATAATGGATAAATGCTAATTACATTCAAAAGAGTTTTTTTTCTCATTTCTCTTAATTAAGCATACATATAATTATTTCTAATCATTGTAATAAATATAAAATGCTTATATATTTGCATTATATTATGTAATTGTTGTAATTATTAATGTTTAAAAAAATAAACATCTAAATTGACTTTATTAATGCAGTAAATCTTTATTTATAACGAAAATTAATTTTATACATCTAATTACACATTAAAAAAAGAACATAATGCTGAATTTGTATTTAAAAAAATGTTTAAAGCAACACTAGTTATATTTAAAAAAAAACTATTTTGGCATCACTAGCATCAAATTTAGAGAATTTAATTAAAGGGATATAATAACCCGTTTTCTTTGCGTTAATATTTCTAATATGTTTGTTTTTATTTTATTTTTTTGCTTTCTTTTAAAAAAAAAGTTTTACAACTTATAATTTATAAATAATCAAACTCTAAAAGATAGTTGAAAATTTTATAAATATTATATGACTAAAGAATTGATATATATATTTTTTAAACATTACATAAACTACTCAATTTGTATGATTACTTTGTATTTCGCATTACCATTTTGTGCTAGTAAAACATAGTGCGTGACCAGTCTTGATGTATTAACGGAAATCTCAGTTATACTGAGATCAAACTATAAATAATTGATATCTATTACAGTAGAAGTCCGATAATCCGGCACGTTCGGGACCGCCTCGGTGCCGGACTACCGAAAATTCCGGTCTCACGGGCGGTGCCCCTTCTTTTTAGAGTATTCTTTGCCGTAAAACAAATGTAGGCCTACTTTGTTTTTTAAAATACATACATACATAAATCGTAATTATAAGAACAACTAGGTTAATAATAATAATTAAACTACAAATACAGTATGCAAATACAACAAAGTTTATTTTAGATTTCATATAATGTATGTACACGTACTGTAAAACATATTTCACTTAGATTAAAAAAAGTCACGAATGTCTTTTTGTTTTCTTGACTTTTGGCGTTTAGTATAAAATGTATTTCTAATGATATGGAAATCAATAATTTCTGAAGCACTGTAGCTAGTACTAGCCTCAGCAAAATAGATAAACTTATTTAGTGTTTCTGCAGCTTCTGCCCAGCTGATTTTTTCCTTTTCTTCCGTTTCGGCATCTGAGACACTTACTTCAAAATTTTGAGTAGGCTGAGGGTTTACTACACTGTTGATAATGTCCTCATCGGTTAGTTCTTGTTCAACAGGCTCATTCTCGTCTATTAGAAGCCATTCCTCTACCTCATCTTCAGGCAGGTTTTTCAAAGGATTGTCAGCACTTCTAACGACATCCAAAACTTTAGTCAGAGCTTCCGGACGATCCCAAACTACCCCGAAAACTTCAGAATAGCTCTCGAGCGTTTTTATTTGCTTTTAAGACACACTTTTGTAGAAAACCAAATTTTTTACAATTTTCCGGAGCGATGCCGGACTATCGGGCATTCCGGACTGTTGGATGCCGGACTAATGGACTTTTACTGTACTATTATTAGTCTATATCTTGACAACTAAATTTAAATATTGATACATTAACCATTAATGTGTAAGTTTAGAAATGAAATTGTGTATTAGCTATGAACGGATTTTAAAAAAGAAGAAAATAACAAACAGGTTAATATGTTATCTATATATATAAAAAGACAGTGTTAAGCCCCGCGAGGATCCCCATTGGTCAATTTGAAAACACGTGTGTCACTGACCTATCTAGGCCTAGCCCAATATACCATCTAATAATTTTTCACATCGGACATGTGTCTTCGATAGCTCAGTGGTAAACGTAGTGGACTGCTATACGGGCGACCAGGGTTCGATTCTCCAGTTAGACTATACTTTTTTTTTTTCGACAATTAATTTTTCAAACTTTTAAAAACAAAAGACATTGTAAATCTATAGGCAATATAGATTTTGTTAAATAAAAATATTTGACTATTATTTTTACCCTATTACAATATTTATTTACTTTCCTAAAAGTATTCAGTAAGTGTAGTTTATAAATTTGTTATCTGCACCCCAGACAGTCCTTTTTTTTTTCACCCGGGCAACGCCGGGCAATGTAGCTTGTTAAATATAAAACGTTCATTGATTTTCTCTATAACGCCCCTTTTCATTTGTCTTGGTCTTGCTACCTAACTAAATAAATATTTAAAAACATATAGTTGAGCAGTTAGACTTTCACGCCGTTGGCACGCTGAATGATTTAGAAATCCTAGTTTCGTTCACTATAAGCAAAAGGTTGCCGAATCCTGGTCTACAGCATTAAATGAAATAAAGACTTTTTTTTTAAAGTAATAATTAAACTTCATAAAGTTATTTAATATTTTTAAACTATAATTTAAAGGGTAATATTGTTCTGATTTATAAAAAAAGTTGTTTTTGACATTCATATCTGATTAAATATATAATGTCTCTTTCTATTGTACGTTTGTCGTAAAGTATTGTAAACGGCACGGTGGGAAGGTGGGCGTAGGAGACCCTTAGCGGAGATGCTGGTTCGACAATGTAAAGGATTGGACAGGGTTGCAGCTGACTCAGCTATTGACGACCGCTCAGGAGAGGCAAAAGTGGAGAAAGTTGCCTGCCACACTGGTCATGGGATTTATCATGATGACGATGATTGTGAGTCTTAATTGGCGCAATATCGTTTGATGTAATCCAAAAATAAATAAATTGTAGACTCATCTAGCATAGAAAATTGTAACCGTTCTTGCATAACAATTAGCTCTTTGCATGTGTTTGTTGCTCAGTGTTGTTAGCTCTCTGAGTCTGAGCTTACATTATGTTTGTTGGCAGCGCAGTATAAATAAAGTTATTGTTATTATTCTGATTTGTATCATTTTTTAAAAACGTCTTACTTTATTATATAGGCCTAATGTCTGTTTGTATGTTTCTTAATCAAATAAGGTTTTGTAATGTACAGTTTCCGATCCGTTTGCCTTGTACCTTCATTCGGGTATGCCAGACACACAATGCACAGTGGCAACTTGTGACACAATTCAGCACCCGCGTATACACTTGTCACTGACTTAGAAGTGTCACGTCACACATCGCCCAACAAATTATTATAAGGCCGCACGGGGCACACCCCCCCCACACACACACACACGTACACAAAACGGAGAGAAGAATTTGCCTCATTCTCAACGTTTGAAATCGGTGCCCCCTACATGATTGAATTTGTCACTCGGCAGACGTTTGTATGCTGCTACTACCGAACGAGCCCTGCAGATGTAAACAGAGTACAGGTCTACCGCAGTCCCCGCTCCCTTCTTTACCCCCACCCCTTTCCCATTTCTCTTGTCAACCGTCTCGGGGTCCATCGTCGCTTTTATAGAAGCTGTCATTAGTCCGACCGGGGGTCCCCCCTCTACCCCCTACCCTTCACCCCCGCACCGCCCTAGAAAGGAAGAATATCCCACTAAAACTCGCATTCATCCCTCGTGGATTTCTATGGTAGCGGCACCCCGTGGCGCGGGCACAATGGGTCGCTTTGGCAGTCACAAGCGGCCGCCCCCGCTCGATGAATCAATCATGTAGCGCTCCCCCACCAATTCCTTTCTGCTCCTCCGGCTCAGAAAATTGACGCAGAATTCCTCCTGCTCCTCCCATCCAATTAGAAACGTACACGGCCGTACACCGCGGGGACTGCCGTTTCTTGAAACGGGGCTTCCGGCCAACACTGCACTGACATAGTAGCGGTTTTTCCCCCCCCCCCCCCCCCATTCCACTTCAAAATTTAAAGAAGAAAATAAAATCTTTCAACAGTATAAGCAAGCGTTAAATCGCCCACTTGCTCCCATTTAAATAAAAAATAAAAACGTATTTCTTAAAAGCTTTTTCTCTTTCTCTCCATCATTCTTCTTCTTCTTCTTGGTGGAGAAAAAAAAAATTATAAGAAGAAAAAAGCCAACACAATTTTTTTTTTACCGGGCACACAACCTCGAAGTGAAATTATGGGAGGATTTGAATTAAATAACATGTCAGTAATATCTCTTATAGTCTCCCCCCCCCCCTCCCAGTCAAGAAGAATTCCACACAGGGGAGACTATTGTGCCCGAGCCCCGGGGTCTCACTCCCTTCAACTTCTTTAAAAAAAAAAAAATTGTTAGGATTCTCTCCCTTTACTTACTGCAGCCAGCACCCAGTGAGTTTTTTTCTAACTGGATGATTATGAGGGAGAGAAGCGAGTTTCTATTTTTGTACCCCTGCCCCCCCCCCCCCCCAATTCCGTTTCCTATTCCCACCCCCGCTTGCAGTTCATGCCTTGGGGTGTGTGTGTGTTTGATACTACACGTGATTTAAGGTGGCGGGGTGGGGGGAGGTGGGGTTGCCACCACAATCTCTTCTCCCGTTTCCTGTTCATCCGGCGACTCAAGTTGCATCCTCTAAACACACACAGACATGACATAATCAAGTATAAGCTGAGAAAATGGTGACGAAGGTGTTCAGGACGTTGAAAGCATCGTTTACCACTGTAGAGACTTGTTCAGTCAACAACAAAACACAAGGTTTTTACCTTAGAACATTAAATAAACGCTAAACTAGAATTTCCTTTAAATAATTAAGTAGCTTGACAAAAAAAGTATTCCTACACACTTTCCTTCTATAGAGAAAACAATTGCGTCCTAAGCATGGTTTTAATATTTTCTAGATTGTTATGACTAGTTCGATTTTCTGACCAGTTCAGATAACCCATTCCGTACCTAAATATCATTCGATTGTTACTCTGCAAGAAAGACAAAGCGTAAATTTTAGTATGTATTTTGTCCAGATTTAAACAAAAATCACGTAAAAACAGCTTTAACAACCATCCATTAAAAAGGTTTTTTTTTTATGAACGTAGGAAGTTAGCATTTAGTTGTCTAGGGAATTATTTTAATGTTTAAAAAAAAAGCTTTTAATATAGTAGGCTAGTAACAAGACATAGCCTAGAGCTTTATAATGTATGTGTATACATCTTTTACATCGAAATAACAAACTTAACTAGACATCGTTATTAATTGAATACAGAATATACTTATCTAAAAAAATGTTTTCTAATAATTTCTACATTCTTACATATAAATAAATGAATAAGGTACCTAAGAGGTATCTGTGTCAAAAGATTCGGCGCCTTCGATATGGAACAGCTTTCCTCACACACTGAGAGATTCTGATACAAAGGAGTCTTTTTAAAAGAGTTTCAAGTCCTTTCTGAATAACTAATGGCTTTGTGCCTTACATAACAATACATCTGCCACTGCAATTTATTCCAAGAGCGCACTGTGCAGGCTAAGTTTACAAGCGCTATATAAATAACCATTATTATTATTCATTATAAAAAATAACGAATCATTAAACATTTAAAACAATGCATAGGCCTACATATTTTTTTTTTTACTAGTTTGGTATGAATATAATTTATTGAAAATCTTATCGTACACAGATTGTGACGAACATTTACAAAGAAAACAATGGTGCAGAAATCCACAACTAAATTTGGGATCAATGAATCTACACAAACATCGATACAACTGAAAATATATCGATACCAATGACCGTGAATCGATACCACCGAGAAGCATCAGATAACAGCCACACTACAGATGATTCTGAAAAAAAAAAATATAACAATAGCAGCAATCGTGCTCCTAAATTCAGTGTGAACCAAATGAAATGACAAACCGCAAAGTGATCAAAGCATCAAAGGTTCAAACTCTTAGAGTCTTAGAGTTTTGCAAGCAGACGTTGTATTTTTTATTGCCTTTAAAGACTACCCATTGGTGGTAAGGAAAAATAAGGAATGTTGGATTGGAAATGAGTTAAAATATTTTCAAACCTTTTTTTTTTTTACGCATCAATAAATCTGATCTTATCTTATACATACAGACGCTCCTTCTATAAAGAAGAGAATTGCGTCCTACTCACATCTGCGGTTTGAGTCTAGTCCTACATTTCTATTAGTGTTTTAAATTATGTTAAATTACTGGTTTTCCTGGTTTGTTCAGGCAGCCCATTCCATGCCTGGATGTGGTACAGGCACAAGAATGCAGGTAACTCAAACCAACAAATATAATAAAAATATTATATTTATTATATTTTACAAACAAATAGGGCCTACATTAAACCGAATTGAAAAAAAAAGTTAATAACAAATATTTTTTAATGGAACAAAAAGTTCTAGTTATTTGCGTAAATATTAATTTTATGTATTTGAAATAACCTTTTTATTAAGGCTTTAGATGAATAAATATATTTTTTGTTTGTAAACAAATAATATTTAGATACTCTTTGTATAAAGTATAAATCAACGTCATTAAATATTGAAGAAATATATATAATGATAATATTCAAATATGTACATAAATAATATAAATACAATTCATACAAATCATAGAAAAAAAAGACTTTCATTAATTAAACGGTCTAGCCGCAGCGCGTTTGGTTGGCGTCCCAGAGGTAATGGGTTTGAATCCTGGGTAGTATTTTCGCCCGGGTCCTAAGTGTGTCTCTAAGCTTACCCAAACTGACAGTTAGGCAACGCTGCAATATTAAATAAGACGTGTAAAACAATCAAATATATTGATAACTTCATTTACATATTGTAGCTGTTTAAAAATTAAGATATGAATTAAATTATTTACTTGTAATTTTAAACTTTAAAACAGAACCTTGTAAATAGTAAACTAAGTATCAAAATGTGTACTGAAACCTTGCAAATAATATTCGATTTATTTTTAGATATAAGACTGAAAAGTAGAATGTCTCGAAAAGATGTCGCATTTTCACTAGTTTAATTATTTTTAAATATTTTTAAATATTTTTTAAATATTGGTATGAATTTTCTTTTATTTTTTATTTATCCACGGCCAACATAGTGGTCAGCAGATTGCACTTTCCCCTGACTGATGTCCGTCACCCATGGTCCAATATTCTGCCAATATTTAAATCTTGGACAAATGTTGGACAATATTGGGATAGTATAAAGTCGCAGGAAAGCGCTGGCGAGGAGGGCAAAAGAAGTGGTTCAAAGACACCCTGAAGGCCTCCCTAAAAAAACTTTGAAATTGATACAAACAACTGGGAAAGCCTGGCCGAGGACCGATCCTCTTGGCGCAACATGACCCGTACTGGAGCAGCAGCTCAGGAATCTAAACGGCGAAGGGTCGCTACTGAAAAACGACAACTCAGAAAACCAGCAAAGACAGCCCCGCTTCTACCGGCCATAAAGCCATAAAGCCACGCATCTGAGCACCCACTGTGGCAAATATTTTCGGGCAAAAATAGGCTTCATCAGCCATCTCCGAACCCACAAGAAGTCATGACTCTGACATAGGATGGTCCTCATCGAAAACGATGGACACGCATCATCATCATCAGTATAAAGGGCTATCGGGGTCCTATTTTCAGCTTTGTAAATTGGACTAATTATCGCGTTTTTTTTTAAAATTATCTCTAGACTTGAGAGCCAATTACAAAATGAACCACTTTAATCAGCTGAAATGATATTTTAATAAACACCTACTGGTTTGTTATTTTAAAACATATTACATATTACTGTATATAAAATATATCGACGAATTTTAATAGTGTTTCAAATTTGAAGAAAAGATGCCGAACGCAAATACCATTTAACCTGCGTCCATTGTTTCCGTTGCCATTTACTCTACACTGTCCTTATAGAACAGTCATGGTGTTTTTATGTGTGTGTGTGTGTGTTCTGTAACATTATGACCATTCTCCGAGGGTGACAGTGTCAATAATCTCTATGTCATGAAGCAGTGACGTCAAGTGTTCTCCAGTGGGCGTGGTTGTAACTACCGTTGACGCTGGAACCGGCTACACCCTCTTTCCATTGCACCTCCCTTTGTCTTCTCTTCCTCCTCCCTCCCTCCCATATCTACCCTCGCCAGGTCTTCGGCTCAGAATGCTGGAAATCAGCTCGCTCCACTGTCTCTTGTATCCAGCCTTATTCCATTGCCCCCCGAGTGCTGGAGTGGGGGAGTATAGGAGAGGGGGGGGGGCATGTAAGGAACAAGTATAGCGAACGTCAAATTCTACCCCATAATTCTGCCACGAGTAGGGGGGAAACCTATAGTGTTTGACTTACGGTTGTAAGTCCATTTCTTCTCTCTACCGCCGTCCCCCAACCCTCACCGGCCGCATAGTTTCCTGCAGAATAAACCCGCCACTCGGGGTGACGTCATATTTACAGCCCTCGAAAGACTCTCGAACACTTTTTATGATGGCCGAATCCTGTTTCCATTAAGACAGTCTTAGGGTCTCTCAAAAACCTCTTCGAGTAGGTATCAGGCACTAGATGGCTGTCGCATTCATAAAACATAAACATACACACACGCACATAACATTCACAGAGAGAGAGAGAGAGAGATAGAGAGAGAGAGACGGACAGAGAGGGAGAGAAAGTAAAACCAACATTCTGGCGAAAGTTTTAATATCTGACACTGGGTGTTTTAATGTTGGGTTACCCCTGCGGTCTGTGTTTCAACACACAGATCCAGATACTTCAAAATTTAATTGGCACATACAGCACAAGGGGCCGTCGCTTTTACATTATTGTTCTTGTTTTTACGTTGATTTGGCGCGCATAAATGTAATGAAATCTTTACGATACTGGAGTGGGGTGGGGAGGGGGGAACCTCACATTGTTTGTATTGCTTCTAGTACGAAGAAACGTTTGTGCCCCCCCCCCCACACAAACCCAAATGTAAACGCTCATGCACACGTATTCATATGTTCACATAGAGATTCGTAAATATATAGCCAACACAAGCACAACGCAACACACACATATAACAGTTAGATGTACTCACCCACTCACCTACTTACTTAGTTCCTTTGGTTTCACGTAGAACATACGGCTTACAGCTCTCCAGTGCGCTCGATTACGGGCAGCCTTTTTTTTTTTCAGTTCTCCCCATGAAAGGTTGCAACTTTTCATTTCGACTTCGCAGGATCGTATCCAGGTGTCATACTGTGGATGTGTTTTTTTTTTATATCTGCGCATCCACATACACACATATTCGCATACACAAAATCACATAATGTATTCCACACTTAAAACACACATTTAATCCACACACACACACGAAAACTAGTTTCCCAACAAATACAACTATCTCCTACCTCCAACCCGTAATAGTGTTCCTCAATACTGTGGCATTACGGACTGTGTTCGGTACACTGGGCAATGGAAGCTGTCCCTATCATACAATCCTCATACAATCCTAGAACATTCTGACAGGATTGATTCAATCAAATACACTGATACACTGAGTTATGTTTGATTAAGAACATTAATTCAACAACTTTCAACAACAAAACAAAAAACTCACAATTAAAGCTTCTGTTTGTTAGTTTCTGTCTAAATTAATTTTTATTTATTGATATTTAAAATTGTTTTTTGAATTTGAAAACAAATAAATCCTTTATGCAACAAGAATTCTCATATTTCTAAAATAATTCATGAGTGGAATAGAAATTTCACGCTTCCTACTGTCAATATCGTAATGCAATGTCAATGTAATATATTAGTTATCGGAAAACAATTTTTCTGAATAATTTTTCCGGGAGAAAATGCAGCATGTTTTTGCTCATTTGTTTTAAATGAATGGTAGACTATATCTTGCTCTTTAAAATGGAACTATTATCACAATATTGTGCTGACTAATGAAGCTGCATATCTATCTATCTATCTATCTATCTATCTATCTATCTATCTATCTATCTATCTATCTATATTAATTTCAGGGTGGTGGTAGAGGAATTAGTAAAGAGAACTTCAGAAAGGTAATATTAAAGTATTAAACCAGTACGTGAAGACCATTCTTGCTCCGCGAGGGCTAGTCAAGCAGCGTTCACCAATTAAGACGAGACACAAAGTTTCCACGTCCATTTCCACCTGAGTCCATTGTTTACATTTGCCATTTGCTGCGCACTGACCTCATAAAATAGTCATGTTTTTATTATACAACATTTGGACAAATTATCCTGAAGTGAAATCTGCACACCTCGCACAGTTTCAGTCAAGTTTCTTGCCATCTAAAGACTTTTTATGATCAAAATATAAAGACATGCAAAATTTTAAGAAGCCCATGAAAATGTCTATGCATCCAACACATGAACAACAAACTCTTAGTGTATTGCCCTTGTATCCATAATGTGATATCTAGATTTAAATACTTTATTTGAGAGACACTTCTACATCTGTCGGTAATCAAATAAAAACCGATCGGCTGTTGTCGGTATTTTGCGCCAAAACTTGTCAACGCAGAAAAAAGTTTCAAGAAAGCGATTGGCCACTCTGCAATAGAGTCTTTATTTAAAACTTTTGGAAACTTACAAAAGAGGTGTGTGTCCCTGAGTTGGGTGATTATTTGCTAAATGGAGGTGAACGATAAAAATGTCACGGATTAATTCCCCTCGTTTCATTCGTCCTTGATCGTTGCGAGGTGGGTCGCTTCGTGAGCACTACCGCCATTTTATTGCGTCGTGTGAGCGACTATTAGTACGCTGCAACTCTTTTACACCTGCAATAATAGAAGAAGAGAAGTGACTAATTGGAAAGGGTTTGACATATTTAGGTGGCAGTTGGCTAATAAAACTGCTTAATTTGTCCCTCTCCTCTTGGTCTTTTACAGAAAAATAGATATAAAAACATGCTAGATTTTACTATAGGGAGCATAAAAATTTTGTACAATAGATAAAAGTGTTTTTGGGGAAAAAAATATTTTCTCTAAGTATTTCTATTAATTCTGCAATTGTCAAACTTCAATTGCAATCCATTACAAATATACAAAAACGCAAAGACTTCCATAAAATAAAGGCATATTTATTCTCTTGGGCCCTATGGTACACGTACGATTGCACCAATCGGCCGCCCCCCCCCCCCCCCCCGTTATCCATAGTGGAATCATCGGGCTTCCTCCGAGTCTTCACCAACTAGTCCATCTTCAAAACATTTCGGTCGTCATTCCCAAAGACTTAATACAAGTGAAGGTTTTTGGTAAATCACTATTGATATATTTATTAATGTAATGTCATTTTTTTTTCTTCATGCTTTGTATGTGAGCAGTAGCAGCACAGTGCCACTCACGGAGACACCATCACAGTAATAATAACATCATGCAGTCAGTGTAAAGCGTGAACTCAAGTAGAGCTAATGGCACCGTTTCTTCTTTATTATGTTGATGTGCTTTTTACCGATAGCACTGGATCGTGAAGACAAACTAGAAGGAGTAAACGTAGCTTTACAAAGTTATTATAAAGTATTATACGTTAAGACTAGTTTTATTTAAGGTCACCGTATGCAAGACATATTTGGCCGGAGCGGCTTCTAAATAATGCATGGTGGCAGGACCGTACTGCTGGTGCGAGGCTTTTGTGAGTCCAGCACCGGACATAACCGCAAAATATTTCATGAAGGCAGCATCGCGAGCCCTTCCCCCCTATGCCCACTCCCCTCCTTCCAACACTGAAACGATTCATACAACCACCAGCGCCCCACCCCCCTCCCCGAACACCATAATGGTTGATATCACAATCTCTTTTAGCTCTCAGACTACACGTGCATAAAATAATAAGGTAAAGATCTGTATGAAATAATAATCAGTCGAATAAAGCAATAACTTGAGTCGGGGAGCACACCTATCATCAGTACCTTTAAAGCACCCCCCCCTTTACCCTCCAAACACAATCTCGACTTACGGCCAAGCTAGTGTTTCTATGTAATGAAATAATATGACCGTTTAAAAACTGTTATTATCTAGACTAGCAACGTCCGCCGAGCCCCTTTAAACTTTAATGCTAATGTCCAAAAAAATAATAATTTCTGAGCGCATTTGTCCCAGAAACCTGGCAACGATAAAAGTGAATTGCTCTGATTGGATATTGCCCGTGTTGACAAGGAATTCTGGGAGATGGGGAGGGGTGGGGGTGGTAGATGCACGCTCCAGCCTCGTCATGGAGTTCGTCGCACAGCTGATAACGATAATGCCCTTTTTCGCCCTGGACGATGTCGTTGTTGGTAGGTTGGTCAGCTAGCCGTAATGTAGGTCTTTTTTTTTGTTTCCATCTCGATGCCGGAGCGTGGCTTGGGTTTTCCCCCAATCACTTTGTTCACTCAGGTGGGATGCCATTGATCAGTGGCGTTGATTGAAACCTGGGGCCAGGAGAACTTTTGTGGTTTATTTTTTCCTTCATGAAAAGGAAGAACACGCGCTCACAATTCATTTGATATGCTGTGTATTATTATTAATGCTTAGTATTATTCCATTGACAGGAAACTGGGTTTTCATCCTAGTGTCAAATGGGTTCAAACTCTAGCAAAAGCATTTATTTATTTATTTGTTTTACTCTGGAAAGAAGTAGTGGGATAGAAACATTGCACAAGAGCCCCAAATGTGTCTATGTAATGGATTGGCAACTTATGGCTAAATATTTCTTGTATATAGTATTTTAATTTCACACTCCTGAAAACTTCGTGCACTTTCTGCACCCAAACCTATATAAGGCAAGCAGAGGTGCGGTTTGTCATTGTTGTTGTTTTTGCTGAATGTTTATTTTCGACTAGTATGTTTTTTAAATGTAATTAATGTAAATAGTTTCACGCATTTTTTTCTACTTTAAACGTTCATGAAGTGGCTTGAGTGTATTACCGGTATTTCAAAGAGAACCAAACCCTAAACGGACGACAGAAAACCGGGGTCATAATGACCCATTTATCCACACAAGAATTTATATATATAATGACAATTCTCACTTTTACACCCCATACCCCCTTTCTCAAGACAAAAAGACAAGAAAAAGAAATTGCGTGAGACGCCCATGCGTCGTGCTCATCATCGCTCTAGCAGTGATATGTAATTAAAGGGTGCAGTGGTCATTTCTCCAAATTCGGTAAGTCTAAAAGTCAGTAAGCGATCTTCACCGGGGCGTTGTAATGCAGTGTCATTTTCTCCCCCCAGACACGTCTTTCCAAAACACTTGAGAGGAGCACAGTTGACCAAAGCGTCAAGTCAATAAAAAAAAAGAAGTTCATCTGACGCCCAGAAACACCTCAAGATCTACTTGATTTGACACAATGACACATTGTAATTCTTGTGTCCACCCATCCCCTCACCTGTCCACACACACATACACACACACACATTTCTTCCCTTACCACATCTTCGTTCTCATGTGCCTTTCTCTCTCTCTCTCTCTCTCCCTCTCGCTCTGTTTCTCTCTCTCTCTTATTCACCTCCCTTTTCTTCCATCAGCCTCGTTTGGGACAACTCACCTCAAGGGGCTGACACTTCCGGCCACTTGCCAGCGGCTGAAGAGCGATAACATGGCGGATCAGTCGCCTTGTGGAGTGGACGTCTAAAGGAGGGATCGTCCAGTGGTTAGAAATATTTGACCAAGACTTTTAAAAGATGGAAATCTCAATCTAGCTCCCTGGTCACGTGACGAGAGCTGTACGTGCTGTCCAAGTCAAAACCATAGTTAGCGTAGTTCTCAAACTGGGGGTCATTGGACTACCCGAGCGTGTGTCTTTCCAAAGCTCATTGAAATTTTTATTTTTTTACGCGTCAAGAATACTTAAAAGTCAAGTTTTCAAAGTAGATCTTGAAGCTCTTAAAACTTTATTAGCCAGACATATAAAGAGAATGTTTGGCCTGCACAATACCCAGTAGTTTTTACTTTCCCTAATTGTTGTAAAAAGAACGCACACACACAGACACTCAAAAGAATGCTTTAATCGAAATCAACGACTTAACGTGAGTATCAATTTTATCCATTGTTGTTCTTTGGGCCAGCGAAGCAGCATTTTTCAGTTTCTTTAGTCGCGGCACACAGGGGGACTTAGGCTGCCAGAACAATCTTATGTTATCTGATACAGCAACTCTTTCTATACAGAAGATTTTTTTGCGTCCTTCGCTTATCCGTGGTTTGAGACTAGTCTTGCAGTTTGATTATTGTTTTAATAAAAGGATTGTTAAGTTATTGGTTTTCCTGCTTTGATCAGGCAACCCATTCCACACCCGGCTGTGACTCGGGAAGAAAGAGAACGTATATGAGTTTGTTATTGCATATATATATATAATGTCCAAACACTAACGAGAAATATATAAACATTTTAGAAGCCCAAATGTAAACTGGAATTCGCCTTATTAAATCGAGAACGAGGATCGGCCCACCAAAAACTCATCCAAAATGGCGTGAACTTTATTTTTAAAGTTATAGAACGCATTTAGACCAGTCTTAATTAGGTCTGACCATTTTAATAGGACAAGGATTATCGTGTTCATGAACTTCCTGTTTTTTCCCCGGCAAAGCGTGATGTTTTCGGCTTGTTTCAAGTATAGCTTTAGCTGGTGAGTGACAATTTATTTCAACCTGGACGTCCAGTTCTGGTCTTTTATAATTATTCAAGGGCTACAAGAATAGTTTTGAGGAATCCGTATAAAACAAGAAAAAGAAGTCTTCGATTATTAATAGTCGACGTGTTAGTCGCGTAAAGTTAAATTTAGCTTACTTTTTTAAAATAAAGCAGTCAAGAGTAGTCTTGACTATTAAAAAAACATGGCCCATAGATACATAAGGAAATTCTTTTGTATTAATCAATAAGTATGGTGATTCTTCACGTCTGCCTTTCACAATCCATCGTTTTCTTTCGGCAATATATTTTTGAAATGAAATAAAATGTAATCCCCTACATCTTTTCTTTACCGCAGTACAATCAGTAACGCTGCACACACACATATTTTATTAGTAAATGAACGAATAGTTCCGGAAGTGTTGATTCCTTATAACATTTTAGGTTTACCATGCATTCATAATCGTTCAGATTGGCCAACGTCATTTCACAGTTTTCCGATAGATGAAGAAAGAAGAGACGATCACTATAGAACAGAGATAGATAAAAAAAAAAAAGAGCGAGAGAGAGAGAGAGAGAGAGAGAGAGAGAGAAAGAAAACAGAAAGAATAATGCCTTTTGACATTAATTTCCCACATAATGATATTAAAAACGTCATTTTACATTCATGAAAAAGTAAAAACAGTGTCGGTAATTACCAAATCATTGCTTTTTAAAAATAAAAAATAAAAAAATAAAAAAAGTTAGTTGCTTAGTCAATAGTCCAGGAAATAGACAGCTAGAATTTGACGCTCCAGTGTCTGTCTGGATGGAATTGTTTCATCTTGTGACAAAAAAAAATTTCTACAGCTCGGCGCAAGGTCATAAAACAATTACGTGTCCTGATTCCAACTTATTGGCGTAATTACGCACCATTATACGACCGATGGGGCCTCATTTTTTTTCCTCGAAACTCGAAAAGCCGCACCGACCGTCTAAATACGTCAGGCTCCTCGCCACTGGGGGCCGCGCTCTCCGCGCCCTGACGTCACACCACCGTGCATGACGCAGGCACGTGCGGGATGCGGCGCGCGCTCGTTCTTCCACATCCGTTAATGGCGCGCCGCTCGCGACGAGGAAAACACGTGAGCGCGAGAGCTACGGTCTCACCTGCGTGGCGCGGCCGTACAAACATCCCCCTCCCCTTTTTTTGTTCACCCCCGCGGCGATCCCCTCCCCCCCACATCTACCCCTCCTTCGGTAATTACGATAACTTAAGGGAGTTCCAATCGAAGTCACCTCTTTTTGAATTCCATGAAAACCAACCAACGGCAAGGTTCGATTAAAAAAATTTAAAACAAAAGAAGCGAAGAAAAAACAACATGGACGCATGACATTTTTGTAAAACTAATGCATAGATGGTCGCATGATTCCATATTGTTTTTTTTTTTGTTTTTTTTTGTTGTTGCAGTTTTTGACTCCGTGAAAATGTAGGCCCAGGCAGTATAGAGAGAGTCCCACTGTCAACACGTGTGACGAAGCTGAAGACACTGGAGACAAAATAATAATGAAAGAATTATCTCTTACCGAAGACGTCCATGGGCAGACGCAAGACCACTCGAAACACTCTTGCAGCAGCGCTGTGAATCTCGCGCAGTGCCCGCGGACTTTTCAGCTGAAACCATTAATGTCGATAATAAGACATTTTTGTTTGGTTTCCTTCTGTTGATTGTGTTGAGTTAATGTTTTTATTTTTGTTTAATATTTTAGTTTTCTTTGCATATCCCCCCCCCCCCCACCAATCGCTTTGTTTTAAATCCTAGCGGAAATGATTTCACCTTTCCGTATTGTCTCCCTTTAGTGCCTTCCCCTAGCTTTCCCGCCAATATTTCCTCGCCATTGTCCACTTGTGATGCGTGACTTCCTCTGATGTCTAAATTGTGTCTGCTCCAAACCGAGTCAAGATTGTGCTGGACGGAACTTACCTTCGGCGTCTAGAGTTGCTCCCCCCCCCCCATTTTTCCGCTGTTATCATTCGTCACGTGCGTCACACTTGCCTATGAAACACAAAGTTGTCGCACGCACATACACAAAGTTTGAATGTGTGTTTTAGGCTTATACATGGACTGTTTTTGTTTTAACAGAAAATTGTGAAGGTGCAGCTCATCAGTGTTCATAGTGTTCCATGTGCACACGTTTGTATAGTACATGTGGACACAGTTCGTGGTAGTGTGTTGCCCATCGTCGCTAATGGATTCTTCTCAAGTTTAAAGCCAAGCCAGTTTACAGCAACGCGGAAATAATGGACTGTCAACTTTAAGTCATATGACTTAAGATATCTAGTAACTCGTTGATAATTTATAATCTTGTCGCTAACTACAATTGATCCACATGGCCAATGAAGAAACGCTCACCATTTTCCTTTACCATGGAATTGTGTGACCAGCACATCGTCCAGCCGTCAGCACTCTGCCTCAACTAATGTCCTAGCCCGTCACCAAGATTCGAACCCAGGACCTTTGGCGAGCCAAACGTGCTGCTGCTAGTCCACGGTGTCCATAGCTCCAAACCGAGTCAAAATTGTCTGGATTTTTTCGTGCTTGAAATTCTGAAAAGAAAGTTAGAACTAATAACAATTCTGGTCCCATCTGAGAATGTATTTATCTTTTTCATCATATAGACTATAGACTTATAGAGTTTGCACCTCACCCCCCCCCTCCCAACACACACACACACGTAAGCCAACAACATCATGGAGAATCTCAGTTTCTGTAACTCTCTCACGCTCTCTCACTCTCTCTCTCTCGCTCTCTGCTCGTTTAGAGCCACACCCTAATTAATATACAACATTCAACAAAAAATACAACAAGAAACAAAGAGAAATCCAAAACAAGAAAACCTGTAGGGATATTTTAGTCTTTATGTGTAGATCAGAACTCACCCCCCCCCCAAACCAGCCCACAACCAACTTTAAACCCTAAGTTTAGCCGAGTCACGCCTGGACAATTAATATCTTGACTATCACCCACACGTGCGACCCCTGCAGTGTCATCGAAAAGACACACCGACAGAGAGTGAGAGAGAGAGTACAAAGTTCATTGCAAAAAAATTGACTTTTTAAACAACTCGCTTATTAAAAACAAATTCCTGTAACAAAATATATAGATGTATATTATTTTTTTATTTTTATTTGCTAGATCCTAACTCGGAAAAGTGCAAGGGGGGGGGGGGCGGGGGGATAGGTCGGGGGTTGACGAAGAATATAATATATCTTAACATTTTAATATAACAATATAATATAACAATATAATGGCAGATAATGGGCTCCAGCGGATGTTGCGGTTAATTTACCTAAACCACATCAAGGCAACCACCAATCTCCCTCTTGACTTACAGCACGACATCGGCCACCGCTTTTTGTTTGGCTTGTTAGATTAATTAAGGCCCTCACCTGTTGAACTAAACCAGGACCCATACAAAAAAATAAATAAATAATTACATCGATAAAACCAGCAGTTGTAGTTTTGAAGATCTCGTCAAGTCTCGACAAATTTCATCTTTTCTCGAGAGCCATTTAGTTTTCTCATATAATCTCATGTTTTTCCTCTGGTATAAAAATAAAGCCCCCTCCCCCCAGTCCCCTTTCTATTTATATCATTGATATCTCAATATATTAAACACGTTAACGATCCCCTTCCCCCCCCCCCTTTTTTTTTCTCTTGGTCGTCTGCTTTCCCCACTCACCACAAAAGACCAGAAAATACCGGTTAAAACGTTGAAAAGACACTTGTATTTCATCTCTCCTTCTCTTTCTATTGTTGGGATCGAGTTCGTTTAAGTATTGGTGTAATCATTTAATTTCACTCATTCGTATCGATCCCCTTACAAGAACTCGAGATATTTACAGCTGAACGATTATGCGGTTGTGGTTTTGAACTTTATAATTTAAAAAAAAACTGGTATTTTTACTCCAGAATCAGCCGCCCCCACCTCTCCCGCAACCCCCAATCAACCACCTATCTCTCACGCGCAAAAGAAACAATTTCTTTTATGAGCAATGAGTGTGTGTTTTGTGGGTCGGGAGGCGGTGTGGGGGATCGTGGTCTCAATATAATTTCTTCAGCAATTATATTTACCGGTAGATAACGTTTTAAAATAGTAGTCTTCTCTTGACGGAAAGAAAGAAAAACTGACTGGAAAACGAGTTTTTGATGCGCATACTAAGTGTGTGTGTTTATTTCTTAGTGTGTGTTTGTGTGTGTATGTTATTGAAACCTAGGACAGCAAAGAGCGACACGGACCCCACTTCCTCCCATTTTTACCCACCTTTTGTGTGTGTATTTTTGGTCATTTATTCTTACTCGAGAGGAAAACCCTCACTTGAGAAAACGGGCAGCCCAATTACGTCATCATCGATTGCGTCACAAGTCACCTGTGGGGATTCCCGATCCCTGTCATTTCCCCTGTGACGGACCCTACCAGGAGGTAATTGGTCTTTTGTATAATAAGTACACTTGTGTGGACTCTTCAGCGAAATTTAAAAAAAAGGAAAGACAAAAAATGGCCGGAATTGAAATTTGGTGTTTTTTTGTTATTGTCTCCTGGACACTACCTACCAGTGTACCACACTGACCACACACAATGTGGGCGTGGATAAATATTTGGTCACCTAAAGCTACCGTCCTCATTATGTATGTTTCTTTTTTTTTTTTTCTTGGCTGAGTTGTGGTTGGGTCTCATTAATGAGGATTTGTTTAATTTTCCCACGAGTTGAATCACAGGGCATTAGAACGACCGATTCCGTGTCAGAAATATACAGGTTTTTATTGTTTGTATTTTTTAGATTTTAGTTTTTGGATTTTATAATTATTTTGGTAGAAAACGTTTTGATTATACCTGGATTTAAAAAAAAATCCGAAAGCCTTAACGCTGATTGTGAAAAACTACAATTACGTGACAGGTGAGATAGTCATTGGGTATTTATTTTAATTCTATTTATTCCTAAAAAAAAATTGTTATTAAAATCAATAGCCTAGATATTATATTTTTCCAATTGTAACCTGTACCTGTAATGTTTGATAAATGATTTGTTCTATATTGTTATGAAATAAGAAAAAGGAGCGCGTGCTGTAACACGCGAAACTACAGGACAGAAGATCTGTATTATTTGTGAATGTCCATGGAGATCAAAACTCGTGACCCATCCACGGTCAACTAAGATTACACAGATGTGAAAATAGCACAAGTAGTTATTGTGGAAAACAGCAGATGAATTATTTCTCTGGTTTTCATTTAATACGAGTAAAAATAGTTGAAACGTAATAACAGAAGAATGCAAAATAAATGCTTTTAAAAAACGTGTGTGTGTGTATGTGGGGGGGGGGGGTTGTAATGGAATAGAGAGGTCGTGTAGTAAAATTAGTCTTGGTGGTCACTTGGTGGTCCGCTTAGAACAGAGAGTGCTGAAGTACGAGCCACAGGTCCCGGACTGGATAATGTCATTGAATCAAAATATTGGACACTGCGGAAAAACTATTTTAAATAAATTATAATAATGGTGGACGCACAGTCCCAAAGCATGTCTTGGCCATGTAAACTGATTTAGTAAAAGTTAACCGCACCGTGGTCCAGAACGGTCTTCTATTGGAAAAAAAGTGTGATGTCACGGCTCTATTACAGGTCAAATTCAGAATAAAGAAAGAGGAAATTTTAAAATAATTCTATAATAGAAATAGACAAGATGTCGATGACACCACAGCTAGGGAATTCCCCGTACACACAAGGGACGTCAAATATTTTCCTTTCACGGGGCAAGACCAACGTAAATACTTTAAGATGGTCTTTGCCCAGGGTCCGTTAGATCCCCCCCCCCCACCCCCACCCCCAACCGAGTGTAAAGACCAGCTAAAACACCAGTTATATCACCTGGATAATTACATCAGCTGTTCGGTTAACGGGGTTTGAAAAGAAAGGAGAATCGGAGTTTCCCGCAAAGCTCCCGGCGAGAAGAGAATTAAAAAAAAACGTGACGTCATTTATCCCGGCATAATGCTAGAATGTTTTTGATTGGCTAGGTGATGTTTTGAGGGCGTGGTCGAAAAAAATAAATTCGATAAAACCACGACTTACCCCCTCCCCCCCCCCCCCCCCCCGCCTCAATTAAAAACTTGACTTTGAAAAGGTTTTGTAAATTAAGTGAATCTTGTTATTGTCCAAAATAATGAACGAGATATTACAAATTAGATAAGTAAGTTCACAATGTTGTTGAGTTTTAAACAGTTTAGAATGAAAGGTAGAAATACCACGTGGATTTTGAACTGGTGAAGTGGTGTTGTTGAATTATGTTGCGCGCAACCGCGGATGTAGGCGAAGCGCGTGCTTCTTAAGATGGAGCGATTAAAATAATTATTATGATGAGCTTTCCAAAAGCCACACATTACCGTATCATCGGAGTAGGTTACGCCTTTACATAATTCATGATTTTAATAAGAAGGGGGTGCGGTGGAAGGGTTTGGTTGGGCATAGGCGTATATTTCTCAAGATTGGAAACAAGAGTATATTTGACATCAAGTTTATTATAATATTATTATATTCATTATAAACGGAGACACATCAAGTGGCTCTTGTAGACCACCAATATTTTGTTTCACATACACTGTTAGGGTTATGGATCAATCATACAAAGGCTTCACGGGATTATCCGCCCCTTTCGATACCTTTCCATCCATCCATGTGGCGCCACGGTCTTCATGGAAATCTTTGGCCTTTTTCACCTCCGCCTTCCATACAGGCCTAGCCTTTTTTTTCTCTATCCACGAATCCCCATGCGGTCAAATGTGGATCAATTTCCACCTCACACATCCATCTCTTCCGGGGCCTGCCTTTTTGGTCGTTTTTTTTTTTTTTTTGCCGCTTGACATACATTTTAGTAACGTGGCTCTTTCTTTTCAGAAAACTGTTTTTGGATTGCCGGATTCGGAATGTTTGAGTCAATTACGTCTGTTTGGTAGGAATCTTCCGTCTTTGAGATAACACTGGAGACAGAACTTAGAACCAGCTCAAACTGGTGGCTTAGCCGTATGACAACATCTCGTGCCGGGATGATCCGCAACGATCAATGCGCGGGTCTATGTTTACATGCGATCTGCATTAAACTCGGCGAAGCGGTCAATGATATGTGTCCTCTCGTCCAGCACTCACCCACGCGCGCAAACACACACATACAGTGCACACATACTCACCCACACACATACACCCGCCCCTCTTCATTTGCTTGTATCTAAACTATTACGTCCATTCATTGGCCGGCTCACGTTTTGGGGGCCATCTGAACAGACCTCGTCCACCACGCCCCGGCCGAGGTGAGAGCTTGTCTAGTAGACTTCGCGGCTCTCTGGGACGGCACTCCAGCGGCACTCGTCCGGGCGCACTCGTCACCCTCTCGTCCAGTGCTGAGCATCATCTTATCAATGTGACTCGTGTTTCCAAGGTCACGTTCTGGCAGCACGCTGGGGATCGAATCGGACGAGGCTTTACGTGACAAAAGTTAAAGTTTGTGAATGAATTGCTTTTTGACCTTTCATTTTGTTGTCATAGAATTTTTTTGGACATAGAACAATTTTTTTTCTCTCTCTTCCTATTTCTATTGACTTTGTCTGTGCGGATGATAGTGGGTTTGTGCCTGTGTATATGATGGACGAAAGATGTAGCTGGGACACATTTATTTTTATATGTTGTTATTTAAAAAAAAAAAACCAGTCAAGAAAATGACCGTTGAACATTGTCCGATATATCACTGTTCGAATCCTTGCAAATGCCAGTTATTTGATGTGTTCATTCACACATCTTCCTGCTTCGCTATTCCTGAAGACGCCTTCGTAATTCATACAATATAGGCGTAATTGTCTTTTAGACTAGGGATCGGCAACCTATGGCACGCGTACCAGACTTGGCACGCAGAGTGATTTTGAATGACACGCGGAATACCTCCAAAAAAAGACAATACAAGTTTTTCTACAAGAAATGAAGTGCTAGAACATGATTTATTTTAGGCTGTTGGCACGTAGAAAAAATTAGAAATCCCACTTTGGCACTCCATAATCAAAAGGTTGCCGATGACAGTTTTAGACAATTTAGCGTGGTTTTACTTTTGCTTTTAAATATTATCTTAATGTGTTTATCTTGATGTAAATGGGTAAATGTCTCCATTTAACTAAGGTTACAGATAAACTTTATTGCAGATGTTATTTTTTTTTTTTGCAAGCGCTTTCTGAGTCCACTACTACCATCTCGTCTTGGACTCTTTGGGGCACTGCTGGAGACATGACCGAAGGCTAAACATTTTTCTTCAGCTGGTCTGTCCGGCTACGAGACTCGAACTCTTAATGTTGAGCGTGACATTGTAGGAGCTTAATCTTCATGGACAGCTTGAAATTCAGTAATCTTCCATTAGTCCAAGGTCCGAAATAAGCCTAAGTTTAATAATCTACCAACATCCAAAGGTCCAAAATAAGCCTATAAGCTTAGTTTGTAATCTGTCAATATCCCAAGGTCCGAAATAACCCAAGATTTAGTAATCTGACAATACCCAAAAGGTCCGAAAAAAACAAAAATTTAGTAATCTGACAATACCCAAAGGGTCCGAAATGACCCCAAATTGAGTAATCTGACAATACCCAAAAGGTCCAAAATAACCCAAAATGTAGTAATCTGTCAATATCCACTGGTTGAAAGTCAACCAAAATTCTTTATTCGCCA
This sequence comes from Anisus vortex, assembly GCA_949126835.1. NCBI lineage: Eukaryota > Metazoa > Mollusca > Gastropoda > Planorbidae > Anisus > Anisus vortex. The sequence continues at coordinate 20,558,486 of OX421495.1, read as the reverse complement.
CTATACACAGGTCCAAAGTTGGACAAAATTAATTGATATGCCATTATCTGTTGGTTCGATTCAGTAATCAAGCTATGTTTCACTGAGTCAAAATAAGCCAAAGTTTAATAATTATATGCCATGATCCACAGTTCAAAAACAGGCCCACAAAAAATAGTAATCATTTACCATGAAATTCAATGCTCTGTCATTATCTACCACTTGAAAATGCGACAAAATAATCCTTTTGTGGTTCACTAACATTCACATTAGTTCATTAGTATTATAAGCATATGATCCAACATATATTATAATGCAAACATTTTCTTCTTTTTCCTTTTCATGAATTCAAAAATACAATAGTGTAGGCCTAAATACTTTACAACATAATAAATATGGCGTAAAAACAACCGAGCTAAATCAACTAAATGGAAACTATATATTTAACAATAAAACATATATTGCTTCAATAAAATCTTGTTTTTTATATTCAGACACCGGTAAAGATGTCAAAATATATTGGCAGCAAAAAGTCTTCTATAAAATAATGATTTCTGAAAATTGTTAACTTTTTATTTGCCTTTTTTTGTAAAAAAAAAAGGACTGATAAAAACAAGTTAAAAAAAATATGTTAAACCTTCCAGACAAAGTCTCAATGGGTGTGAGCTCGCAATAATTCGATGATAAAGACATTAATGTCATTCTTGTTTTGGGTTTTATTTTTATTGTTTACCTGGCAACCATTGCTAAAAGCGGAAACGTTTAATGGTTGCCAGATTTTTTATGCGCTGCTGGACAAACAAACTGATCCGCTATTCTACCGAGGCGCCGACACAGCGAAGCTTGATTTACGACGCACGATCTGGGCATCCATCCCTCCGCGGGTTGGGTAAAATATAAAACATAAAATACGAGGCTTTAATGTGCTGTGCATTTGAATTTATATAGATAAAAAAAAACTGGACGAGGGAGCTATCCAGTTTGAGGAACTTCGAACCTTATGGCTTTATATTTATCTTTGTGTGTGTGTGTGTGTGTTTAGTCAATGTTTAGTATTGGTATGTTAATCTGTAATTAAAAGCAACCTTGGGTATGACTGAAAAGAAATGGGTAATGGGGTGGGTGTGATCGGGTAGAATTGTAATTATTTACAACCCTTATCATTATCTTACCTGGCACAACGCTGTATGCTACCCCCCCCCCCCCTCATCCCGCCCCATCCCACAAATCTGGCCAGAGTCTTGCCTAAAACAATGTGGAAGAATTACAGCCTTTTAGCTGTGTGTGTGTGTTTGTGCGTGCACGTATGAGTGTGTGTGTGTATGTGTGTGTTTGTAGTTTGTACAAACGCGTATACAAACAAAATAAAAACGTTGATGCATCAGGACCAGAAGTTCGCGAGACCCGGGCATGGACAGTTTCCGAGACAGGGCCGAGTCCACAATTTATAATGTGCCTCGACCCCCACGTTAGCATGCGGTGGAAGGTTATAAATCATACGATCATAAATACACCCCATTGTTTGAATAAAGATACCCGTTTCTTTCTTTCTTTTTATATTTTTATTTCGCGACATTGATTCACTTGTTTTGGCTGAAGTAGGTTAATGTTTTTAATAGCGGTTGATAAAGCCACATATTATATGCCTTCAGTGTTTTTTTTATATTATGTATGTAGATACACAGACAGCGTAGATAGCGCAGCGGTTTTACATATAGCAGAGCAGAGACAAAAAAAAACAAACACTTTCGTTATATCCCATAAAGTAAAATACTCTACGGACCAAACTGATCACAGTTTCTGGTGTAGTAATGAATTTAGATAGGAAGAAGATATTATAAATAGCTAGTTAAAAGTAAAGCTATCTAGAAGGAAGCATACATAACCAGATAGATAAAGACTGTAGGATACTAAAGGAATAAAAAAAAAAGAAAATTGGAGTCTAACTAGGTGGGAGCAAGACATATAGTTCTAGCTAGATGGGAGCAAGACATATAGTTCTAGCTAGATGGGAGCAAGACATATAGTTCTAGCTAGATAGGAGCAAGACATATAGTTCTAGCTAGATGGGAGCAAGACATATTTATAGTTCTAGCTAGATGGGAGCAAGACATATAATTCTAGCTAGATGGGAGCAAGACATATTTATAGTTCTAGCTAGATGGGAGCAAGACATATAGTTCTAGCTAGATGGGAGCAAGACATATAGTTCTAGCTAGATGGGAGCAAGACATATTTATAGTTCTAGCTAGATGGGAGCAAGACATATAGTTCTAGCTAGATGGGAGCAAGACATATAGTTCTAGCTAGATGGGAGCAAGACATATAGTTCTAGCTAGATGGGAGCAAGACATATAGTTCTAGCTAGATGGGAGCAAGACATATAGTTCTAGCTAGATGGGAGCAAGACATATAGTTCTAGCTAGATGGGAGCAAGACATATAGTTCTAGCTAGATGGGAGCAAGACATATAGTTCTAGCTAGGTGGGAGTAAGTTATATAAATATACAGGTGTAAACTTGCAAAGATGACAAAAAATGTCAATATTGTCTGCTTATTCCACCACAGAGGTGCTACGACGTTGTAGGCGCGAGCTGCAATTGTTTTTCTTTTATCTTTTGGTACCTTGAGTTGATGAATTTTTGTTTGAGCGCAGTCAGCGCAGTCTGGTTTTCTCTGATGTATTGTGGAGATTAACCATGAAGGCTTTTATAGAGCATAAGCAGAACTTTCAATTTTATCCTAATTGTTATAGGTAGCCAGTGCAATTTTTTTGACAGGCTTTTTGAGACAGCCATGTTTTTGGACCCTTTGTAGTTTTGTTCAAATCACACTCTGGCAATCCTATGTACATACAGTTCGAGGCTGTCGCATCACAACTGTCAACACCAATTCCGGGTTCGATTTGTTTTGCACACTACAGGCGCTAGAATCATTTAATCTCAACACACGCACGCAAGAATTGGCACAAAAAGTTCTGCCGACCCCATTCTTCCCACCTCTAGATATTGCCTCCCGCCCCACCTACAACTACAACTCACTTCCCACTGCATGTTCCCGCAGCAACACCCACCCCCTATTTGTTTATAAACAAGCGAGGGATGGACGCTGTTGGAACATCGTGCCGTAGAAAATGCAAAAGCCCCCTCCCCCCCCCCCCCAAATGTCTTAGAACATACATTGACTACCCATGGGCAGAAACCAATTGATTTAGGGGGTAGGTGGGGGTACAGATCTAACCCGTTTTCCGGGTTATCTAGACTAGAAGGTGACAGATGCCCAAGCGCGGCCCCGACACGTTTCAGGGCTCCCGAACTCGGGACTTAAACCTCCGGAAGTGAGTAAATATCGAGCCTAATCGCGTCAACCCATGCCCCGCAGTAGCGCGCGCACACGTTTCACGCGCAGGCCCATCGCGAGCTATCTAAGTAGGGAGGTACGCGTGCGCCCCATACGGTCATCAATAATGGCCGTCTTGACCGGATGCGCCCCCTGCTACCCGAACCTTTTAGGAACTTTTGAGAGGGATTACGTCCTAGAACTACAGAAATATTAACCCGATCATAACTGCGTTTTCCGGTTTGAATAAAAGAACAACACAATCTGGTGATCAGTTTTTGCATAGGACGATAATTTGGTTTAAATTGATACCTTAGCTTAGTTCATCCGGGAGGTGTTACGGATTTTATGAGCATTTTATCAAAACAAATAAAATAATGAAAATATATAAGTCATCAAGAAGAAACAATTCAAAAGCAGGATTGACCAAAGGAAGAATTAATAGTTAAATGTAAACACTTCTTTAAATGCACTCATCGGTTAACACGTCATCACCCAATGAAAAAAAATATATTTGACATTTTTTTTATTTACAAGCCAAATTCTCCGGCGCTGCCCTTGAAATAAAAATATACAGGCCAATAGTAAAATACCCGTCGGACCAAATTGATCATTGGGCCCGTGAAGCAGCGTTCACCAGTTTATGTGGCCACGGCGTACTAGGGGATGTGTGGCCAGCACAACGCCCAGCCGCCTTTACTTTACCCCAACTAATGTCAGGTACCCATCCGAGATGGGACATCCTCGAGTCCAGGGGAAAAAATCCTAGCCTTCACCAGGATTCGAACGAGCGGCCGTTCGACCACCGTACCCTTTAGGCCTATAGCTACTGATAAAAATTGTATTAACTACAATGTACAGAAAGCTATAATAATTTTAAAAATATAACTATTAATTATTTACTGAAAACATTTAGGAAAAAAATATTTTAAATAAATATTCTAACCGGGTTAATAAAGGACATGTCTTTTTATTTAACAAAAAGTTTGGACTATCCGTGGCTGAGAATTGAACACCCGTCTCCCGCTTACGTCTAAAATATAATTATTACATTTTACTTAGGTTACTGAAAACATTTAAGGAAAGCTTTAAGTCCTGAAATTCTTTACAATATATAAAAAGAAATAATTATAATGGAAATACAAAATAGTGAAAAAAAAAACGAAAGTTATCAAACCCAGGTCGCCCGCATGGCAGTCGGATTTGTCGGATACGCTTACCACTCAGCTAGGGAGCACACTTGCAGAACGCGAGATCGCAAATGTAGTATATGAAGAAATAAGGTCACGTGTCTTTAAATTAACCAATGGGGATCAGAATCCACACACAGTCAGTCTACTTTATATATAGACTATAGATAATGCATTCAAAATAATTGAAGTCATAGCATAGCATCTATAATTAGTACGTACAGTTTAAATCAAAGACTATAACAAGATGGGCCGCTCGCTTTGATATTTCTATTTGATAACTCGAAATCTTATGTTTCGGAATTTCCGATCACATCCGGTCACACCCTGTCACACCCTGATCACACCCCATCCTCCAGATCAGAAATCGGCAACCTTTTGTTAACAGTGTGCCAAACAAGGATTTCTAACTCATTCAGCGTGCTCTATTATACTTTAAAAAATATAATATTTATAGGACAATTAGTCTCCGTAGCAAGACGAAGACCAAATGCAAAGGAAATTATTTATAGAGAAAATAGATACAGCGTTTCATATTTAATACAAAATATACGTGTTTGCGATTATCATCCTTTCTTTTTGCTTTTATATCAAATACAATATTTTATTACTAAACTTTCACACGTATGGTAATTATTGCCTAAACATTATTTTGTTTTAGTTAAGATGAAGATCTAACACCTAGATAATTATTTTAATAAGATTTTGATCTCAGATTAACTGAGAAGTCCTTAAATGTGTTTAACTTTTGTTAATGAACCAAACCGAATGCCCATTATCGTTAAGAGTGATATATATACGTTGTAATCATAAAAACTGCGTAGTTAATGTAATTATTGAAAATATACATATAAATTGTTTAGTCAGGAAATATTTATATAATTTTCAAAAACTTTTTACAGTTTGATTATTTCAAAGTTATACATTGTAAGCCATTTATTCTTTTATAAAATAAACGAAAAGAAAAATAATTAGAAAATTAAAATCAAATAAAATAGGTTAATTACCTCCCTTTAAAAAAAAAGGTTTCCACATTTCATTCAATAGTGATGCCAAATAAGTTATGTTTTGTAATATAACAAATATTACTGACTAATTATTATTTATTTTTATAAATCCAACATTATGGTATTCATACAAAGATGTAAGTACTAGAAGATTAAAATTTTTTACATTAAACAATTCCTGCATTAATTGTTTGTCTATTTAAGAAGTTTATATTTTAAACATTAATAATTACAGAAATTACATAACATAGTGCTATTAAATAGGTTTCTTATATTTATTAAATTAATAATACAAATACATGTGTTTTAGAATTACCTATAACTATGGTTTATTAAAGAAGATGAGCATAAATCTGTTTTAAATGGTCTCATAAGTTTGCAGACGTCACTTCCAGATTATTACGCCCACTAGGCCCAGAACTCCTGCAGGGCGACAGGGATAGAACCCGCGACGTGTTGGTTGACAGTCCGGCGAACTAACCACAGCCGCCGGCCTCATGTAAATGTAATTAAGCTTAGTCTGTGTATCAATGAATGAGCGGTCAAGTGTAGGTGACCTCTTTGTATGCTTAAAACAGCTTTCATGTGCGATAAAATCTGTTCACAGGTGTAAGTTGACTCAAAAGCTGAAAGTAAAAGATTGAATGCCAAACAGTTGAGAAGTTGAGCAGATGACTTTCCTAAGCTTCCTTCCATATATTTTTTCCGCAAATCTGTACATTTGGATGCCCATTTTGAAATTTTAAAATCGCCAATATCCCTACACTTACAAAAATCTACATCTAAGAAGGTTGTAGTAATATTAAACCAGTTAGGCTTGATATGGTATGAAAAACAATGAGTCCAACAATTTGAAAGTCTTGCCTTTGATTACAAACTTCGGTTTGAGTGCTTTGATGATTCTGGAAATGCCTAACTATCTATCTTAATATGTTATACCTTAATATAGGTTTGTACATGTGGTTCAATGTTTTGACATTGATTTCACGGCAAGATATGTCCAATTTCACTGCAAATCCATTCCAGTGGTCCCTGTAAATGCAAGTTCAACTCACTAAAATTTACCACTACATCATTTTGTAACATCAACTTCAACAGGCATTTTTCCTCATTAAGAACAGAAAAAAGTTTTTTTTAACTGCGTGCCAGGTTTGACACGCGTGCCTTAGGTTGCCGACCAATATGATTTTATTAATGGAAAATTAATATTAAAATAGAAAGTTGTATACAGCGGACGTCTTTAGACATTGTTTCAAACAATGTTCTTGACTGCGCACGTAAAACACAACACTTAAGCTCTAAAAATAAAGCATACGGTCCATCTTATTATAGTCTTTGTTTGAGTCAAATGTTTACATTCATTTGCAGAATTCAGATGACCTACAGAAAAAAATGGCCTAGAGCCATGCTCCTCATTCACGTTCTACAATTGTCACAGCTAACTGTCCATCCTTTTGGCAACTCCACAATTCCTATTAATAGTTATTTTGATTAACTAGTCCCCCCCCCAAAAAAAAAAATGGATTAATATTACATCATAATTATATGTCTCGTTTAGCGTTGAAGATTAAGTCTATTGACGAGTTGCGTAATCTTTACATATAGTTTACAGTTACATCGATTATGTTATCGATTACATTTTACATATTTTTTAGAAAATCTTGTACAGAGCCGAAATCTTCCCTTTTACTTTCAATACCACTATTCAATACATAAATATTATTTACACAGTTTAATACATCGGCAGCTCCGGCTGCTATGACTGTTTGGGAAATGTGTTAATGATTATACATACTTGGTCAACTTAAAAGAATGAATGACACCTACATCTCCGGTCCTATTAGTTTATTAGCAAACAAAACATGCCTAGCTTCGTTCCTGGTTGTGCTGGGAGAAAGAAAATGTGTAGAGGATTGCATTTTAATTAATTTCTAAAAGATATAGCCGAAAGAAACACAGACATGTTTTGTTAGCAAATGAACGAATGAGATCGGAAATGTTGGTACACGTGTAACCTTCATGTATACTATTTAAGACTTGTCCATATGACAAACTATTTCATGCTTGTTTTTTAATTTACTAAAAATGTTTGAGAGTGAGAGAGAAATAAAGATAGAAAGAGAGAGAGAGAAAGAGAGAGGATGAGAGAGAGAGAAAGGGTAGGAGAGAGAGGGAGGGTGAGAGAAAGAGAAAGAAAGAGAGAGAGAAAGAGAGAGAGAAAGAGAGAGAAAGCGAGAGAGAGAGAGGGTGAGAGAGAGAAAGAGAGTGTGAGAGAGAGGGAGGGTGAGAGAGAGAGAAAAAGAGAGAGAGAAAGCGAGAGTGAGAGAGAAAGAGAGAAAGCGAGAGAGAGAGAGAGGGTGAGAGAGAGAGAAAAGAGTGAGAGAGAGAGTGAGTAGGCCTATACGACGCAACTGGCACGGCAAATACCACAGAGAGAATTGAAGAACTCTCTATAGCAAAGTGACCTACTCTAATCCCCACGAAATATTTTCTTAACAAAAACCAAACTTACCGTTATCTTCGGCTCAAATACTATGACGTCCGGTATTTCTATCGTATGTAATACATTTTCTTCCGCCTATATTATGGAAATCGAATCATTAATGTGAACTAACCACATCACTTCATGAAAACTCGAACTGCCCCTCGGGTGTGGGGGGATGTGGTGTGGGTGGTTATGTTGACACCCTGCACGTGTCACTGTGTCACGCTGACACGGTCCAACAATGATTGTCTGTCCCCAATATAATTTATAAGCTGTCACGCTTTAACTAATACGCTAATACCTACCTTCTCACTTTTTAAAGAAAAAAAAATCCTTTTTCTTGTTTCTACTGTCTGCACCCTACGGCCCCTCCCCCACAACCCTACATAACACACCAACATCTTACCTTTTAAAAACAACTTCGGTTTCCATTGTTGGAGATGTTGTGTTTTATGTTGTTGTATTTAGGCCTCCACATCCTTACACTAAGACTCCATCATCTCTCTGTTAGTTTTTCGAAGCATGACAGTTTTTCTGAAAGACAAAAAAAATACAAAAACCTAAAAATGAATGTTTTTATTTTCTTTATATTATATGTCAGCATAAATTTTGTTTCTCCCCGTCCCCCCCAACCCTTCAATTCATTTCCATCGTAAGTGATGGTGTCACGTCGCTTGGTTTGGGTGTTGAGGGTGGAAGTGGGGTGTTGGAACACCCATTGCATTAGCTCCAATATCCGGGAGTGTACTCTCCTAATGTAAGCCATTCATACCGGAGGCATCTTCTTGTATCCACCCCTCCCTCTCTCTCTCTCTCTCTCTCTCTCTACGGGCTACCCGGTAAGGGAAGATGGCGGGGATCATCGCTACATCCGATGTCGCGCGGATTTGGGTTGGGGGGGGGGAGGAGATTTGTTGACATTTTCTTTGGAAAGAAAACATTATTATTTTACATTGAATAATAGTATTAATAATAACTGGGATGGGTTTGTGTGTGTGGGGGGGGGGGGGGGAATAAGTGTGGTGGCTGAAGTTTCCGTTCTGAAAGGTTTGGGAGGACGAAGCTATTTAAACCATAAGATCATACATTATTAAAACTATCAAAATGTAAACATTTACTTCATTTAGTATTTTTATCAAATAAATGATTTACTTAGTTAATATTGTTATTATTTTTTTTAAACACACTCACACACATAAAGTAAGAAAATGAAAAGAAAAAACAACAACAACAAAATGTATTAAATATTAACATTAAAAAACTAATTAACTAACCTGTTAGCCTTTTGGTTCCATTGTCGCCATTCAAAAATTGTACGGCACACTATACATATTTTCGGGAAAACCCGCAACCATGTTTTACTAATGCCCACATTTAATTTATTCAAAGACTAAAAAAAGATGGATAGCTTGCTCTATTTTTAGAGCTTAATCGGTGTTTTTTCTGTGCGCAGACAAAAAAGCTGTCCTAAATTACTCATAACCTACCAAAATTTTTCCGCTGTCTACAACTTTCGATTTTAATCCTAATTTTCCATTGAGGAAATCATAGCGAATTACTAAACCGGAAGTCTAGAGGACAAGGTGCGATAGGAAATTTCGAAACAAAGTGTTTTAAATAGCAGAAATATCAAGGCAAGCGGTCCATTTTATTATAGTCTTTGGCTTATTCAAAATCAGCGCTTTATAATAATCATCAAAAGAGCTTAATAAAATCAGAATATGAGAAATTATTTATTATTATTTTGATCTAGGCAAGCATTGGAGAATGTAAACCCTACATCTTTTTTTTTAAAACTTTTTTATGCACAGGTCGATTTTACGATCATCGCTATGGCGGGAAAAAATCAGCCACGTCTGCTTAACACCCTATTCTTAAATTTATCCAACACCGGCTCCCATTTTTGTTAAATTTAAATCTTTTATTTATTTTATTTCTTTTTAATAATTTTAAGCAGTCTTAAAAAAAATGTGTTTCCGGCTCACCTCCCTCCTGACTAATTGTCTGGTACGCCCCTGCAATAATCGCGTGTTGTCTTTTGATGAAGTCCGGTCGGTAAATACACGTGGCGCTCTAAGAACGACAACTCCTGTTTCAAATCAATTCATTGGAGTTTTGTCCCCATTGAAACCAAAAACAAAAAAGAATGGATTTGTCAACAGTGCCAGAATTTTTTATATTTTTATTTAAAAGAGTGAAAGAGCTCGCAAGAGAAAGTGAGCCAGAGAAAAAGAGAGAGAGAGAGAGAGAGAGAGAAAGAGAGAGAGAGAGAGAGAGATTGTGGATCCGCTAACAAAAAAAAAAGAAGAAAAAAGTACACAAGGACTGATAGTCTTTGTTTGTTGTCGTTTAAACTCCATTAAAAGCCATCGCTTAGTGCCTCGCGTTGGTCACAATGTGCACGCGGCCATCATGACGTCATATCGTCTGTATACTCAAACTGCACGTGCACGTATTATCTCCTCTTGTCCTCGTGGAGGGAAGGGGAGGGAAGCATTTCTTTTGTGTGTGTGTGTGTGTTTCTCTTCCGCTTCCACTCCTTTCCTTCATCCCTTCCTCAATCTCTCTGTCTTTCTCTGTCTCTCAATCTCTGTCTTTCTCTGTCTCTCAATGTCTCATACAGCTTGTGCACCGAGAGAGTTGAAAAAAAAACACCAACCTAATTACTCATAAACCTTGCTTAGTGAAACAAAAAAAAACAACTAGACTATAAAACTTGCTTAGTGAAAAACAAAAGCAAACAAAAAATAACAATTGGTCTATCCATAAAACTTGCTTAGTGTAACAAAAAAAAAAAACAAGTAGACTATAAAACTTGCTTGATGTAAAAAAAAAAAACAACTAGACTATAAAACTTGCTTAGTGAAACAAAAAAACAACTAGACTATAAAACTTGCTTGATGTAAAAAAAACAACAACTAGACTATAAACCTCGCTTAGTGAAACAAAAAACAACTAGACTATAAAACTTGCTTGATGTAAAAAAAAAAAACAACTAGACTATAAAACTTGCTTAGTGTAACAAAAAAACAACTAGACTATAAAACTTGCTTAGTGTAACAAAAAAAACAACTAGACTATAAAACTTGCTTAGTGAAAAACAAAAGCAAACAAAAAATAACAATTGGTCTATCCATAAAACTTGCTTAGTCTACTTTCACCTACCCTACTGTGAAGTGGATTTATCTCTTGATTTCTGCATAGATACAGATAACGGCTGGTCAGTGGAAATTAAACCAAACACCGTTCGTTTGAATGATTCGTGGCAATTGTAGAAACTACAGACTTTCACTTTATCAAATCGGTCATCAGTATTAATCTTTAACAGCTCTATATTATTAATGAGTGTTTTCGGAAGTGTTAAATTAGTTGTTGTTTTCCCCCCGAAAGTATTGGTATATCATTCGGTATAAACATAATAAATTGATAAATAAATAAAAGAAATAAATAAATAAGCTTTAAATGTATTTCCTGGTTAGCGAATGGACCCAAGATTTGAAAATTTAAAAAAATGTGTATTCTTTATATTAAATAATATTAGAAATTATAAAAGAAGTACTAAATACAAACATAATATGTTCATTAGAATATATAATTTTAACAGTGTTTGAAATTACCTAATATAGTTGTTGTTTGTGCGACAGATTTTGTAGACTTATGCCCTAGATCTATATGACTTTAAAATAAACTAACCCATAAAAACAAAGTTTTTATTATACTCCCTTTCTTTGTGTAGGTCGGTGACTTAAATTAAAAGTGTGATTAATTGCTTTGTACTGTACGAGTGTTTCGTTTGGATGTGTTTAAGTTTCTGTGCTCTGTGGGTGCTATGATTTGTGAGAATGTAAGTAATTGACTTTTTATGTAAATATATTTTATTATTTGTAATATAGATATAGACTTGGGGGACTGTTTGGTATAAAAATGATGTATGTAAATATTGTTTTGTATTTTGTGAAAGCCCTGAAACGAGGTTAAGTGGCTAGGTCTTGCGTCATTTTTCGGAATTCTTTTTCTGATTGTTTTAAATTCGGTTTTCGTTAGTGTAGTTTAATTAAAGTAATAGGTAGAATTTTTATTGTAGTTTAATTTAATATAGGGTTGTACATAAGGTAAATTTGTAGATATTTAGCAATTAGAGATTTAGAATTAGGATTAGCACTTCAGTCGACAGGAAATAGTCATTTTGAAATTAGTTAGAGCGAGAGTTAGACTTGCCACCAAAGACGTTCGGTCAGCGTCTATAAATAGAACAATTAATCAATCACTTCCGTCTGAAATGGCCCATTTTGTGGAAGACCAGTGGTCAGATTATGGCGTAGTTGTGTGTGGCTTGTTCGGATATGACGTGAGTTGAGATTTAATTACTTTTTAGAATTTGTATGTTATTTTATGCTATGTTTTATTTGGTTATTTTATGCATATTGTCCACTTGTCTATGACAAGTGCATTGATGGGAATGGATTAAGTTGGAGGTTTGGGAAGGAACATTAGCCGCCATGTTGGCTTCTTCTTTTTAAATGTATATTTCTTTTTAGTTCATGTATATTATTATTTTAATGTAATGTTGCCTTTAATGGCCGGCATGGGAATAAGTTATGGTAGATGTTTTTATTTCATGCTTGGTTTTAACTGGTATGTATTAACCAGTGAGTGGCCTAACTCTGTGGTACGGAGTATAGAGCGGTGTTGTCTTGTACTAGTCTTCATTGACTAGAGCTGGGTTGATTCTTATGTCATAATTCATATTATGTTATAAGATGTACAAGGAGTATAGGTTCATGTTTGAACTGGTTATAGTTGGGACTATGCTATGTAGTTTTTATTTACTGTATATAGTATAAATATATTATGCTTATGTATATAGATGACCATGTTCTAATGTTTATTTTTATTTCTCTATTTCTATTCTATTATATTGTAGGTCGTAATGTCGGCCTATGTTGGTTTTTAGTGGGGAGTTGAAGTTTGGTTTTTAGTGGGGAGTTGAAGTTTGGTTTTTAGTGGGGAGTTGAAGTTAGTTTTTTAGTGGGGAGTTGAAGTTAGTTTTTTAGTGGGGAGTTTAAGTTGGTTATTTTGTTTGGGTTCACAGTATGTTTAGAGTTTAGATAGGATAGGTTTATTGTTGGGGTGTAATTTGTTTTTATGATTTTTATGTTCCCTTTAATGGGACAAGTGAATTTCCATGAATAAACAGTAATTTGTAATTTGAATATGATTTTAGTGTTTTATGTTTAGTGTTCAGTGTTGTTGGTCTGTTTAGATTGTAATAATCCTTCTGTCCCAACGGAAGTGTCACGGAAGCCCAAAGTCCCCTCGTGCCCTAGTTTAGATGTATTTAGTAATGATTGCTGTCCTTTACCCACAACCCTCTTTAATTAGTGGTAACTAAGCATAATGTAAAATTAATTACCCCCCCTCTTCCCCCCACCCTGTTACATTTGTAAACTAAGTTTATATTTAATTTATATTTTGATAGATTAAAATAAGTATAAACTATACCTTTTGAATTTCCACTCTAAATTTTTGCGCATCTTTTTTTTTTTTCTGGCTTTGGTCCGCAAAAACCATAAAAATGTACATTGTGTCGTTTTCATTCTATTTATTTTGTAAAAACGAACATATCCGAAAATAAAATTTTATTTACTTCCGTCTCTTCTGGTAGAGGCAGCCATAATTTACGTGAAATATACTCTTCGATTCGCAAATTGGTCGAAGGAATTCGTGACTATTCCAAAGGCTCTGATGCTGAAAATTTGATAGAATGTATTGTTAGTCGGGACAAGTCTGCTGCAGCTCGATTGGACGACGGGAAGTGGTCGAAAAATCGATGCAAAGTTTTGCTAACAATCAAACATCCAAGCAACCAACCAACCAAGCAGACAGACAGACACGGTACGAGTTAAAAGAAAGGGAGTAAAAAAGATAATTGTATTATTCTAATAGAGCGTTTGCAATAGGCGGAGCTTAAGTTTTTGGTGACGTCATTTTGTAAACATAAGCCACTTGATGAACAAATTTGGTGAAGTTGTTCTTTATCATGCCAAATTCACATCTGAATATTGGCTTTCCTACTCAAAAATAAGGAGGATCGTAGATCATCTTCCTAGTCCAAGAGATAGCCTGACATGGTATTTTTTCAACCTTTTTCAACATTTTACGCCCATTTTATCATCTTCATATCCGACCGGTAAGTGTTGCAATTGAATTGATTTTATTGATATTATAATTATTGAGGTCATTGCGAATAATTGTAGACCTAATCGTTCGGTATGTATTCCCCTATTTTAAACTTTAAATACTTCAGATTAATTGATTAATGTGATTAGGCTAGGACCGGCTAGACCTATTTACACTTTCAATTTCACTACTCTATAGGACTACACTTTTAATGTTTCGTAGGCTAGGCTAATGGCTAAGTAGGGCAGCAAGGGAAAGGGGGCTAAAGTCCAAGGCTACGATCATACCTTGACTTTTCATCAGCCGACAATGTATGGAAATATGTGGATGTCATTTAAAAAAAAAAATTCTTTTCAAACACAAAACATAAATAAAAACAAGCCAATACAAAACTTTATTGATACAACTGCCATTGTGTACACCACTACACAAAGTAAACAAAAAACACGTGCTTTTTGTCACGTGATTGCAAACGCCCTATTTTTCATAGAAAACTTTTAATGTTATTTTTTCTATAATTTTACACCAAAAAGGGCTAAAGCAATGTTGTTATGTTTGTAATGTCAAAACGAATTTTGACTCAAATATAGATAAAAAAAAAAGGAAGATTATTTTTTGTTCGTTAAAATCGGAAGATAGCGTGTTAGGTGTCCTACCTAGCGATCCATAACATATTTTATACATTTAGCTATTTTATTAACCAATCAATGCATTGCTTTTGGAGCGAAAAATCTATTAGCTTAAAATATACATTCAACAAAACATCAATAATAATAATAAACAATGCACAATGATATAAATACAATACTTTAAATGGACAAAGATTGACCTAAAAACGAGGTAACATTTTGTTTATTTTTATAAAAACGCTTTCAGAGTATTTCCCCCAAACATAGAAATCAAAATGCTATATAGCGCATTCTTTGTCCAAATCCCTTTGTTAATGTGTTGGCGTTATGTACCCCCAACTACTACGGCAACTCAGGAATCGGGGAACATTTAGACAGATGTAATAAAAAGAAGAAAAAAAATTGTAATAAATCACCTTTGGAACATCAGCTTCGGAATCTAATCACCATCCACAACCCTTTTTTTCATGTGCGCTCATCGGGGGGCGGGGGGGGGGAGGATTGGGGGGAGGGGGTAGAGGATGGGGAGGGAGGTAGCAGTGTTTTCATTGCAAGCACAATATTGACCGCTCTATTTAAAAACGTTTTTGTTCTTATATATTTCTGTTTTTTTTTTTTTGTATTTATAGAAGGAACAGTTTTGTGGTCAATTGTCCGACAGATATTAATCAAAACACGAAGCTTGTTGGCAACGCGTCAAGTTTCCGTTGTAATGTGTGAAGTCCCGGGTAACATCCAACAACCACCGCCAGCCCCCCCCCCCCCCCCCCCCCCCATCATCCACCCCTTTCTGTAAGTCCTTTCAAAAACTGGACTCACGGCCATTAACAAAAAATATTTATCAAAGGTGTTGTTATGTTTTTTATCCTCGTAGACACATCTTTTTTTATTCCTGTCATCCGGGCATCGAGCCAACTCTAATTTGTGACCGGATTATCTTTACAGCTGACACGTTTATCTCAAGAGGGGGGGATATGCGTGTGTGTGGGGGGAGGGCTCTGGGCGGAGGAAGGAGCAATGTGGGGGAGCTCCACCGTTTAACACCCTGGCTTCAATGCCGGGCCGCACGAACGAAGGGCAGTCAAAATGGAAACACCAATCGAGCTACAGGGGCATGTGAGGTCAGTGTGAAACACGGCCTTAACTGAACTGACCCATTGTTGGCTGGGAATCCGGACAGAATACCGCATCCTTCCCCCTCCCGCTACAGTAGTACACAGTTCCTTTCTCCATCAAGCCCTTATCGTAGAAACATGAAAATGCATAGACATTACGTTGTAGCTGAGTGTATTTGGGGGCGTTAGTGTGTGTGCGCGTGTCTGTGTGTGTGTAGCTTGGGATGGAGGGGGTGGGGCGTGAACGGTCGCTTTACCCCCCTCCCCCCCCCCGCGAGACTCTATCACTACCGGAAGCGATAGCGCGATAAAATGTTGACACTAGCCAATCGCCGTAGGAAACCGGCGATTACCGACGGTTCCCGAAACACTTGTGTCCCCTCTCCAAGGGCTATATTGGCTGAAAACTTTTTTTGTGAAAACAAAATAAAATTCTGGAGCAGGGAGGACGGGAAGGCCATTAGAACATTGTCCATAGTTCCTCTGCCCCCACTCAGTCGTGCCCTAATGCATCAAACATAGAAACGGCTGAATGAGACGGTACATCGAATCTATTGAATATGAACACTACGCAGCCTGCTTTGTGATGAAGAATTGTTTAATTTAAAATAGAGATTCAGAACATATTATGTCTCTTTCTTTCTCTCTTACATGTATCTGCGTGCCTGCATCACATCCATATATGTATCTGCGTGCCTGCATCACTTCCATATATATATCTGCGTGCCTGCATCACTTCCATATATGTATCTGCGTGCCTGCATCACTTCCATATATGTATCTGCGTGCCTGCATCACTTCCATATATGTATCTGCGTGCCTGCATCACATCCATATATGTATCTGCGTGCCTGCATCACATCCATATATGTATCTGCGTGCCTGCATCACATCCATATATGTATCTGCGTGCCTGCATCACATCCATATATGTATCTGCGTGCCTGCATCACTTCCATATATGTATCTGCGTGCCTGCATCACATCCATATATGTATCTGCGTGCCTGCATCACATCCATATATGTATCTGCGTGCCTGCATCACTTCCATATATGTATCTGCGTGCCTGCATCACTTCCATATATGTATCTGCGTGCCTGCATCACTTCCATATATGTATCTGCGTGCCTGCATCACTTCCATATATGTATCTGCGTGCCTGCATCACTTCCATATATGTATCTGCGTGCCTGCATCACTTCCATATATGTATCTGCGTGCCTGCATCACATCCTTATATGTATCTGCGTGCCTGCATCACTTCTATATATGTATCTGCGTGCCTGCATCACTTCCATATATGTATCTGCGTGCCTGCATCACTTCCATATATGTATCTGCGTGCCTGCATCACATCCATATATGTATCTGCGTGCCTGCATCACTTCCATATATGTATCTGCGTGCCTGCATCACTTCCATATATGTATCTGCGTGCCTGCATCACATCCATATATGTATCTGCGTGCCTGCATCACATCCATATATGTATCTGCGTGCCTGCATCACTTCCATATATGTATCTGCGTGCCTGCATCACTTCCATATATGTATCTGCGTGCCTGCATCACTTCCATATATGTATCTGCGTGCCTGCATCACTTCCATATATGTATCTGCGTGCCTGCATCACTTCCATATATGTATCTGCGTGCCTGCATCACTTCCATATATGTATCTGCGTGCCTGCATCACTTCCATATATGTATCTGCGTGCCTGCATCACTTCCATATATGTATCTGCGTGCCTGCATCACATCCATATATGTATCTGCGTGCCTGCATCACTTCCATATATGTATCTGCGTGCCTGCATCACATCCATATATGTATCTGCGTGCCTGCATCACTTCCATATATGTATCTGCGTGCCTGCATCACTTCCATATATGTATCTGCGTGCCTGCATCACATCCATATATGTATCTGCGTGCCTGCATCACTTCCATATATGTATCTGCGTGCCTGCATCACTTCCATATATGTATCTGCGTGCCTGCATCACATCCATATATGTATCTGCGTGCCTGCATCACTTCCATATATGTATCTGCGTGCCTGCATCACATCCATATATGTATCTGCGTGCCTGCATCACATCCATATATGTATCTGCGTGCCTGCATCACATCCATATATGTATCTGCGTGCCTGCATCACATCCATATATGTATCTGCGTGCCTGCATCACTTCCATATATGTATCTGCGTGCCTGCATCACATCCATATATGTATCTGCGTGCCTGCATCACTTCCATATATGTATCTGCGTGCCTGCATCACATCCATATATGTATCTGCGTGCCTGCATCACTTCCATATATGTATCTGCGTGCCTGCATCACTTCCATATATGTATCTGCGTGCCTGCATCACTTCCATATATGTATCTGCGTGCCTGCATCACTTCCATATATGTATCTGCGTGCCTGCATCACTTCCATATATGTATCTGCGTGCCTGCATCACATCCATATATGTATCTGCGTGCCTGCATCACATCCATATATGTATCTGCGTGCCTGCATCACTTCCATATATGTATCTGCGTGCCTGCATCACTTCCATATATGTATCTGCGTGCCTGCATCACATCCATATATGTATCTGCGTGCCTGCATCACTTCCATATATGTATCTGCGTGCCTGCATCACTTCCATATATGTATCTGCGTGCCTGCATCACTTCCATATATGTATCTGCGTGCCTGCATCACATCCATATATGTATCTGCGTGCCTGCATCACTTCCATATATGTATCTGCGTGCCTGCATCACTTCCATATATGTATCTGCGTGCCTGCATCACTTCCATCTATGTATCTGCGTGCCTGCATCACTTCCATATATGTATCTGCGTGCCTGCATCACTTCCATATATGTATCTGCGTGCCTGCATCACATCCATATATGTATCTGCGTGCCTGCATCACATCCATATATGTATCTGCGTGCCTGCATCACATCCATATATGTATCTGCGTGCCTGCATCACATCCATATATGTATCTGCGTGCCTGCATCACTTCCATATATAATGTTGTACGAGTTGCCGTTTGACGTCACTTGTATTGAAACTTTCATAATTAAATATGTCATGGAAATTTTATTTTATTTCTGAATTGACGCCACGTTCTCGAAATATCGATTCTTGCGATGTACTAAAAAAAAATTTTGCTGGGGTAAAGCAAAGGCGGCTGTGCATAATGCTGGCCACACAATCAACTAGTATGCCGTGGCTACAGATACCGGTGAACGCTTCTTCACCGGCCCTATGGATCAATTCGGTCCGACCCGATACTTTTTTTAAATACTCTAAATAAACAGAAAAAAAATGTTTTGGCTTCGAGCTCAGCGAAAGGATATTCTTTAGTTGATTCATTTTAAGTAAGATATTTATATAAGTATATTATGTATTTGATTTGTGGGTCAAATGCTATTTAGAGATATTTGGATAAATGATTTCGTTAATGGATTGGTTAAAGAAAGAATTATCAATGGATTAGTATCCAGGTTGTTTAATTGACGGAAGGTTGTCTCGTATTTTTTATTTGCTCATAATGAACTGTTGAACTTAACTTAGCTCTGCCCAATATTTGTATGGTACAATCATAGACTATAATACACATGGACCGCTTGCTATAGTATTTCTGCTATATGATGACTCCATAGACTATAATACACATGGACCGCTTGCTTTAGTATTTCTGCTATATGATGACTCCATAGACTATAATACACATGGACCGCTTGCTTTAGTATTTCTGCTATATGATGACTCCATAGACTATAATACACATGGACCGCTTGCTTTAGTATTTCTGCTATATGATGACTCGAAAAACTGCTTTTCGGAATTTCCGATTCGTTGTTTCCTTTGCACTTCCGTTTTATTGAATCGCTTCGATTTTCTCAATGAAAAGATCGAAAGTTCTATACAGCGGAAACATTTAAGAAACAACGAGGAGCGTAGAAGTAATTTAAGACAGCCTTATTGGTTGCGCACGGAAAAAAAGTTGATATAAGCTCTAAAAATAGAGCAAGTGGTACATCTTATTATAGTCTATGGTACAATCACATCACATTATTATAAACGTCTTGGACAATAGCTACACAATAAATTGAATACTCAAAATCTTGACTTACTTTAAATAATAGTTTATAAAATAGGTTGTTCTAAGTATTATACTAGGCATATATATTATGATGATGCGACGTTCGTGGTCTATAAGGCTTTTTGTTTCTAAGTTAATACAATAGAAGAAAAAAGTAAATGAAATAAAATTCAAGGGGCAATATGACAACTTTAACACAAAAGGTTCAAGAGCGTCCCTGGGGTCAATCGTTATGGTAAAAAGTCAAGGCGGCTTGTCATTGTGCTGTTCACACAAATTCACTTACGGAACATTTGTGAGCACTTCTTCACTTGTGACAAGGACCAAAAACTATCTAAACGGGATACTGTTTTTTTTTTTAACTCTAGGTACTTAAAATATTTTAATTGGGCAAATCACGAAAGTCTAGCCAATTAATAAGAGAACATGAAATCACACCAGACCCAGTTGTCTAGACCCAATTAAGGATCCAATCAAGGAACAATAGCGCGACAGGATAACGAACAGTTAATGTTTTGTGTAACTTATTTATAATGTATGTTATTGTGGACGGAAAAAAACGCATGTCAACAAATGCGTTAGATTACTCCCCTAGCTTTTTTATAGAGTAAAAATTAAATATTGAATTTGTTAATAGAAATTACGCCCCTAGTTTTATAAAGTAATTTACCAGAATATAATGACAAATAGCAGTTGATGCCCTTTACTATTATTCTAAAAAAAATAATTAAAGAAATGTTCTTTTAAATAATCAATTGACTTTGCTTACTGTAAACATTTATCATGTAAAGCGTATTAGAAATACATGTTTATATTATGCTTTCATACGTAAGCATTCATGAGTAAAATAAGGCCTACTTCACTTGAAATTAAAAACCATGTATCGTACGTTAAGTGTAAATTTAGAACTTTTGAACTCTTTAGAGGTTGCGGTAGGATTTGCAAATTTTCATTGGAGAATCCTAATAATTGGGCGTTATTACTAAATACAAACACACACGCATGCAAGCGCAAGCACACACAATCGAAACAGATGTTTCACTAAAACATTCCTTTCATATGCATGATACTAGGGGTGCCCTGATTATAAGTTACGGCATTATTATTCAGGGGCGGACACAGGTCAAAGGTTTCAATGGAGACCACTTCGGGTCTAGCATCCAAATTTAAAACTCATTTCATAATCTTTTATCCCCGAGTAAAATGCTTAGAATTAATTTTTTTTTTGTTAGTTACATGGGCGTATCTATTTGAGGGATTGGATTTTTTGAAATTAATTTTGTTTTGTGCGTGAACATATTTTGTGACAAATGTGAAAACCCCCAAAGACAGATGTAGCGCCATGAGCCAACAGAAGTTTGCCATGTACTCCTGCTGCATCATTCAAGTCAATGTTTGTGGGGGCCGGGTGGGCGGAAGTTAGGGCGGGGCGCAGGGTCCGTCCCTCGCCTTTCTTCCTCGGGACGCGCTCCGATGGTCCTGAGTACGTCTTGACCGATTGACATACTCTTTTTTCCTTTTTTAACCCTACTGCGTCCAACCCTTTTTATTGTGGGGTGTTATTCACCGCCCCCGCGGTGGCGTTTCGCTCTTTGAGTACTTGTGTGGGTTACCTCTCGGGGGAGGCTATGATCGTCTTTCCAATACCGATATAAAGCAGTCAGCGTCGGATCTGTCATATGGCGGGCAACGTTTATAGGAGGTTTTGATATTTGGTTTTTACAATTTAGGAACAGTAGATACAATACATTGAAATTGAGAGAGAGAGAGAGAGAGAGAGAGAGAGAGAGAGAGAGAGAGAGAGAGAGAGAGAGAGAGAGAGAGAGAGAGAGAGAGAGAGAGAGAGAGACAGAGAGGAGGATAATGAAGAAAGAAATATGGGAGGAGAAGAACACAGAGAGATACAATAGAAAAAAATATGAAGGGAGGACAGGCGATGAATGGGTGATGCGAAATCCGCCCCAGGGGGGACGGGCCTCCCCCCTCAAACCCCACCGTGGTGCTGGCCGGGGGAAGCAGTGGAAAACTGAAGACTCCAACAACAAAAGCTACAACTGGTCGCAATCGGCCCCTCGATACGGATAGCCTCATTATGGAAGACAGTCGAGGGCCCTCGTGTGTCTTGTTTCATTTACCCTTCTTCCCGTGATGAAGGCAAGGATTGAAGGTTGGAGGGGGCGGGGGGGGGGGGGAGCTGGTGGCCCTTTCTCCCTCCCCTTCCGCGAAATAAAAAAAAATATTTGGGGTTGGTCCTATCTGACGTAGCTACCTCCAAATTAAAAAGAAGGGGAGGGGGCCCGGTTCGTCTGTTCGAACACCCGCGGGTTCTTCACGATTTTTTGCAGGTGGCCAACCAGAACATAAAAAAAAGAAACTAAAAAATGTTGAACGACGGGGCGCTGGTGGGCGATGTTGGTTGCGGGGCGCATGTAGTGTGGCGATGGCGTGGAGTGAGTCTCCATCATCTTTTTTTTTTGTTTTAGTTTCTACAACTTGCCCCCAACACTTGAGTTTTTTGGGGGATAAAAAAAAGAAGTAGTATTGGTTGTTGGAGAGGGTGGGGTAACTTTCTTGGTCTAATGTCGTAACAAGCAAATCTCTAGTTTTAATCCCCCCCCCCACCTCTTTTCCCTCCACATCATCCTCAAAATTCTTAAGACAACAAATACCCGATAATAAAAGGAATTTTTTTTTTTCAAATTTCAATCAGAATAATTTGTTTTCTAAGAAATGGTCGAACGCAGCGCGTTAGACTGTCATACCGTAGCTCCTGTGTTCGAATCTTAGTGAAGACTTGTTTGTTTTTTATTCCCCGCGTCTGGCGGGTGTCCGCGAGTAGTTTACCCAAAGATCAGACGGATACCTGACATTAGTTCGAGAAAAGTTAAGTCGACTGGACACGGTGATGGCCACACAATCTCCTAGTATGCCGTGGTGACAAAAACTTGTGGACGCTGTTTCAGGGGCCATATGGACGAACTAGGTCAGACGTGATTACTTTACATTTTATAAGAAAGTTATAAAGTCGGAACAATTTGTTCCAAAGGGCCTATGTATGGGCTTAATTTATAGGCTATTATCTTTGGATCCATATTGGTTATGTCCTATAATATTTGAATTCTGTCTGACCTTCAGTCTGAATGCGGAGTCACAACATCCTATGGGGGATGCATTAAGTTGGGCCTGATAGTAACCTATTTCACTGGCAGGATAAATACAAAATGTCCCCCACGTGGTTTAGACCGCCATTTTGAAAAAAAAAATATCCGCAAAACACTTTTAAAAAACAACAACAAAAGAACAAGTATTGCGAACTTTTGTCGGTCCGATGGACTCATTAAGAGATCAGGATAGGGGCATCCGGATCATTTTTTGGGTGTCGTTAGTGTATTCTGAACATTTGGGAAATAGAAATCTTCTCCTCTAACCTCTTCAGATGCTAGCGTACCGCACTTCCGGTACTTTTGAAAAAGACCAAGAAATAAACGAAAAAAAAAAGAAAGAAAAGAAACAAGTAAAAAAAAAATTGTTGAATAGAGGGATTGCAGTCTTTGTCGTTTGGTGAATGACGTAACGGGTCAAGTTGACCTATTGTACTGGTTTACAGTCGGAAAAAAAAAAGGATTTTCAAGCGTTGTGACTTTTGAAACATGTGTGCCGTATCCAGCAGGGGGGAAGGGGACTCTGTATGGGAAATGATTTTGTTGTTGCGAGAGGAGGAATGGTGAGGGTGAGGAAAGAGCAAATGTTTTCAATCGTCCACAGTGACAATTTTTGGAGTGCTAGGGTAGGGGGTCGGCTAAATTGACCCAAAAATAATAATTAATTGAGTCCACTCCCCCCAAAACACACACTTTTATAGTCTAATAAGCTAAATATATACTGAATGTGTGGGCGAAAAGGGTTAATCATTATACTTATAATTTAAAAAAAACACAATTTTATATTTTCTTATATTTTACAGACACCCCTTCTATAAAGGAAGATTCACGCGCCCTGCGCTTATCCTTGCATTTTGATAAGTGTTTTAGATGATGGTAGGCTATTTGTTTTCGTGATGTTGGTCAAGGCAACCCATTCCATGCCGGATACAAGTCGGGATGAAAGAAAACTTATATGGTTAAACAACAAACAATAAACAACACTTATTGAACTAACCTAAGAAAAAACAACAACACATAATAGGACAAGACAAACAAACAAGATTGGCAAAATGTTCTAACCAGAGAATTTTTACAACGTCAAGAACTTTTATAGCCTATGTCAGAGATATAAGCACTTAGAAGATTAGATACATTTCTTGGACTCTAGCTCAGTTCCTCCAACCTTTATAAGACTTTATAGTATAGCCAACACTTGAAGCCCACAGTGGAAGAACATCTTTAAGTCACACTTTCCTCATTTAGAGGAAATGCAACTGTAAACTTAAAAAAAAAAGTTCTTCCGGAGTTAAACACTACAATGGACATCAACAAAATAAGTTTTTTGAGTAAGTTCTATGTTGATGTTTTTTTTAACACCACCCCTACTCATTTTTATTTCAGAATCCGTTATTTGCATTTTCCGAATAGTGTGCACTTTTGCCAGCCACTTTGTAAAAAAAAAAAAAATACAGAAGCAAAGTAAATGTAAAAAGAAATAAATTAGGCCCATAAAAGAGAATATTACTGACAATAAAAGCAAAAGTACTGGCTGTATTTTATAATGAGATAAACGCACGATTGAATCAAAGTTAACACAATTATGGTGTTTGTAGCCTTTTTTGTTTTGTTCATAAGTACCTGAAGATTTAGCCACCCGCATATTGCAGTATAAATAATATTGACTTATCAGTTTACAGACGTTCCTTCTAGATAGAAGATTATTACGTCTACTAGGCCCAAAACTCCTGTTTGGAGGAAGGGATTTGTGCGCGGGCAGGACTAGAACCCGGGCCGTTTTACTTTGTTTATAATATGCATCTTCCTTATGCATTTGCCTTTCGCTAATTTTGCGCCCTACTACCTTTCGCTAATTTTGCGCCCTACTACCTTTCGCTAATTTTGCGCCCTACTACCTTTCGCTAATTTTGCGCCCTACTACCTTTCGCTAATTTTGCGCCCTACTACCTTTCGCTAATTTTGCGCCCTACTACCTTTCGCTAATTTTGCGCCCTACTACCTTTCGCTAATTTTGCGCCCTACTACCTTTCGCTAATTTTGCGCCCTACTACCTTTCGCTAATTTAATAATAATTAGTCATTTATATCGCGCCTCACTCCATGCTAATGCAAGCATGCTCAGCGCGCTCACAAAAACGAAACGACAATAACACTCTAAAATAGTTTTAAACAAGGTTTCGACCGATGGAGGCACGAAACGACAATAACATTTTAAAATAGTTTTAAACAAGTATTTTGCTGATGGATGTGTACTTCATCAACTTAGTTAAAAAGAAAAGTCTTCAAATTCTTCTTGAATGCTTTTTTTGACAACGAGTTTTTCAGTGTCTCAGGTAAGCCATTCCACAGTGTAGGCGCCACAGATTCAAACGAGCGTACACCAAGAGTCTTTTTTCTGTGACCTTCCAAACCTGGAATTTCCAGGAGAGATTGTGTTGAAGATCGCAGCATCCTTAACGGGACATGCTTCGGTATAAGCTCTTTGAGATATGCAGGTGCTGAGCCTTCCACGCATCCATAGGTAAGGGACATAATCTTATGATCGATGCGCTTCGTCACAGGGAGCCAGTGGAGCTCTTTGAGAATTGGAGTGATATGGTCATACTTCTTTACTCGTGACACAATGCGTGCTGCAGTATTTTGAACTTTCTGAAGTCTATCCATTTGTTTATGCGCCCTACTACCTTTCGCTAATTTTGCGCCCTACTACCTTTTGCTAATTTTGCGCCCTACTACCCCAAACAAATGCACGATGGCCGAGCCGCAGCGCGTTCGATTGGCATTCTGAAGGTTCTGGGTTCGAATCCTGGTGAAGGCTAAGATTTGTTCCCGGGACCAGGGGCGAAGCCACAGGGGGTGCTGAGGGGGGGCTAAGCCCCCCCTGGAATTTTTGCAAAATATGTTTTTCAACAGTTTTTTGTTTAAATGTGTACTAAATTTGCTAAAACTTTGGTAAATGTTTATCACGCGGAAGTTCAGCCCCCCCTAGAAATTTGGTAAATGTTTGCCAAGCGAAAGTTCAGCCCCTCCCTGGAAAAAAATTCTGGCTTCGCCCCTGCCCGGGACTAGAGGGTGTCCTTGAGTCTACCCAGTTCTAATAGGTACTTGACATTAGTTGGGGTAAAGTAAATGCGACGCAGCATTGTGCTGGACAAACATCCCTTCAGTATGCCATGGCCACAGAAACTGATGAACGCTGCTTCACCATTCCTATGATCAATTTAGTTCGAATGGTACTTTACTTTTACCCACAAAGCAATAAATAAACACAAATGAGCAGTAAACATCCACCTGCACGATTCACCATGTAATAATGATGCAAGTTCAATGGGGGAATTTTTAAGTGTACATACGACAACAACTTAAAAAACACATTTTGGGTGCTTGTATTAGGCTAAGGCTATGTGGCTGATATTTATTTTCATAGCATGTGTTGCCGAGGCTTAACGTCTATGTTGTCAAGTTTTAGACATTTAGATCGATAGGATAACGGGAGGTGTCAGCTAGAAAGTTTTGGTAGATGTTTATAGCCAAGAGACTGTTCAAAAACTTTTCCACGGAAAGGCAAAGTTATCACAATCTAGAATAGCATAAAATTACTGTAAATTAGTTGTAGACCGATAATAAATTCTTAAATACACACAATACTTCATAGAAAAAAAAGTGTGTGTTTACGTTCTTATTTCTTATACTGCCAATGTAAATTATTTAAAAGCCTTTTTACTCTGTACAGCTGTCTGTAGAGTTACAAAACTTCTTTAAAAAAAAAAATAGATCTATTACAAAATAATAATAATAAAAAATACGGGTTTTGTTTGATAGGCTAGGTCTTAAGAAAGTGACACAAACACATTCGCTGATACACATTTTTTTTAAACAACACTGACTAGATCTATAGGCCCATGCTAGAAAAAATATATTTAATTATTATAATTTGCAACGAGCAATTGACTATATATAGGCATTATAGACTATAACTAAATATAAAAGTAGGCTACTAATGACTAATTGTCCTACTAATCTAATAGACTAATAGTATAGGTATGGGCGTGGCAGTATAGGTTATTATGGTCATTAGCACCTACGGTTTCTATTGCAGCAAAAATTAATCAGTGTTAAGATTTCTACACAACAAAATTATACGACTAGACTCTGAAATTTAGTGTATTTTTTTAATGAATTAAGTCGAGCGATCGTTGCTTTAAGCATCGTAACCATAGACACAGTAGGTTTAATAAAGGGTTTACGTTTAAAAAAGCAACAACAACTAGCATTAGTCAAAATGTTAACATGATCCCTAAATCCCTAACTGTTTAGTAGCCTATACGTTGGCATGCAGTTTGATTGTCAAACAAACAAAACCCTAATAAAACATAGGATGTAATTGTTACACAACCAACATAATTGTAATACAATTATTAAAAAAAAACACTTGATCTAGACGTACAGTTGGATAATAAAAAGACAAATAAGAAAGTGTTTACTTTTCTTTATCCGTTATTCCACTGCCATAGGCTGTAGATAGAGTATAGAGTATAGAGCCTATAATTCTAGACCTAGAAAAGATTAAATATGCCTAGACTTGAAATATAAAAAAAACTACTAGACTCTAATTATATAACCTAATAGTATTAAAAATCACAACACATTAAATAACCTAATTAAAAAAATGTATTTAAAAAAAAAAAAAGACAAAAAAAAAAAGAGAGGTCCCACCGAGATTTGAACTCGGATCGCTGGATTCAAAGTCCAGAGTGCTAACCATTACACCATGGGACCAGACACTTAACGGGCAAAAGTTTACTACATATTCCAACAGCCCTTGCTAACTCTCGTTCGTGTTTTCTTCTCGTGTGTCGCTGAGCGAGCGAGGCGAAATAAATTCACCGAAGTTTCCGAATTGCGTTTGATAAGAAAATTAGGATGATGAGGCTTTTTTATTCTTACTATATAACATTTTATATCGGAATTAGATAATTATGTCATGATTATAAGAAAACCTACAACTTAACTAGATCTAGATCTACTTAACATCAGTTAAAACACGTATCGTAAATTCATAACATTCATAACACAAGACTTGACACTCGACGTAGGCCTAAGGCCTAAACCTATTCTGTGCTATAGATCTAGTCTGTAGCCTAAGGCTAAGGCCTAAGGCCTAAGTAGGCTAAGTGTCTGTAGGTCCTGCAGTTGTTCTACTTATCTAGAGTCTACTAGTCTACTACTTAGACATTTAGTAGGTCTAATTAGACTTAGTACTACTACTTACTACTTGTAGACTGCAGACGAAACCATAGCTGCTGGCTAGCCGTTGTTGGTCCGGGCATGGGCGTTGCTTAGGGCGCAATTGACGCAATAATTATTATAGACCTAGTCGCCCTAGACCTATTTGTCATTATTCGAAACAAATATGATCGACCTAGATCTAGGGCAGGCTCTAAAATCAGAACAACGTGCAGTTTTAAGTATTATATTTTGTTTAATTTAAAAACAAATAATTATCTACTGTTCACATAGGCCTAGAGGCCTAGAGTGTAGAAGTCTAGATCTAGGCCTAGGCCTATATCAATAGCCTACTTTGTGAGGGGTAAGGGCTAAGGCTAAGGGGTAATTTTTTTAAACCTCGCTCTCAGATTAGGCTAGTTTCAAAATTGATATACAAAGTTGACAGAAACGGACAAGAAAAAAAAGGTGAAACTAGTGGCGTAGCTAGGGTAGGGGGAGGGGGGGTCCAAATTCGAAAGTCCCCCCCCGGGCCCCTACTTGAGGCGGGCCCCCAAAGGAGTGTCCGAATAGTTTTTTCTCATGTCATAATGTCGAATATCAAAATGCAGGGGCCCCTAAAGAGTCCAAGCCCCCCCCCCCCCCCGGGCCCCAAAATCCATAGCAACGGCACTGGGTGAAACCTGTTAAATGTTTTCAAACACCATTTACAACTTGTTGTTATTATCAGGTCTAGAAGCACTAGGGTTACTTAATAATATCTCAGACTTCAAGTTTATTGCTGCACTTGTCACATAGCACAACATTTTGTTTCAAGTAAACATTAGCCTACTAGTAAGATACTGCAAGAAAAGGACTTGAGTCTTCAGAGAGAAGTTAGTCAACTGAAAAAAAAAAAACGAAGAGTTTTTGGTTACAGCTAGAAGTGATTTAGTGTTCAATAGAGTTCTGGTTGATGTTAATTAAGTAGCATTAGAAGTTGCATGGAGTAGAACCAGAATTTGAGAAAGAGAAGGTCCGAATTTAAAAAAAAGAAGAACATGGTTGGTTACGAATCAACGGATGAATATGTAGGCTAAATATTGCAGGTGACCCCTGCGAAAGTTTCAAGATCCACATTTATGTTGCTGCTTTAGACACAGCTGCTTATGCGATAAAAGAAAGATTTCCCCAGTCAAACAAATATCTGGTGTCTTTTGATATTTGCACAATATTCCCGACCTTAAAAACAAGACTACATCAAGAGGTTAAGTCGATGTGCAAAAACTTGGAAAAAGCATTAACAAATGAAAAAGATCAAGGTTTGACTGAATCTGACATTGCTGCTGTACGTCAGTGTTCTGAACTAAGAGCAATTTCTAATCATATACACGACTCAGTATCAAACCCCGAAGAAGTCCTCAACTACATTTACCAAAATAATCTTGAAAATACTAACATTTGTTAAGCCCTTCGTATTTTGCTTACGTTGCCACTTTCCGTAGCTAGTGCTGAACGAAGGTTTTTCAAAACTTAAGCTAATTGAAACCTATCTGCGTAGTACAATGTACAATATGTCAGGAGAGACTTGCGGGTCTGGCGACAAGTTCTATTGAACGTGAGAAAGCAAGACAGTTAGACTCAAAAGCCCTCATACAAGAATTTGCTAAGCGGCAAGCAAGAAAAGTGCCATTACGGTTTTAGTCTATAGGAGTATAAATACTGTTAATCAGTGTTTAAAAGTTAGGCCTACTTTTGGACCGTAGTTAAGAAAACAATAATTCAATAACAAACAATATCAAGCAGTCTTTGTGTATTTTTTTTAAGAGTTATAAAAACAGAAAAAAATATCTATAATCTAACTGTGATTTTCCTTTTGTTATTAAGAGACCTGTTTATAATGCAATTATAAAACATATAAACCTATATACCTAATATAAAACAGTATGTTATTTAACTTTTCTAATAATAATTTAGATGTCTAATTATTAATCTATAATGCAAAGCCGTTGTTACTTTTCATTCAACTGTTTTATTTACATTTCACAGTCATCAATCAAAGGTTATAAAATAAAATTCTTTGTTGGATATAGCCCAATCAACAATTATTAACAAAAACACAATTCCAAAGTTCCATACCCGGCAGACCCCGCCTAATGCACTTTAGTGAGGGCGCAGAATATGTTTTTGCCTAGGGCGCCAAAAACCCCAGCGCTGGCCCTGGGTCTAACGTGTGCCACCATTTCAAAGTTGTTGTGCTCATAATTATTGCTGATGGAGAGATGTTAAACGCAGAATGGTGAGATAATGTGTGGACTTGTCAGGTGTAGGCCTATCAATTCCACAAAGAAATTGATGAATCAACCCTTAAGTCTATTAAGTCTATTATAACAATTGAGGAACATAGGCCTATTATGTTTGGCTTCCCCATTGGAAGATGATAGAAACCTAGAATATAAAGTTTCTATTAGTTCATGTAAAACAGGATCAAATTGAAGGCCTATTAACCATTAAAATTTATTTGCCGACTTTTTAACCTCTAGATGTGTATCATATCTATAGGTCTATTCTAAACTTAATAGCTAGACGTATAAAATCTTGTTAGTGTGAAAGAAAAAAAAAACTCGGGGGGGGGGGGTATTTTGGCGAAATTTTATAAGGTGGGTCACTGAAAGTTTGACAGTTGTTGCAGTGGCGTAGCCAGGTTTTGACGTTAGAGGGAGCGAAATTTTAGGAAAAAGGCCCCACTTTTAGCAATTGTTCCAGATTAATAGAATAACTAAGAATACGTTCGTATCAAGCGTTATAAGAAAACCCTGTGCTTCAGGATACACACACTGTATAATAGTGTATTTATTATTTAACCATTCACGATTATTTTTCTAGCAGCTAATAGTGATGAGAATTTCTGCAAAATTGATTGCATCTACTGCTCATTTTCGGAATGAACATCTAGTATCGAAAAGTATTATTGAATCAACGCGAATGCTCTGTAGCAGGGGTCGGCAACCTAATGCACGCGTGCCAGACTTGGTCCGCAGAACGATTTTCAGTGGCACGCGAAAGACCTCCAAGAATAGTGTTTAGTGCAAGGGAAAACAACGTATGTCAGCATAATTAGTGTGTGCTGCATAGCGAACTACATGGGAATCACACTGGACGTCGACTGTTTTAATTCAGGAATGTTTGTATGCAAAGCTCCCATCATTGGACGTGAAATCTGTGATAGAATCTCTTGTTAAGATAGTCAATTGTATAGTTTCTCAAGTCTCTTCTAGAAGACAGTCATACAGAGTATAGATAAAGTCTTGGATAGATTCTTTTCTTGTCTGGAAACAATTAAGATGTATCTCAATGGAAAAAAAATTCCATTATTGAATGAGGAGAACTGGCTGTTGAAGCCAATGTTTCTGTATGACTTGGCGACACGTTTCAGTGAGTTAAACTACCATTTACAAGACTCGGTCCAAAAGGACTTGAAGTGTTGGGCAACTGGAATGGATTTGCATTGAAACTGGGCATATCTTTCCGTGAAAAATAGTGAAATCAATTTCAAAACATCTAACTCTTTCCCTAATTTATAGCAAATTAAGATACATAAGCATTTTCAGAAGTACATTAGTTATATTAAAACAATTAACTCGTTTGGTATCACTAGCATCAAATTTTGAGAATTTAATTGAAGGGAGATAATTAAATCGTTTTCTTTACATGAATATTTCTAATATTAATGTGTTTTTTTTCCTATAAAAAAATTATGGCTTACATATTTTAACTGTAAAATGATCAAATTATACAAGATAGTTGAAAATTATGTAAATATTTTATGACTAAAAAATGTATATGTACATTTTTAAACATTAAAATAACTACGTGGTTTGTATAATTATATATATCTCTTTCTTAATAATTGCAGTTGTAAGAATAATCTCTTGAGATTAAAATAAATATTATGTTATTATTAATATCAAAAGAATGAGTGGAATACTTAGTAATATACTAGAGCGTCCGACACTCATATTATGTGGGCTGAGTCTCTTAAAGTTACAGGTTTTCCTGGTTTGTTCAATCAACCCATTTTATGCCCGAATGCCTATCATGGAGAAAAGTACTTATATGCATTTGTTTTTGCATATGATAAAATAAAAGTATTTTTGTCCTTATGTTTAAAAAAAAATAAAAAATATTATGTTAGCGCAGTTAGTCTGAGAGCAAACAAAGACTTTATATCTATTACTAGAATAATGTCTTGACAACTAAATTCAAATGTTGATAACTATTAATATTTATGTTGAGTAATTAAATTGTAGGCCTATATTAACTTTGAATGGATTTTTTTAAAGCTGATAATAACAAACATGTTAATTTTGTATTAACGCTTTAATGATTTTCTCTTTTACGCTCCTTGTCTTTTGGTCTTGGTCTTGCTACGCACTAAATAAATTGTCTTATAAAAATGATATAGTTGATCAGTTTGACTTTCACGTAGTTGCCCCGCTAAATGATGCAAAATTATTGTAATAAATTAATATTTGAAATGCAATTTAAAGACAAAAAAAAAATAGAAACAGCATAAATTGTTCTTCGTGGGTTGTTAAAATTATAAATATTTTTTTTCTTCCGAAAAGGCCCTTTTTTTTCGAAAATGCCGCTCCCCCTGCTACCCCATTGACTACGCTACTGAGTTGTTGACATTGTTGATATAATATGTTTAGGGCGCTTGTAGCATATTAGGCTATAATAGTTTTCATATTGCACTTATAATTTTTTTCTCGATAATCCATTTTGAATGGGTTCCTTATATTTAATTTTGGCGTGGAGATTATTTGTGTACAAATGTATAGATAGTTATTTTGTGACGTAAGCTAATAATATCAAAATGTACTCTCGTAAGCTTAGTCTCTACAAATCTAGTCGCATCTTCTTTTGCAGTCTGAAAAATGCGAGGAAAATCCATTCTAGCATTTTCTACAGAAAATCTCTGTAAGGCACGCAGATGTGTATATTTCGTTTGTTGTTGTTTTGCATAGCGATACAGAAGATACTTTGGCTATTGCTGACCAGTGAAATTGAATGTTATTATTGTTCATATGTTCAAGCATTAACATTCTTTTTTAAACGTCCATCGAGCGGCTTGAGTGTATTATTTCATAGTGAACCAGACCATTAGTTAACTTGCCTAGACAGAAGACAGGAGACCCGGATAAAAAAGCCCAACAACATCGAGAAGGGGTGGGGAAAAACTGCCAAACAATTGATGACGCAAAAAAATGGACGTCTCCTAATATCATGATTCATGCAAAAGCTTTATATGCTGTTTAAGCTGCATTATTCCTGCATTCCTATATAATAGAATATTATAAGCTATATTTGTATGCGAGAGTGTGTGGCATGGGGTTCATGTATCTATTAATAAAAATAATTTACTCCACTAGAGTAGGTCCTATGTATAACTCGATCATCTCTTGCCCTATTTTCTTGTTTAGTTTAAAAGTTAACACCGTTGTCCTATTGAACCAGAAGTAGCTCTTGAACTTTTACATCTTGTCTAGCGTTGTAGTGTCTACACAATACTACAAGCTCTTCTATGTGAATGAACTAGAAACTTAAGACTCAAAATGTGTGCACAGTTAGACACTCTATCGTGATTGTAACAATTTACGATTGTGTGACTACTTTTCTCGTTAAATTAATTGTAAGTCTAGGCCTACGTGTGTAGCCTAGGCAAGGGATTGGCAACCTAAGGCCAAACTTGGCAAGCAGAGCGATTTTCAATGCCACGCAAAAGACCTCCAAGTGTTTTTTTTTTTAATGACAATTTTTTTTTTCCGGTTTTGAATGAGAAAAACTGACTGTTGAAGCCGATGCTACTGAATGAGAATGACAGTGAGCTGAACGCATTTACAAGGAAATGGTCAAACAGCACTTGAACTGCTATACCATTGAAATGGATTTGCATATATCTTGAATGAAATCAATTTCAAAACATTTAGTTATATGTACTTCCCTTTATATACCTATAAAGGCTTATATTAAGATAGATAGTTGGGCTTTTTCAGAAGCACACCGAAGCACTCAAAGCGGAGTTTCAAGACTTTCAAATTCATGGACTCATTTTTTCATACCTCAAAAAGCCTTACTGGCTGGATCTTAATACAACCTTTTTAGCTGTAAATGTTTTGTTTTTTTTAAGTGGCGGGATATTGGCGACTTTAAAACTTAGCCAGTTGACTTTGACGAAAAATCTGGATGGTAGCTGCTTAGGAAAGTCATCTGCTATTCTCAATTACCAGGTATTCGCTCTACGTTCAGCTTTTGGTTCGACTTACACCTGTGTACATTATTTACATCACATGAAAGCTGTGTTAAGCATTCAAAGAGGTCACTTTCACTTCACTACTCAGAAATGACTAAATATGTATCTGCCATTATAAATTAGTGAAGAGCATTCAAGACAAGTAGCTCATTAATTGAAACAAACTAATTACATTTAAAATAGTTTTTATGCTCGTCTTCTATAATTAACATACACATAAGTAATTCTACAATAACATTTGTTTATATTAATTTCATAATATTTTTTATTATAACCGACTTTTTAATAGCATTATATTATGCAACTGTTGTTATTATTAATGTTTTAAAGATAAACTCCTTAAGGTTAAATAGACAAACAATTAATGCAGGAAATGTTTATTTACAACTGTTTAACGTAAATTAATTTCATGCCTCTAATAATTAGATCTTGTAATGAATACCATGATTCTGGATTTATATAAAGGAATAACAATTAGTCAAAAATATTTGTTATATTACAAAACAAAACTTGTTTGGCGTCACTATTGCATCAAATTTAGAATCTATATTTTAATTAAAGGGATGTAATTATTTTGCGCTAATATTTTTAATATAATATTATTTTATTAAAAAAAAACTAGACTCAATGGCCTACAACTTATAACTTTATAGTGACCAAACTGTAAAAAGTAGTTGAAAATTATGTAAATACTAGTGGTTAAGCATGTCAAAATGACGAGAAACGAATGACTACAATATGTTTTGTTAAGAGATAAAGAAAAAAGAATATTACATTAAAAACTGGAAAGCGAACGTTTCTTTTCGGTATTTAGTTTTTGTTTCTGGTCGCCCTGACCCTGGCATATGCATAAGAATTGTTGCTGTCAAGCTTCTGATATTAAAACGTAGCGAACAGTTATGTTGACTTGTCTTGTTATTAATAATATTAAATTAACAATAATATACTATCTAAAAGAAATAAAGAAACACAAAAACTAAACAATAAAATGGTAAATATAAAAAAAACATAGAAAATAATATTTCAATACAATAAAAACTTAAGTTATAACGATTTTTTTCGGTATTTAATTTTTGTTCTTGCTAATTGTATCAATGAAACAGTGTTGAGAATGTTTCTTTCGGTATTTAGTTTTTTGTTATTTTATATTGTGTCCGGTCGCTCTGACAATGGCACATACATACGAATTGTTGCTGTCAAGCTTCTCGTATTTAAAAGTAAGCATTTATAACTTGTCTTTTTTAATTCGTATCGTTTAATTTATAGAGTGTATAAAGTCGTCTATAAGAATGTACTCAATAGCGACGTGAATCCATTAAAAAATTAAAACATTTGGTTAGTTTTAATAATGTGCCCTTGCGAAACAGACCTGATCTCTGTATCTTTCTACCCGGTCAGCCATTTGGCCCCTGGGGGCTACCTTCAACGACAAACTGTTCGGTGGACTAGAGCAACTGACAGCCACGGCGCAGTTCATTACAACTATCGGACTTGTTGTGTGAATCCTCCCAATCATAACATTCGAGAACGAAGAAGAAGAAGTTAGTTTTAATTAAAAGAAGAATGCAAACATCTATAATGAAAAAAGAAATGATTTGATAGACGTTACGTCATACGCTAGTATTTTTTTTAAAGTACACCATTTAAACTCTCCACGCCACATTGCGGTGCGTAACTTTTAAAAAAGTTCTCGCCACATTAAAACAACAACAGCAGAATAGGGAAAACCCGATTAGACCCGCGCGTTCAACATAGTAAATCTCGCTTTCAACATAGTAAGCCGAAATGGTTGGTCAGTTTTTCTGCACAGAATTATCTGCCCTCAAACTATACCAGCATCAGCTGTAGGACCAGAATCAAGATATGGGGCGTCCTAGGAAAAATTTTCCAGGGGCGGGATAGTATATTATACTACATGTATATACCTAATTATTACAGATGGATGGATGCAACACCACCACATTTGTAATAAGCCCAAAGTCTTAGATTTGATAGGAAATGTAAAGTTCGAAAAGGTGTGAAGGGTATGACGTAAAACACAAAACACCACTTGTACAGTCGTACTAATGTGTATGGTGTAGACCAAAGGTTATCAACCTTTTTCGGCTCACCGCCCCCTTTCACAATTGTTTTCTGCTCACCGCCCCCCTTAACCTTTATTTTAGCGTCCATTCCCCCCCCCCACCCCTCTGGAAGTTAAAGAGTCAATATTGTTTCTTAGGCCGACCAGATATGTGTGCTTATTTTTTATCTTAAAAAAAAACGAAAAGTAAACATATTGTAGGAATTATTGATAAAAAAATTACCTAAACAAGAGGATTAAAAAAAATCAATTCCGGTATTTAATGTGAATCGTTTCCCTGGTGTGTTGCTAGTAGTTTGTCTATATTTGTTTCAATTTTGGTTGCAAAATACGATTCACTATTTGAATTTTTTTTTCTTTTTTGACAACCCAATGGTGTTAGCATAAAATCCACTTTCCACAAAAGAGGGTGATATTAAATAGTAAATACTAAAATTTTTGCCAAAACTCACTGATATAGAAATTGATTGTTTCTCCTAAAGAGTGGCATTTGCTTTTCAAAAACTCGAGCACTGAATCCAAGTCTCACACATTTTATTTAAACGGTCATCTTCTGCTAACCAACCTCTGTGTCTCTGTGTGCAGTAGCCATCGCTTGTAGTCCTCGTCAATGAACAATATTTATTTTGCCACATAGTACATAAGTAGGCCTACACTTCAAACCAGTCTGCACTTTTTCTTTCCTTCTTCTCAAGGACGGCGACGGAGGTGTTGTAAATGGTTTCGTGAAGGTGAAGCCATGTGACATCGATATGTTCTGGCACATTCTTTCCTGCATCATGGGGCTTGGAGACGTCTTTCTGCAAGGTAAGATCTGTGAGGGCTGAACTAAGCTTGCTATTGAGTTGCTCCCTGATCTCTGGGCTATTAGTATGGCATGTGTTTATGCGTGTTCTACCTTTTCTCTTAGAGTGGTGAAGCTTCCTTGGGGTTATTTTTATTTTGCTTGCGACCAGTGAGTGGTCTGTGTCGCAGTCAGCACTGTGGTAGCTACGTGTTTGGAGTACTTTGGCCAGTTCTGAGCGCCTGGTGATAATGAGATCAAGCTGGTGCCAGTGCTTGGAGCGAGGGTGTCTCCATGACACTTTGTGGATGTCTTTGCATTTGAAAAAGGTATTAGTTATACACAGGTTATGAGAGCTGCATAGCTCGAGCAGTCGCTGGCCATTGTCATTTATTTCGCCAATGCTGTGTGTACCAATAGTTTGAAGCCAACTGGGAGTTAATGGAGCCCGTGACGGAGGCAAAGAGAAAAGCCCTAATGGCCTATAAAGCTGACCCAGGATCTGTTGCGTTGCAAAAACTCAGAAATGCCAGGAACATAGCCCGTAAGACCGCACGCTTCTGCCCCAACAAATACTGGGTTGATCTGTGCATAGCTATCCAATCTGCTGCCGATCAAGGAGATGCCAAAAAAATGTATGAAGGCATAAAAAAGGCCACTGGACCCCTAATCTCAAAATCATCAACTCGATGCCCTGCCCTCGATATAGGAGCCCAGCAAGGCCATTGATCACCTTAGTAGTGGAAAGGCTCCAGGTAACGATGGCACCCCTGCAGACGTCCTCAAGTGCGGTGAGCCAGTTTTACTAAAGCCTCTGCTCGACCTCATCTGCGAGTGTTGGGAAAGTGGCCACATCCCACAAGACATGCGGGATGCCAAGATTGTAACCCTCTACAAAAAAAAGGGTGACCGTAATGATTGTAACAACTATCGAGGCATATCACTACTCAGTATTGTGGTAAAGACCTTTGCAAGAGTGGTACTGGCACGCCTGCAAACTTTGGCACAAAACGTCTACCCAGAATCTCAATGCAGCGTTCGGGCTGGCCGGTCAACTATGGACATGGTTTTCTCACTGCGCCAGCTTCAAGAAAAATGCCGGGAACAGCAGAAGGCCCTCTTCATTGCATACATTGACTTGACTAAGGCATTTGACCTAGTTAGCCGCACTGGACTCTTTAGCATACTGAAATAGATTGGATGTCCGCCCCGGCTACTAAGTATTATTGAGGCTTTCCATAACAACATGCACACACAGTTCTCTTCGATGGCGCCACGTCAGAACCAGTCCCAGTGTGTAGCGGGGTTAAACAGGGCTGCGTCCTGGCACCGACACAATTTGGTATCTGCTTCTCAGTACTCCTCCGATATGCTTTTGAGAACTGCTTCGAGGACGTCAATATCCATACTAGGGCCGATGGGAATCTCTATAACATACCCGGCTCCGTGCAAAGAGCAAAGTGGAAACCGTATTAATCAGAGAATTGCTATTCGCTGATGATGCAGCTTTTGTTTCACATACAGAGGAATGACTCCAGCAACTGGTCAGTAGATTCTCGGAGGCGTGTAAAGAATTTGGCCTAACAATAAGCCTAAAAAAGACCAATATTATGAGGCAAGGTACAGAATGCCTCCCTGCAATAAAGAAAAATGACTGTTGAAGCCGATTATTTCTGAATGAGGAAAACTGACTGCTGAAGCCGATGTTTCTGAATGAGGAAAAATGACTGTTGAAGCCGATGTTTCTAAATGAGGAAAAATGACTGTTGAAGCCGATGTTTCTGAATGAGAAAAAATGACTGTTGAACCCGATGTTTCTAAATGAGAAAAAATGACTGTTGAAGCCGATGTTTCTGAATGAGAAAAAATGACTGTTGAAGCCGATGTTTCTGACGCATTGCAGTAAGTGAAACTTGCATTTACATTTGCACTGGAATGGATTTGCATTGAAATTGGACATATCTTTTTGCCCTAAAACAATTTCAAAACACTTAACTACATGTACATCCCTAAGTTAAAGACTATATTAAGATAGATAGTTGGGCTTTTTCAGAAGTACATTGAATATCGAAGCAATCAAAGCGGAGTTTTCTAATCAAAAGCAAAACTTTCAAATTGATGGACTCATTTTGTTCATACCGCACCAAGCCTGACTGGTTTGATATTAGTACAACCTTCTGAGATGTATATCTTTTTTTAAGTGAAGGAATATTGGCGATTTCAAAATGGAGCAAGTTGAATTTTAAATATTACAAAAATGGGCATCCAAATGTGGCCATTTGCGGAAAAAAAAATCTGTTAGGAAGCTGCTTAGGAAAGTCGTCTGCTATTCTCAACTGATTGGCATTCGCTCCTTTATTTTCAGTTTTTAGTTCAACGAACACCTGTGGACATCAAAGCTGTTTTAAGCATACAAAGAGTTCATCTACGCTTGACCGATCATTAATTGATACAGACTAATTACATTTAAACGAGTTTTTATGCTCATCTTCTTTAATTAAACATAAAAATAATTAATTCTAAAACAAATTTATTTGTATTATAAATTTTATAAATATAAGAGACTTATTTAATAGCTATATTTATAGTATGTAATTTCTGTAATTATTAATGTTTAAATATATAAACTCCTTAAATAGACAAAAAATTAATGCAGGAAATGTTTATATACTACTGTTTAACTTAAATTATTTTAATCTTCGAATAATTAAATCTTGTTGTTAATACCATAATGTTAAAATTATATAAAGAAATAATAACTAGTCAGTAATATTTGTTATATTACAAAACAGAACTTGTTTGGCATCACTATTGAATCAAATGTGGTAACATTTTTTAATTAAAGGGAGATAATTAAACCGTTTCATTTTTGCAAATATTTCTAATGTTGTTGTTTTTTCTTTTATGAAAAATAAATGGCTTACAATGTAGAAATGTCTAACTTTGAAATTATCAAACTGTAAAAAGTATTGGAAAATTATATAAATATTATCTGACTAAAGAAATTATTTGTATGTTTTCAAACATTACATTAACTACTCAGTTTGTATGATTACTACGAATCTATTCCGCTTAACGATAATACACTGACACCTTCACTAATATTAAAGGACATCTCAGTAAAACTGAGATCAAAATATCATTAATATTTCTTAAATATGGA
This sequence comes from Anisus vortex, assembly GCA_949126835.1. Lineage (NCBI taxonomy): Eukaryota > Metazoa > Mollusca > Gastropoda > Planorbidae > Anisus > Anisus vortex. Next base: position 20,517,732 of record OX421495.1, on the reverse strand, counting down.
TGAGTCCACGCTACCAGACAATCAAGCTTTACTTTTAGCTTACGATTCTTTGAGTACAGGGATCGGGCGGCGGCAGGGCTAGAACCCGCTTTGTGTCCTTTGACAGTCCGATGTACTGACCACAGGACCAGTAGACCGCTCACCATACTTGTCTAATACTGATCCCTACTTCTTCGAAAAGTCCTTGCGATTCCTATTTCTTATTAATATAATAATATGTAGATCTACATATTTAGCAGCACTAGCGTTTACATCACATTTCATCCAAAAACTAATCGATTTAAATAGCTGAGGTGTTCAAATTACATCAGGTAGGCTATGTGTGTACCTCCCACTTGCCCTTCACCGCTCCCCCAATCGCCCCCTTGAACGTCAGCGCCTTCCTAAAACCTCTCACCGCCCCTCGGGAGGCGATAACGCCCATGTTGAGAACCTATGGTGTAGACTTATTTATTATCACATAGTAAAGAAAATAAAATCTTTCTTCATATTTTTTTTTACCTAATTTATTAACAAATAAAGCGACCGAACATAGGAGTAATAATAAATGATAAGTTATCTTGAAATCCTCACATTGATGAAGCAATAAAAAAAAATCGAACAAAACATTAGGACACTTAAAAAGGAATTTTTATAAATCTAATAAGAATATAAAACTAAAATGCTATCTCACATGCAGTTAGGCCTATACTAGTATATGCAGCATCTGTATGGAACTCATCAACTAAAGAAAAAATTAAAAATTATAACAAATTCAGTAAAAAGAGCTTGAAGGTTCATTACTGGCGAATATTCACAACTGACAAGAGTAACACCATTGGTCGGATCAATAAACCTAGAAACACTAGAGGGCAGAAGGGCAAAGAGTAAAGTAGTAATAATACACAAGTCATTACGCTCTAATTTAGAAATCCAACCCAATAACAACCTGTTGCAATGCTCAGATAAACATAAAGACAAAAACTCTTTCTTTATCCCTTATGCGAGAACAAATGCATACAAGTACTCTTTCTTACCGAGTGGCATTCGGGCATGGAATGGGTTGCCTGAAAAAAAACAGGAAAACCAGGAACTTAACATCTTTTAAAACTTTAATAAAGATGCAAGACTAGACTCGGACCACGGATGAGCGTAGGACGCAACAATTATATTTTTTTATAGTAGGAGCGTCTGTAATATATAAGATAAGATAAGCGTGCGTTCGGCTGGCGTTCAGAAGGTTCAAATCCTGGTGAAGACTAGAATATTTTCCCCGGGTCTGTGGGTTGTCCCTGATTTTACCCCTCTCTGTGGTCACAGAAACTTGTGCATGCAGTTTCATCTTCCCGATGGATTACATATGTCGGACGGGATAAGTTTACTTTATACTTTACTATTAACAAATAAACATTCATCTCGGCTTTTGTTAGAATCTTTGCTGTTGATATAACCAATTTACACTACTTTAAGGAAACTAGAGGCCGACCGAAACCAAATTTTTATGTCCAAATTTTGGGTTTCGGCCCAAAACGGAACCAAACCGAAAGTTATAAATTTGACTTTTGGCAGAAACCGAAGCCGAACCAGAAAGTTTAACTACACCTTCGACCGAAACCGAAAGATAAACCGAAATTGCCATTCAAAAGATTAAATAATCCGTTTATTATTAACCTCAATTTTCTACTTCACAAAGATTAATTCGCAACAGTTTAAGTAAAGGAAATGATCACCAAGCAGAGTAATAGATGCAGCACTAGCGTTGCAGTCTGAATTTTGAAAGTTAAATAGATATTCGGTTTATGACCGAAAGTCAATATTAGTTTTGGCAGAAACCGAAACAAAACCGAAAGAGGTCATTTTTATTTGCCTACTTTCGGCGTCAAAACATAAACCTAAACCGAATTTCGGTATGTTGAGTTTGTTAAGTTTAAAGATATAAAGAAACAATCGCTAGTGCTAAAGCTATAGAAAAAAACATATTTTTTTAAAAGTCTAAAACAGAAATATGATGTTATTTAGTGATGGTGGATAAGGCGTGGAGTCACGTGTATCCATGGCAGACTGGTGCTTGGACATTTGCTCTTGTATGGCCGCGGAGGCCAATTTTTGATGATCAGCACCTGGAGGAGCCGATTCTGACACTGTCGTACTGGCTCAACAAAGGCACAAACTCCTTCCTGTCAACAATAAATCAACAGCTTTTTATTTTCTAAACGCGGCCTTGGCGGCTTTGCCCGAGAGGCTAATATATTAGCCCAGGGGTCGGCAACCTATTGATAATAGTGTGCCAGAGTAGGATTTATATTTGATTCAGCGTGCCAAGATCCTAAAAGTCATCCTGCTATGGCGCTCAATTTCTTGTAGAAGATATTTGAATGGCCTTCTTGGGAGTCTTCCGCGTGCCGTTGAAAATTGCCAACAAAGGCACGCATTTCGTATGTTGCCGACTTCTGTATTAGCCTAAATATCAAGGACTACTGAAGACAGGACATGCAGAATTGAATTTCTGACTTCCTAGCTAAGGCCAGTTTTTTTAACAGTAGCGATACACTCCCTTGGCGCAGTGATATAATGTTAACTATTATTAAGTAACTAACAAAATTCTTTACTACTATGATTCATTGTATTAATGGTTTATGTCATTGTCATTAATTTAATGACAAAGAACGATCTAATAGCCATTAAAATGTCTTAATAATTACCAAGCATGAGCGCACTATTTTTTAAGGAGTATGAATAGAAGGCGCAGTTTGGTTCCAAAATGGATACTTGTTGTTGAATTTTACTTCACTGTGTTTGTTTTTAATTTTTCGATCGTGTATTTTTTTATCAAAATGCCTTATAAATGTGGTGTAGTTAATTGTAAAGGTAATTATAATGCTGCCAACAAGTGTCGTTTGTTTAAAGTGCCAAATAGTGCATGTATACCATTATTGAAAGCAGAAAATATGAGAGGAGAGCACAATGTTTGTTTATTTTTAACTATCACAGTCAATTTAAATTCTTTATATTCCTTGGTAATGAAAACACAAATAAATTTTGCCATAGATATAGAAATCAAATTATCGTATTTATAATTATGGTATACATGTACCACTTGGCAAAATTCTCAACCCAAATAATCGACTTACTTCATAATCACTTTTTTTAGAGGCTGTGCATTTGTCTCTTAATTATGAGCGAGATACATTTTATGGGTGGGTTATGTTTTTCCCTTTTTAGGTCAAGAAATAACGATTTTTTTGAATTTTTTTTTCACTTTATTTTATTCCTTAGGTGACCCCCCACACGAAACCGTCAACACCAACCGCATATATATATAGGGTATCATGTATACGGTCCTAATCATTCAATCATCTAAATAGATCTTAAATAATATTCAAATGCTCTTTTAAACCCTCTCAATCCTAACCCCTCATTAGTAAACGGCCCTGCACATTAACATTATTGACATTAATTATGTTAGTTACTTAATAATAGTTTTTTTCATATATAAGCGCGACAAAGAGAGTGTATCGCTACTGTTAAAAAAACTGGCCTTAGCTAACTAAGTCAGAAATTCAAGTCTGCATGTCCTGTCTTCAGTAGTCCTTGGCCTAAATATATATAGGCCTAATAATAATGATTATATAACCTCTGTAACAATTATAAATCCTAAAAACAGAAAATAATATAAAACAATATTTTTAAAAAATTGACATAATTGAGTTTAACTTTGTTAGTCAAATTTATTAAACTGTAGAATCTTTACAATTTTTTATTTAAAAAGCAACGTTTTTAAAATATGAATAAAAAGGCCTTTAATTCAATGTTTTTTCAAAGTTTGATAAATTAAAGAAACTATAGCCTCGATTGAAACAGCAGCACTAGGTCATCTGGGGGAAACCAAATTTGAATTAAATGAAAATATGTATACAATTTCATTTTGCTGCTTAAAAGTTAAACAAAAAAATTATTTCATTGTAAACATTTTTAATTTCGAATTCCAATTATTGAGCATATCAATGTCGGTTTTCTTTTCTATTTCAAATACTTGAACACGCTGGGTGAAGCGTTTTCTATGATTAGTTTATAGCTCAATGTCAACGTTACTAAATCTATTCCAAATGGACCATTGAAAAACTACATCGCGACAAACAGCGGGGTGTGTGGCGAGGGGGAAAATTCCCGAGATCTTATTGTAACTGCGAGAGAGTTGAGCTCATTGTCCACTGTGTCATGTCTAGAAATGAGCACAAAATTGTCCCGTCCACCCCCTACCCCTCTTCTTATCCCAGAAGTGAGTACTTTACGCACTTGACTGGAATATGGCACTTGTTTCCAGTTGAATTCAAATGAAAAAAAAAACCTCATCGTCCGAGGAGCAAGGTCATCTCAATGTCAAGATCACCCAGTGTCTCAATCTCTCATGGCGGTCATCCCCACCCCTCCCATAAACATTTGCTGAGTCTTTAACTTTTCTTAAGTCTTCGGGTAGTTTGTGAGTGGACAATGGTCATTAGTGTATTATTTATAATAAAAAAAATACTAACCGTGGCACGATTCATCTCCGTGATGTCTTTGAAATAAAGTAGGCTGAAGTGAACACGTTGGTGATACTCGATGTCCGAATGGAGTGGACATTGAGACTGGTCTGTCTTTTATTTCCTCTCTAGAATTTAGTGTTGTTTTGTAAAGGATATTCATGGCACATTTCTTTTTTTAATATCAAAATATTTTTTTTTAAAGCTTCATTGCTGGTCTTAAATTATAAATAGCTCTAAGCATTTTATTTTAAAGTTGTGTTTTATATATTAGATAAGGCTGTATGAATAGTTAAAATGTTGAACTATGTTATAATCAATATTGGAAAATAGCGAAACAATTAAAATAATTTTCGCTACAGACCATTGTGGTATACTGGTCTAATGAACACGGCATTCTCTATATGGTCTGTACATAGAAAATGATTGAATCCACAGCGCCCCTTCCCCTCCTCACCCCCCCCTGAGTCAAATATACTTTTCTAAGCTTGTCAGAGTATAGGACCCACACTCGGAGCATTTTATCACGGATTTGAACCCGTGGCAAAGCAATGGAATGGCAATGCTTTGTTGATCACATTGATAACTATGGCACAACTAGTTTTGCTAGATTCTTTATTTAAAATATATTATATAAAAGAATATTTATGTAATATTTAGTTAAGGCTTGTAAGCAATCAATTCAGAAACTTCAAGCTTTCAAATTTGTATCAATTTTCTTGGAGTGTAAACAAAAAAGTAGAATGGAATATATTTGTTTCTAATTTACATTTAATGAATACTAAGTTATTATCTTCAAGGAAAAATTATAAGGTATGTTTTGTTTTTAAATATTTATATATACTTGAGTAGCCTTGAAGGTACTTTTACCAGCTTGTTCATCAGTGTTTTTGGAGTTGTGAGAAAATTAAGGAGAATGTCATTCCAGTATAATCAGCATACTTTGAATTGAATTGCTCTTTACAATATAAAGTTTATTTATGAACACAAACACACTGAGTGTGGTAGATATACTCTGGACTAATGAGTCCACAACACTATTGTCAATCTCATACAGTGTTGTCTTCAGACGCTTCACGTGGCTGACTATTCATGCTCGTCCATTATATACTCCCCTAATACACATTAGCTTGTTTCTTAACGATACAATAGTTTAATTTCGAGTAGGGAAAATCAACACCTTATACATAACGACTTTGCGACAAAGTATAGTGTGGTCAATAAAACATTGTCCAGGGATGAGAGGTTGAAGGTGGTGAGGGTGTGACCTTTCTATCAAGCCTATAAACGGACATTCATACATTATTTAATGTCAACAGTTCTAAATTTCGCGAGAACGAGTTTTGAAGAATTTTCTATCTGAAAGTGCCGAGCGCTTGAAGAGTAACTTGAGTGGAAATGAACAGCGATTGACTCTGGAACTCCGAGACTGTTCTGGACCGTTTCATTCTCTGTAGTCATTATGTGGTGTAATTAGCACCGGCCATTGGTCACTAATGTGTGAAGTATGAGGGCCGAAACTTGTGAAAATTGTGTTTGTTGAAACACTCATAGCGGACACTGGTTTTAACTTTATCGTCCGCGAATGAGATCGTCTATAGCGGCCAGGAGTTCCAGTTAGTGCGAACGATGTCTCTTTATATTCATTGTCTGTGTATAGTTTATTTTTCAAACTTGTTTTAATGTGTTGATTTATGATGAGGGCCTCGAGAGGTCTACAGTACTATCTGTGGGAATATTCTGTTCTATTTATTCTGTTTGATTTACAGCAGCACTATAGTAAACATATTTATGGAAACCTTAAGTGATCGAATCGTAAATATACTACAAAGTGGTAGGGGGAGATAATCAAAAGCTATCTCTAAAAGTATATAGCTTATATATAAAACTATTTTTGGATAATCCAACAACCGAAGCGCCAAGTTTAAAAACAACATACACTCTATTTGACCAGTTCGGTGTCACCAGGATTCTATAGATCAGGGGTCGGCAAACTACAAAACGCGTGCCGGACTTGGCACGCCGAGGGTTTTTCAATGGTACGGGGAAGAGGACCAAAAAAAGTATATTCAAGTCTCTTGTACAAGAAATGTAGTGCTACAGCAGGGTGACTTTTATACTCTGGGCACGCTGAATGAATTAGAAATTATACATAGTCACACTGTTATCAAAAGGTTGCCGACCCCGGCTATAGATCGTCGCGTATGCGGTAAAGAAATGACGAGTCAGCGTATTTTAATGTTCAAGTGTTTTATGTTAGATCTACAATTCATACAGTTTATTTTCTATTTGCTTTTTAAATGATATGTGTTGCCATGATAAAAATGAAATAAATGTTGACAGTAAATTTTAAACTTAAATATAATATTATAAAGTAAAATGAAGCAGGAATTTCTCTTTTTTATCTCTTACACCAGTATTTCCCCCCAAAAAGCCGGGTCGAAACCCGACACCGGGCCATGCAAAGTAATGTTCCGGGTCGCAAAAAGGAAGCAGAGAAGTTCAAAATATATTTTAGATTACCTTATATGGTAATTTCAAAATTATATGTTGTTTACTGGCTCGTGTATGTGGTAAACATGTTAGTGGGTCATAAAGCAAATGTAATAAAAAAAATAACCAGGTCACGAGACAAAACCGTTTGAGAAACACTGTCTTAAATAATGAAAAATTACAAAAATATATTAGTTGGCAGTTACTTTATACAATATTTTTTTTTTTTTTGTAGAACCATGCGAGATGACAACTTGTCAATTTTATTTTCTGCATTTATTCAATGCTGATAAATAATGCGTGTATTGCAATTTAATCCTGTATGTAAGCTGTGAAGACTCAATGACTCAGCCAACCACTCCCTTACTCATTATCTTACTCAATCGTTTACTTTCTCACGTATTCACTTACTCACTCACTCACTCACTCACTCACTCACTCACTCACTCACTCACTCACTCACTCACGCATTTACGCATTTACTGAATCACTCAATCACTCAACAACTCAATCAGTCCCTCACTAAATCACCCAATCACTAACTCACTCACTCAATCACTTTACCAATCCCTCAATCCTTTAAGCACTCAATTATCCAGTCAATAACTGAATCACCCTATCACAAGTTCACTCAATCATTCAATCGATAACTCACTAATACTTAATCACTCATTCATTCACTCAATCAATCATTCAATCAATCACTCAATAACGATTACCTAATCACCCACTCAATCATTCACCCAATCACACAATCCCTCACTTACTTACTCAATGACTCACTCAGTTACTCAATCAATCACTCATTCCATCACCACTTCACTCAATCACTAACCCAATCACTCACCCAATCACTCAATAATTCACTAACTCCATCTCTCTCTCTCTTCCAAACTCACTCATTTTGACATTCACTCCCTCACCTACACATCCACCAACTCATTCACTCACTCACTCACTCACTCACTCACTTACTCACTCACTCACTCACTCACTCACTCCATCTTTCTCTCTCTCTCTCTCTCTATCTTCCAAGATAACTCACAATAACCTGTCCACGTTTGTACACGAAGACCGTCCTCCATATTGGCGCGCGCGCCCTACATAAAACCATACATCCACTCAAACCAGAAACATGCGCACACAGCCATCACGCCCCCTCCCCTTCCCCCCCCCCCCGCCACCTCCATGAACTCATCCCACCTCCATCCAACTAATTAACACGGGCTTGCCCGTGATAAAAGAGTGCCAACAGCCCTCCAAAGAGTAAATTTCCTCCCTCCAAGACGGCGCTCAACACTTCAGCATGTAAATTTCCTTTTTCTGCCGAGTGTCGCTCGGGCCCTCGAGATCCCCACGTGAAGGACCAGACGAGATAGCTTGGAAGTTTCATCACCCGAGTTTTACAGGAAATTGTTTAGAAACTTTAAAAAGACCTAGCTGTCTGTTTTCATGGACAGACACTGTTCCTTGGGTTGATGTCTTAGCAGACATTTGTGTCATTTGTTTTAGTCCACGAGAAAAGTTTTTTTTCATCTCTTTTTTTCTTTTTCTTCATCTCCAACGCTTTTCTATTTACGTTTCTCTTCTTTGCCGATGTCTCGTTCTGAGATAAGAAATACAATCAGAACGAGGCGAGCTCGAGATTCTATTCGAGAAATCCCGTAAGATTAAAAAAAAAAAGACAAAAAGAGACAAAATAAAAGAAAGTGAGAAATGAAGACGCTTTAGAACTATAGACCAAGGTTTTCAGATGTGCACAAGTTTCGCTTCCGTTGACATCTGTCAAAGCAGACACATTCAGAATGGACGCTCTGTCTAGTTGTCTGTCTAGTTTTCTGTCTGTTTTCTTTAAAACTATTTTTTTTGTATACAAAGAAACTTTATTTTTTCAATACAGGTAATGGAAAATAAAAAAAAATTAATTTTTTTTGGATGACAACAAGAAAATTTATTTAAAAACAAACTTTCATTTTCTTATCTGTGGTGGACATTTGAAGAGAAAATTTTCTTATGAACATAAAACATTTCAAACAAAAATGGAATCAATAGAATGGAAGAGAACTCTACATTGTTTAAAGTATAGAAAGTAATTATGACAACCTTCTTTTTTCAAATACTACAAGCGATGTATTTAAAATGTATGATTTTTTTAGGCCTTCACATAAAAATAAAGGACGTATGATATTTTCCCGCAAAAGGCTATCTTAATGCTATGTTGTTGTTTATTTTAAAGAAAATTAAAGATTGTTTTATACAAATGTAAAATTAAAGATGAGTACTTTCGCATAGATTGTGAGATTGTTGAATTAAATAACATTGCAAATCTCAGAATATTTGAGTACATTAGACAAAAATATAAAACTCGAAACAATTGTTGGACATATGTGTAAAGGTAGCAGATTCTCTCAAACCATTTGATTAAATTGAATTTATTGGCATGGCCTCGTAAATAAAACACAACAACACAATTTACAGATGTTCAGGTGTAGCGAATGTAGAGATGGAATATTTACAAATCTCAAACCATTATAATTCAATAAAGTTTGGTTCATAGACAGTCTCGAAACTATATTAGATCGCCTTGGACCTGATAGTTGATAAACCAAATTGTACATTATTGGCCCTTAGCAGAGATTTTCTAAAAGTAAACAGAAAACATTTTCACATGAAAGTGGTGGGATAGACCCAATAAGACCTAATACAAACAAACAAATAAAAATAGAGAATGGATAGATCCTCCCAAATAAATTTATTTTGTACCTATTGATGCAAGCGGAAACTTCAATTTTTATACTCCATCACTGCAATTTTTATACTCAATCACGTATCCATAAAAACGATTTATAAAAATAATTTACCTCTAATTAAAACAAACCTATTTGATAAAAAGGGAAGTAAGTCACTTGACAAGTATTTACAGGTAAGTTTTTAGGGAGTATCATTTTTTTTATAGATAAGTGACAGCATAAACAAATGGCGGGAACTTTTTTTTTTTGCATCATGAATATTGTTTCCGTGCCCAATCCATTCCTTTTGTAGATCATCAGTGGATAGACCCAATATTTTTGGGGAGCACATATTATAGTAAGAATGATCTTAAGGGGCGAGTTTAGAGGGGGGGGGGGTAAACACCTTGCCCGTGAGAAAAGTTAAATGATTTTAGCCTTTAAAAATAATGTATTGTACAGTTGGATTCATAGTTAAATCAAATGTTTGTACAAATATCAAGATTTAAAAAGAAAATTTAAAAAAAGAAAGAAAGAAAGAAAGAAAGAGAGTAATGGAATATCTCACATAAAACTGTTCATTCAACGATATTACATTTTTGAAAAAAAAAAAAAGAAAACATACAACAACAAGAAAAAAAAACCTCCTACAAACCCAAACCAACAAAACAACCTCACTTTCGAACTTAAGGCTTTCCATCATCTGAAAGAAATCAAACGACTTAACTCTTTTTTTTTTTCTGTTCCCTCGTTCTGTGATATCTCTTTGGGCATCAATAGTTTGTTGGGGAGGCTACGCCCCCCCTCCCCAACAACCCAGCTCACACCCCCTTTTCAAGTGTCGCGTATGGTGGTGGGATGGGAGGGAGGGAGGGAGGGAGGGGGCGTATAAGGAAGACGGGTGGAGCGTCCAGCCTCACTTCCAATCACCTCTTCACCTCTTCAAACATGTGAAATGGGCGACGGGCTTCTGCTTTTGGGGAGAGAAAAAGTAATGAAATCAACTCACTTCAAGTGTCGTGAGGCTTGTGTGGGGTTGCGGGGCGGGGGGTGTGGGTGGGGAGTGCGCGAGCGAAAGAGGGGGGGGGGGCCCTCACTTCAAGAAGCCAGGTCGCTCTTTTTAGGCGGTTCAAATCGTGTTTGATTGGCTGCTGTGATTGTCTTAGGGAGGAACTCTTCAGCCGGGTGAGGGATGAGTCAACAGCCGAGAGTTTGAAGCCTCCAGTGATACGTAGTCAACTGGGTGACCTTGTGGCCAGTGTCCACTATTTGGATGCGTCGTCAACTGGGTGAAATTTTGGCCAGTGTCCACTATTTGGATGCGTCGTCAACTGGGTGACCTTGTGGCCAGTGTCCACTATTTGGATGCATCGTCAACTGGGTGACCTTGTGGCCAGTGTCCACTATTTGGATGCGTCGTCAACTGGGTGACCTTGTGGCCAGTGTCCACTATTTGGATGCGTCGTCAACTGGGTGACCTTGTGGCCAGTGTCCACTATTTGGATGCGTCGTCAACTGGGTGACCTTGTGGCCAGTGTCCACTATTTGGATGCGTCGTCAACTGGGTGACCTTGTGGCCAGTGTCCACTATTTGGATGCGTCGTCAACTGGGTGACCTTGTGGCCAGTGTCCACTATTTGGATGCGTCGTCAACTGGGTGACCTTGTGGCCAGTGTCCACTATTTGGATGCATCGTCAACTGGGTGACCTTGTGGCCAGTGTCCACTATTTGGATGCGTCGTCAACTGGGTGAAATTTTGGCCAGTGTCCACTATTTGGATGCGTCGTCAACTGGGTGACCTTGTGGCCAGTGTCCACTATTTGGATGCATCGTCAACTGGGTGACCTTGTGGCCAGTGTCCACTATTTGGATGCATCGTCAACTGGGTGACCTTGTGGCCAGTGTCCACTATTTGGATGCGTCGTCAACTGGGTGACCTTGTGGCCAGTGTCCACTATTTGGATGCGTCGTCAACTGGGTGACCTTGTGGCCAGTGTCCACTATTTGGATGCGTCGTCAACTGGGTGAAATTTTGGCCAGTGTCCACTATTTGGATGCGTCGTCAACTGGGTGAAATTTTGGCCAGTGTCCACTATTTGGATGCGTCGTCAACTGGGTGAAATTTTGGCCAGTGTCCAGTATTTGGATGCGTCGTCAACTGGGTGAAATTTTGGCCAGTGTCCAGTATTTGGAGGTCGGCAGCAAATGCGTTTCCGCTTTGAGGTGATCACAAAATCAGACTCTCTCTTTCTGACTCTCTGACCGTGACACTACCTCCCCAATATCTTTCTGTCTCCTGCCTCTCTCTTTACCCCTATCTCTCTTTCTTTCCTTTTATTACTCTAAGTATTCATTTTGTAAATATTGGATATCTTTGCCAGTAAGACCACAAGTAAAGTACAAGGGTTCTATTTAATCCAGTCTATTAGAACCAGTAAAAATTGAACAACGCCTTAAAACCAATTTTTAGGTATAAATCATTTACACCCATTTTTCTTATGCATTAGACTTCCGAAGAATTCGCTCTTCGTCGCTCACAAAGAAATACACAACAAAATAAGTTTATATATCTGTAAATGATTTTAAACTTAGTGCTGAAAGCATTAGCTATACTTAAATCAGTGGCGTAGTTAGGTTTTGGTGCTAGGGAGAGCGAACTTTTAAGGAAAAGGTCCCCTTTAAGCACTTTTTCTAGATTAACTAAAAATTCGAACATATCAAATCTTACAAGAATACACCGTGCCTCGGGGTAGGCAACACACGCTGTGTATTACTGAAGTTTTTATTTCACTATTGGCGATTCTTTTCCGATCAACTATTAGTGGCGGAAAATTATGCAAAATTTATTGATACAACTGATTTCAGGATGCACATATATTATAAATAAATTAGAACAAGTTCAGAAAAGAGCTGCAAGGTTCATTACTAGCGAATATTCACAACTGGCAAAAGTAACATCAATAGTCCAATCTCTAAGCCAAGAAACTCTAGAGCAGAGGTTTGCCAAGTTAGTGCGCAGAGTGATTTTCAGTGCCACGCGAGATCCCTCCAAGAAGGAGATTTTTAAATGCAAACTCTGCAGGTCGAGAGCTTTTCTCAACTGGTGGGCATTTACTCTACTTTTAGCTTTTGGTTCATCTTACAACTGTTAGACCTGAGTACTCAATGACAAGGCGCTCATTAATTAATACAGACTAATTACATTAAAAATAGTTTTTAGCCCTATGCGCCTCTTCTTTAAATAAGCATAAATATTGCCAAATGAATTATAAAAGATTATATCTAAAAGATTATATTATAAGAGGCTTATATACTAGCAATATATTATGTAATTTTTGTTATTGTAATTATTAATGTTTAAAAAAATACTTAAATCGACTTAAACAATTATGCAGGAAATGTTTATTTACAACTGTTTAACGTAAATTTATTGTACAAATCTAATTAGTATATAGCTGAAATAAATACCACGACGCTAGATTTGAATAAGGAAATATAAATGAATAAGTAATATTATTTATAATACAAAACATAACTTGTCTGGCATCACTATAGAATCAGATTGGGAAACTTTCATTTAATTAAAGGGAGATAATAAACCCGTTTTTATTTGCGTTAATATTTCAAAATTTTTATATATATTTTTCCTTTATAAACAAAAAATATAAAGCTTAAGAATTATATCAATAAAATAAAATAAAAAATATATATGAAAGTTATATAAATATGATATGACTGTAACATTAATATGTACATATCTATGCATTACATTAGCTACATACTATGTATGATTACCACGTAATTCTACCGCTTGACCGTACTAACATATTTTCACATTCATATCTTAAATCATTAATGCAAATCTCAGAGGCTGAGATCAAAATAAAAGGAATTTTAAGCAGTTGCTAGAAATTTTATCTTTACAACTCTTTGTCACTGGAAAAACAAAATTATTATTAAAAAGACTCCATTTATTGGAAAATTGGCGTAGGGGGAGCAGCAGCTTCCTTTGCCACCGCCCCCCCCCCTTCCGGCTACGCTACTGAAATAAATATATAGGCCAGTGAGGTAAATACACATGAATGTCAGTCATCCGTGTGCAAAATGTGTTTAATAAGGATTTAAAAATGTGCACCATTATAGTGTTATGAAAAAAACGGTTCAAATCTTATTTATGCCCTCCCCCCTCCCCCACACACACATACACACAACAGTAGTAAGTAAGTAAAGTACCCATCGAACCGAATTGATCATAGGGTCGGTGAAGCAGCTAGGGGATGCGTGGCCAGCACAATGCCCAGCCGCCTTTACATTACCCCAATGTCAGGTACCCATCAGAACTGGGTAGACTCAGGGGCACCCTCGAATCCAGGGAAACAAATCTTAGCCTTCACCAGGATTCGAACCCAGAAACTTCGATACGCGCTGCCGCTCGGCCGCCGTGCCGCATTACATTCACAATTTTAAAACTTGTTCTTGTAAAATAAAGTAAATCCATCTTTTTTTAAAAATCTATAAATTCCGTTACAAATTTGTATCAGTTGTGTTAATGCACAAAACAACAACAACAAATATATGCTACATGAAAAGTAAAGGCGACTGAGCACTGTTCTGGCTACACGATACTCCTGTAAGCCGAAGAAACTGATGAACATAAGGCTCGAAATGGTCAAGAAATATATTCAGGTAGGCCTACGTTCTTTTCTTGGCTTTGTTATTTTCACAGAGACATGTCTAAACAACCTAATTAATAACAACCAAGCTCAAAGACTTGAGTTACTATTATAGTGTGGTTTAAGGAACGATGTCTTAATATTTTGAGCGTAATTGGAAATCGCTCGGAAATTCGTCTCGGCCAATTGTGTCCTTTTTCTGAAGTATTTGTCTGGGCAAATCATACGAACAAAAAAGTATTTACACATACGAAAACATAAACAATATATATAGTTCAATAAATGTCAAACTTTTTATTACATTATAAAGACTTGAATCGTTTTGCCAATGACTTTACTTATGTTAGTATTGTTTGTAAGTGTGAAACTGGATCCCGGTTTCGAATCCTGGTGAAGACTAAGATTTTTTTCCGATTAACAAAAAAAATGTATACCCAGCTCTGGTCACACAATCTTCTTTTATGTCGTGGTCACGGAAACGTGTGAACTAAGGCAAGGAAACTCCCAGGTTGCTGAAATACTCGGAATTTGTACTCGGTGGAAAGCGTTTACTCGAATAGGCCCTAGTCTTAATGAATATTGTTACGAAACTAAAATTCACAAATGACCAAATTATTCTCCCATACTCCATACACCAGTGGGTTTCCGTACTTTGTCGTCCTTCTTTTATCAGCAATTGACAAGTCTTAACGTGTATGCATGCATAAATATTCACAAGAAAAAAACATTTCCGGTCGAATCCGATCATTTTATTCGAAACATGTCTTTGTGCTGGGTTACTGTTTGTACAAACATTTGTTGGGGATTAAAATTTCTTTCATTTCCAAAACATGTTTACAAAAGAAAACAATGCATTGTGAAAGTCAGAAGGAAATAATCACCTTTGTATAATATCAAACTTATTGCTTAATGCAAAAGAATTTTTGTTATTCGTTTTTATGAATCTACGAATTTTGTTTTTTAATAACCAAGAAAACGCAACTCTTGACTAATTTATTTTATAAACAAGCTACATGCGACTAACACTTGAGTATTAATTATCGCTTACTCACTTTTGATGTTAAAAACGGATTCCTCATAACAAATATTGTATCCTTTGTATAATTTTTAAAGACTAGAACTAGCCATCGAGGTTGAAATCCACTGTCAATAACCAGCAAAAGCATGCTTTTTTGTTTACGGAAATGCCTAAAATAATTAAACATTTAAAAAAAGAACCGCAAGTTCACGATCACCCCAGTTCAAAAGGTCACGCCTAATTAAGACTTGTCGATGTGAACATGTCAGAACGCGTCTAAAATCTTCACAAATTCCATACATTGATATAGATGGGAGCATCTCTGGTAATAATATATTTTAATCAAAAGTGGAGATAGTTTTAAACACTGATGCAATTTACACGCTGAAGTGGACTGGTAACTTCTGATTATAAAAAAACATTGAAGTTAAAGTGCAAAGCAAAAACAATTCATTTCTTTGTAAATTTTTGCGACTTTAAGGACATTCTAGAACAGGCAACCGTTAGATAATAGTGTGCTAAAGTAGAATTTCTAAATCATTCAGCGTGCCAACAGTCCTTAAGTCATTCTGCTATTTTCGTGTAGAAAATTTCCATTTTGGTGGTCTTTCACGTGACATTTAAAACTGCTCTGCGTGCCAAGTCTGACACGCGTGCCGTAGGTTGCCAATTCCTGGTCTAGAATTTAAAAGAGTTGAATGATTGTCGGATATGTTTTTAAAATGGATGATTCCATTTTTTTTTCATTCATAGTAAAAATCTGCTGGTACCAATAAAAGACAATTAAAAAAAATATCCACATTTAGAGCTTACAGCTTCATGTAGCTGATAAGGCAGAGTTGGTAACGCATCATTGGCCACAGACTTACGAGGGGATATTGGTGTCCAGCATAATGTCACAGCAGGCATTTGGTGAGTATCCATCAAAAGCAGAAAGATTCCAGACCATAGAGCCCACGAAAAACATTTGGCCAGAAATGAAATGATGAAAGAGTAGTGTACATAGAAATGTACAAGTCATAGAATGGTCAACTTGTTAGAGAAGGATCAGGAATAATTTTTTTCTTCGTTTAATAACCTTTTTTAAAGATAAGTTATAACAATTTTTGTTGTTAAAAAAATATGGCAAATTAAATCAAGACGTTTTAGCTTTTGTACTTCTTTTCATGCCTCATAGATTTTCAAGTCATTGCTGATGCTGACCACACAATCCCACTGTATGCGATGGTCACTGTAACGGGTGCACACCTCTGCTCTATAAACTTTTACAACGACTACAGATGGGATGTTTTCGATAACCGAACTTTACCGCAGTGTTTATGAAATGAGAGGGTCTTATTCGGCAATTTGCTTGAGCAAGTCTTCATTTTGGATGAAATCCCATTAAAAACAAATCTAAATACATCTACATCACTTTGTGCAGACTTTAATTTCTCTAGAAACAACAACAACAAAACAAACAAACAACACATCTCTTTTCTTGGATAATATTTGTAGAAAGAAATTCAAAAGAGATGTTTGAATTGTCTGATAATAATTTAGGAATCTCTTTCATTATTGAATCTGCCATTGTCTGCGGTTTTCGGAGTGGCTGCACACCGACGTACATCGTCCGTATATGTCATCCTTTATAGGTAAACAGGTGAGAAAGAAGAATGAAATAAAATGTTCTCTCCCTCCCCCCTTCCAACCCCAAAATTGTCTGTGTGTGAACGCCTTGGGTGATTAAGGTGGGATTAAGGAATGTGCGTACATTTGTTGATTTAGAATCACGCGACGGTTTGCCCGTAGCCTCTTCATGTGTAGTAAAACGCCGAATCCCCATGGAGAGTCTGAAGGAATGTTTGGATGAAAACATTTCGCTGACAAATTCTATATTATATACAAGTTGAAGGCCGAACAGTGTTCTGAACTTGCATCCAAGGCAATGCAAAGTTGTTTGTTGTAATTGTGTTTATTTTCCGTAATGGTCATGCACGACGCACTAATGTTGTAGAAAACGTGGGAAAATGTAAACAAAATCCCCCTACCCCCTTGTAGAATATAATAAATGGGCATTTTTCTTTTTTTTTTTCAGTGGATGCACTGCATACATGAAGATTGTGTGGCCAGTATAGTAAATAGATGATTTTATTGGCCCTCTCCCTCACCACCTTCCCCCAAAGCTGAAAATACTAATTATGCAAGACCTGTGATGAGAATCTTGACTTAACCGGATATACAAGAATGACGGTTTAGCGTTTCTACGCACACACACATATATATATATATATATATATATATATTATATATATATATATATATATATATACATATATTATATATATATATATATATATATATATATATATATATATATATATATCTATATATATAAAAAGACAGTGTTAAGCCCCGCGAGGATCCCCATTGGTCAATTTGAAAACACGTGTGTCACTGACCTATCTAGGCCTAGCCCAATATACCGTCTAATAATTTTTCACATCGGACATGTGTCTTCGATAGCTCAGTGGTAAACGTAGTGGACTGCTTTACGGGCGACCAGGGTTCGATTCTCCAGTTAGACTATACTTTTCTTTTTTCGACAATTAATTTTTCAAACTTTTAAAAACAAAAGACATTGTAAATCTATAGGCAATGTAGATTTTGTTAAATAAAAATATTTGACTATTTTTTTTACCCTATTACAATATTTATTTACTTTCATAAAAGTATTCAGTAAGTGTAGTTTATAAATTTGTTATCTGCACCCCAGACAGTCCTTTTTTTTTAACCCGGGCAACGCCGGGCAATGTAGCTTGTATATATATATATATATATATATATATATATACTGTGAAGGTGAAAACAGCAACAGCACACAATCAAACAACAACAGCTAAATTAACAACACAATCAACATCAACACCAACAGCTAAATCAACCGCAATAGCTATATTAACAACAACAGCAACACCAACAACAACAGCCAGTTCAACTGGCATACCGAAGGTCCTGGGTTTGAATTCTGGTGAAGGTTGATATTTGTTCCCGGATTTAGGTGGGGGGGGGGGTGGAGGATGGCCCTATGTCTATCCAGCAAGTGCCTGACTTTAGTTGTCGATAAGTAAAGACCGTTGGGCATTGTGCTGGCCACAAAATCTCCTAGTATGCCGTGACCACAGAAACTGGAAACTGGTGTGATCGTTACTTCATCGGCCGTTTGGATCAATTCGGTCCGACGGGATTACATTACATTACTACTGGGAGTTCATAGTGAGACAAGTAAAAAATGAAACGTTATCATAATAATGATATTTAAAAAAAAAATTCAATATAATATATGATATTTTTTTAAAAGTTTGATCTCGCATTTGCAGTTTTACAAATATTTTTTTTTAATAAATAAATGATTTCAAATTTTTTTTTATCACCTAGGCTAGAGCGAAAAGTTGTTTAAAAACAGATTAGATAGTTTGTAAAATTGTCATTTTCCGATGTGATTTATATATTTAAAAAAAAAATTTTTTACTGAATTTTATTTATTAAAAAATAAACAAACCAACCTGGCCCTATAAAATCTGAATGGCCAGGTAATTTATCACACTAAAATATTCTTATCAGGATGTAGTAAATGTGAACGGCGGCGTTTACAGGTAAAATTTACAGGTAAAATTTACAGGTAGAATCGGTGCAGGCGAAATCAGACTGTCCCAGAAATATTTTGAATTTATTAAAGATATAAAACCAGATTGCAAAGACTGACTCCTTTAATAACAAAGTTTTGTGGGGGGAGTTTTTTTTTTTTTTTTATTCACATGTTGTAGATCTAGGTCAGCGTTCTCAAAGTGGTGATCCTCGGACCGGCACACTTCCGTGCTGCACAATACAATGTATTCCCCGCCTGTCACATTAAATAGTTTGAGAAGCAATGAAGTAAATGTTAAAAACAAGTTGTAAAACCCGTCGATATTGGCAGATAAAAAAAAGCAACAATTTGTTTTGATTTCATGAATTTCATCAGACTTGTGTTTTGGTGTGAACATTTTTTTAACAGTCTCCTTAAGTAGGTCAAAGGTCAATCACTTCTTTACTCGTTGGTTGTTCGTTAAATGTGTAATTAACGGGAATTTGTTTTATTTGATTTTAATTTTACGGTAATTTAACCTTGTACAAACAATTGTTGGTGGCTTCTGGTCTCCCCTTCAACGTGCAGGTGTTAACCAGGGTTATCTTTGTATCATGATAGTAGTGTAAACATTGGTTATCAAACAACATGGTTATCAAACAACATGGTTATCAAACAACATGGTTATCAAACAACATGGTTATCAAACAACACAACTTACTTGACAGTTGTATTTTAAAAAATGGTTTAGATACTTTAATTACCACTTTTTTTATTTAGGTATTAAACGTATGGCCAGCGGACAACATCCGGCCCAGCGACCATTTATATGCGGTTTGAGAGAGAATTTTAGCAGATATATATTCTTGAATTACTTGGCGATATAAAGTGCTTATTGAATTCTGCAAAGTAGTTTTTTTTTGTAGGACTAAAGGCTACAGAGAGAGCATGCCCGAATCGATCAGTCGAAAATAAAAGTTATGTATTGCACAAGCTTAATAAATGTTTGTTCTGTTTTACCCGTGCCCTTAACTGTGATTTGAGTTTTGGCTCCATGTGGGATTGAGTTTGACAACCTTGGTATAGATCATTGATGCACAATATACACGAAAAGCCTACCAGCATTGATTATCGTAGAATATATTAACACGGGACATATCTCGGTGGCCTGGATTCGAACCCACGACCCTCTTTCCACATAGCTTTGCTTTGAGATATAGCTTTTACTTCAATGAACTTAAAGGTCTACACTGAGTGGACTCACTAACCTATGTAGACAACTTTGTTTGGACTATACTTCAGTGTTTGGATATAGATTACGCATAGATATATCTAAGCACTTACAATCAATACACACTTAGAATACTGACTTAAACACCATAATAGTGAAAATATTGATAATTTTCTGTGTTTCGTTTCACTCTGCTAGTAAAGCAGATTTCCATATTTTGAGGTTATATGGCCAGCACAGAGTCTAAAGAGGATAGTGGATTTAATTTGTCCCCACTACCACTAAAGATTTAAACTAGATACCTTCAGACTGGCTATCCAACTAGAAGCACAGTCATTCCCTCCACATTCTTCCACCATTTCTCGCTCTAAAACGTGACAAACTACAAAAAGATGAATGCCGGTGGCGTCCTACAACCATTACCCACCCACGCCCTTACATCATTATGCTGTGAGGTGGGAAGACAATGTGTTTAAGCGCTATCCAGTTAGGCTGGTCAAATGGGGTGTCCATGAAAAGGATGCAAAGGGAAGGGAGGGGGTAGCTGGTCTCGGAGGACAGAGAGAGCACAGAGAGGTAATCGGGCAAGAACATTAGTTTGAGACGAGAGGCTGTCTTTCACCGCAGGGATCGAGACTTTTGATGGAAGAGACGGGCGAGGGTTGGGGGGAATGAGGGATCGTGGTTAGTGTCGGGCTCGCTGATGGAAATGATTTGAACGGCTCACCCACACAACTAGTGGAGCCATACATGGGAGGCACGGCGGATGCGCCAAAAAAAAAAGGTTGCTCTGAGCCAAATGGTGTGCTGGTGTTGTTTTTTATAACTGGAAATTCAACAATCGACAGAGGGCTTAGCTGAGAAGTCGGGAGCTCGATCAAGGCTTTGTGCTTTTGGAAATTTAACAGATAATAGAGAAGAGCGACGAGGATCGGCTGCTGTTCCTCGAGGACGAGAAGGCAGAAGAAGAAGAAGAAGAAGAAGAAGAAGAAGAGGAGAGCGAAACTTCGCAGGATGTGACATCATCATTTCTTTGTTTTCGTCTTTCTTTAATTATTGTGTGTTTGATGTTTGAATGTTGCTGGACCTTTCTTTTATGTATTGAATGCATTGATTCAATTTAATGACAGCTCCTTCACAAAAGACCAATTTCCACAGGCCGTTTTTCTCGTGGATACCAATCGCGTGAGTGAACATCGTGTTTGCAAGAGCATTCATTCAAAAGTTTTCTGTAAAAGTCTTATTTTCCTATAAAAAAATATATAAAAATAAACAAAGAAAAAAAGAGAAAAAAAAAACACAATTGAGGACACGACATATAATTTATAATTATTAAAAAAATAAACAACAGCGTAACCCTTATTTTTATTTTTTAAATTTGAAAACGCTATTTTGGTGTTCAGAAGCACAAACCAAGACGAAAAAACAAGAAAAGAAATAATAAATCAAGCTAAAAAACAAAGTGATGGCGGGTCCAAAATATTTTTTGAAGTATACCATTAAGTAGAATATAAAATATTACCTAATTATGAAAAGAAATATCGCAAGAGAGACGGCGATTCGATGATGCATCGTTGGCTATATATTATTATTTACCTGTACATATTCAATGTTTTTTTATTTAAAGAAAGAAACGCACACAAAAAAGGCAAAGTTTAAAAAAAAAGTATTGAATGAGAATTTTTCATTGTCTTAATTGAAAACAGGCATTTTATAGTGTGTCAGCTACCCCCTCTCCTCCCCCGCATCCTTTTCATGGACACCCCTTTGACCAGCCTAACTGGATAACGCTTATCCATGATAATTTAAATTCTACCTGGGTTGGCTGATTTGAGATCAATATTGCATATTTCTTATTTGTAAAAAAAAAAAGATTGAACTTTTTATGAAACCAAAATGTGTACCGCACTGAAAAGGTCGTAGAAAATGTACATCCTATGGGGTTGTTGGTGTTTTCATTTAGGTAACACATACATCAAATTAGTCACGAGTTACACAATAACAACTGTGTGTAAATATAACACATTAAAAGAAATCCCAAGGACAATATTTGGAGAAACAACAATTTGGATGAAACCCGAAGTAAAGTCAGCATCATCAATCCCTTGACCATTGTGGTTGTTGGGGAATGGGGTCGAGTTGGGGGATGGGGTCGAGTTGGGGGAGGGGGGCGAATGGACACCTCAGCAGTCATCTTATTCCGTTGTTTTCCTATCAAACTGTCAACGGTTCAGCCATTTGCAGCTTTGTCCAATCTTTCTGCAGAGGATGGTTTTTGGAAGGTTATTGCGTCACAACACATGACAGAACCATGTCAGCTTGCGCCGCTTGATTGTTGCCGTAATGGTTTCAAATGAGGGTACTATGTCCTAGACGTACTCATTAGTTCTGTGTTCTAGGTAGGAGATTTGATTTATTTTTTGAATGCTTGCAACTTGTTTTCAGTGGCTGCTAGCAGTGTCCATGTCGCACCAACCCGGAAGATAATGGTTTGTGTCAAGATCCTACAATAGTAGTAAAGATTACACAATTCAGGTTAAGCTTGAAAAGTCACCTGGAAAGAAAAGGAGCATTATAGAGAAAATCATTTATGCGTTTTATATTTAATAACAAATTAACCTGTTTGTTATTATTTTTTTGTGTGTAAATCCATTCTCAGTTAATAGACAATTTAATTTCTCAACTTACACATTAATGGTTAATGTAAAAACATTTGAATTTAGTTGTCACAAGTCAAGATATAATTCTATTAATAGCTATACATTCTTTACAGTTAGATCTCAGCTTACTGAGATTAAGGCCAATATATTATTACTGGTATAAATTAGGACATCAATCAAGAGAATGCAATTATAGTTAAACGGAATAGATATGAAGTCATAATAAAAACTGGGTAGTTAACGTGATGTTTAAAAATGTTCATATAAATTCTTTATTCATTAAATATTTATATATTTTTCAATAATTGTTTATAGTTTTATCATTTAAAGTTATAAATTGTTAGCCAATTATTTTTTAAAAATAACAATATATATATATATATGTAAACTCAAAGAAAACGATTTAATTACCTCCCTTTAATTAAATTGTCTAAATTTGATGTTAGTGGTGCCAAACGAGTTAATTTTTTTAAAATATATCTTGTTTTGCTTTTAAATTATTATTTCTTTATACAAATTCAGCATTATGCTCTTTTTTTCATTGTGTTATTAGATGTATAAAATTAAT
Organism: Anisus vortex; assembly: GCA_949126835.1. NCBI lineage: Eukaryota > Metazoa > Mollusca > Gastropoda > Planorbidae > Anisus > Anisus vortex. Next base: position 20,494,250 of record OX421495.1, on the reverse strand, counting down.
TTACGTTGTAAATAAACATTTTATGCATTATTAAAGTCAATTTAAGGAGTTTATTTCTTAAACACTAATAATTACAACAATTACAAAATATAATGCAAGTATATAAGCCTGTTTTATTTATTGCAATAATAAAACAAACACATTTGTTTTTGAAATAATTTTATTTATGCTTAATTAAGAGAAATTAGCATAAAAACTCTTTTGAATTCAATTAGCATGTATCAATTAATAAGCGCCTTTTCCTTGAATGCTCTTCGCTAATTGTTCAACGTAATGTACATATTTAGTCACTTATCAGGGGACAAGTTTAAGTGACCACTTGGTATGATTAAAACAGTTTTCATGTTCGATAAAATATGTTCACTAGTGTGAATTAAACTTAAAATTGAAAGTAGAGCGAATGCCTTGCAATTGACAAGAGATGACTTTCCTAAGCAGCTATTCGTTTCAGATTTTTCCACAAATCGTCACATTACGATGCCCATTTTTAGGGTGGGTGTTTAAAATTTTAAAAATGAAAATGGTACTTTTTGAGACCCCGGCCTTGTAAATGCAAGTTCAACTCACTGATATGATAAGTGTCGCCATGTCATTCAGAAAAGTCGCCTTCAACAGTCAGTTCTCTTCATTTAATACCCTAATTGTGTTTTTTAAATCAATATACACCGTAATTGCTTCAGACCAGAAACGAATTTATCCAAGACTTTATCTATACTCTGTATTATTTTCTTCTAGAAGAGACTTAAGAAATGAACTATAAAATTGAAAATTTTTACAATAGATTCAATTTCAGTCCAATGATGAGAACTTTGCATTCAAACATTCCTGAACTAAAACAGTAGACGTCTAGTGTGATTCCCATGTAGTTCGCCACGCTGCACCAATTAGTTATGCTGACGTACGTTGTTTTGACTTGCATAAAAAAAATTCTTAGAGGTCTCTCGCGTGCCACTGAAAATCGTTCTGCGTGCCAAGTCTGGCACGCGTGCCTTATGTTGCCGACCCCTGATCTATAATCAATATTCTAGACGAAAACGACGAGGGGGAAGACTGAGATAGATAGATTCAGTGATCGGCAACCTTTTGATAATAGTGTGCCAAAGAAGGATTTTTAATTCATTCAGCGTGCCAATTATCTAAAAGTCATTCTGCTCTGGCACTCATTTTTTGTGTAGAGGAGAACTGAATTGGTTTTCTGTGGGTCTTCCGCATGCCATAGGTTGCCGATCCTTGGTATAGACCAGGGGTCTCAAACACGAGACGTCATATGCCCAAAACTCCTGCAGGGCGGCAGGGATTGGTAAGCGGATTGAGATAGAACCCGGGCTGTTTTCTTGACAGCCCGATGCACTAACCATAGGACCAGCCATCTGAGTGGATGGAGGTGTTGAGGAAGGCCAGAACCTACAACGGCTGTTCCACAACAGATTATGTAAATGTGTCTGTTTCACATTTCACACATACTAAAACTAAGACTATGAAATGTAAAATACATTCTTTAAAAATAAAGAGCAGACAATTTGTATGAAATTGCAGAAAGCTCTGAATTTATTTTCAAAGTCTGTTAAAAAGAAAGTGAACATTCACTACGATGTTTCGTTACGCCGCTTTGCTTAATCATTAATCTATTTGTCTAAATATTCAGTTTCATGGGAAATTCCTAACATTAGTCAAAGGAGTTTTACGCAGTTGATACGCTCCGAAAAGCAAAGTATCGCTGAATAAAATGAAAGCTGATCCTGTTATGTTATAGCGACGTATCAATTTCATAGCCTTATGGGTCCAGGTGACAAAGTAAAGAAGATTTCATCAGTTGTTGTTTTTTTCCATCCAACGAACGATATGAGTGTGTGGCCAGCACAATGCCAAGCAACTTTTACTTGTTCTAATTCTGCTAATTTTGGATAAACTTGGAGGACAATTCCAATACCATCGTTTAAACCAAGGATTTAAACCGGGGAACTTTGGAATAGCTCTTCCACCTTCTACCAGCCTACCACATTGCCCTATAATGTTGTCATGATAAAAAAGTAATAAAAAAATATGTGAGCATATTCAATTGTACATCTTGGTTTATCAGAGAGAGAATGATATCGCCCGTCACTGCAACTACACATTGTCGTGTAAGTCAGTATAAATCTGTACTGGTGGGAAACGAACATTGCGTCTGTGTAGACAGATTTATTCCATCGTTTCGTAAACTCAGTATCACAAAACAAATAATGGTTATATTATATTATATAGACAGATTTATTCCATCATTTCGTAAACTCAGTATCACAAAACAAATAATGGTTATATTATATTATGTAGACAGATTTATTCCATCATTTCGTAAACTCAGTATCACAAAACAAATAATGGTTATATTATATTATGTAGACAGATTTATTCCATCATTTCGTAAACTCAGTATCACAAAACAAACAATGGTTATATTATATTATATAGACAGATTTATTCCATCATTTCGTAAACTCAGTATCACAAAACAAATAATGGTTATATTATATTATATAGACAGATTTATTCCATCATTTCGTAAACTCAGTATCACAAAACAAATAATGGTTATATTATATTAATTATATAGAAAAATTCTTTTTTTTTTTTATTAATGGGGAATGTGACGGCGGAGGAGTTGGGGAGCGGGCACCTCCCTTCTCCGACACTTTCTCTTACAACCACCACCACCACCTCGCAGACTTGTGTGACAATAGTATTTTGTCAGCTATCTCTGGCGTATATCATATCACACACTGGGTGTTGCCCAGTGCTAGGTATTGCATGCCATTGAGCCGTGGTAGAAAAAAGGGAAATGAAGGGCGATGGTGAAAAGTAGGTGTGAACTAACAGACCATCGGACCAGATGGAAGGAAACAAATATAATATGGGCTTTGTGTGTATGTGTTTGAACTTAATACCCTTTCATGCTACGCCAACCAAACAAGACTTCGCTACTGGTCGACAAAACAAAAGCAGGCAACGGCAAGAACAAAATATAGATTAGAAAGAAAAAAAATATGTGTCGCGATGATGTTAATCGACAAATTCAATCTTTTCATAGTTTTTTTTTGTCTTCTTCACACCAGCCCCAGTATCACCTTACAATAGATAACAAACAGGAGGCGGAAAGAGGGGAAACCGAGACAGAATGAAAGAGACAGAGAAAGTGAGAGAGAAAATGAGAGAAATAGATATAAAGACAGAGAAACAAGGAGTGAGAAAATAATAAAGGACCCACACAACAATTGTATATATAGGCCTATATATGGCGTACATCAAAATCTGTATCATCCAAAGTTGAAAATAAATTCATCATGGTGATTAGCACATTGATTATTGTTAGAGATGTTTTGTTCCAGTACTCTCAATGCGTATCTAGCGAATTAATTGCTCAAAATACTACTGAAAACTGACAAGTCAAGTCTGCGATTTGTAAGTTTACTTTCACCCCCCTCCCCCCTCCATATAACATACACCCCCCTCCCCCTGCCTTATTTTGGCATAAGTATAAAAAAAAAGTGAGAGATTTGTTTAAAGTGGGTAAAATTTAATTCAAATTAATTTTACTCTGAAATAAAGAAAAGTTGATTTTTTTTTACAAAACATGATTAATGATGTTTCATTCATTTATTCATTCTCTCTCTCTCTCTCTCTCTCTCTGAACAACACATTAAACCGGGAGTGTTTTTACGAATCTGTGTGTGTGTTTGTTGTATATAAATATATTATATATATGTGTGTGTGTTGATACAACAGACACACACACACACATATATATATGTATATATTTATACGTGTGTGTGTTGTATTTCGCTATGATTTTACCAATGATGCTAACAAAGAGGTTGAGTAGCTTGAAGTGGAAATATTTTTCTCGTTTGTTCATTGTTTATGAACACTGTGTATAGAAATGATAAACTAGACCTTTAATCTTTTTTGTTTTGTTTTGTATGTGTAATTAATAATAAACAAGAATAGTTGGGGGCAGGGATGAATAATGGCGGTTGTGTGGGAAGTGGGTTAAGGGGAGGTCAATGGCAAGTACAGCCTGGCAAAGATCGTCTGAGATAAAACCACCGGGATTAAAGCCCCTTTATCTTTAAATTAATTTTTTTTAAAATAATAAGAGGTAGAAATCAAAGAGAAATTTTTTTTTTTTGGCGCTACTATAATTTAATCAATAAATAAACTTGATCGGTCATTAATAATACGTATCTGTTTAGCTGGCTGCGTTCACTATTGACGCCAAAAAAGTGTTAAGCTATCGCCGTAGGTCATCGAAACTTTATACCAGGAGAAACGTAGAGAGTAGTACTAGGAGTAACGGGTAAGGACTGGACCATTGATTAAGGAGGAGTGGTTTTTGGTGGTTGTTGGTTTTTTTCGCCCTTTTTTTCTACATACAAATTTGAATGGATGAAGGTTGAGTGGTTATTTCATTTAGATTACTCAATGTATTATGGATTCAATTTCACGCAGGTGGTGTTGTCCCAGCCAATAATTAATAGTAAGTTAAAAAAAAGTACCATTCGGACCAAATTGATTGGTGAAGCAGCGTTCATCAGTTTCTGTGCCCACGGAGTACAAGGGGATGTGTGGCCAGCACAATGCCCAGCCACCTTTACTTAACTAATGTCAGGTACCCATCAGAGCCGGGTGAGTCTCAGGCACACCGTCCAGTCCAGGGAACTAAAATCCTTCGGATCGCAGGTCGAACGCGCTGCCGCTCGGCCATAGAGCATTCTTTTCTGATCATTATTAAAACAGTTATAAAGAAATCTATTACCTTTTAAAAATGTCTTATTGTTGTAACAAAATTATTATTTTGTTTACATATTTTGTACCAAGTGGACTTTGTGAACATAGTTTTCCTGCAGATGAGCTTTCGAAATATATTAATGAAGCTTATCTTATCTTATAAGTTTACAGACTTTCCTTCTAAACTTATCTTATCTTATAAGTTTACATACGTTCCTTCTAGATAGAAGATTATTACGTCCACTAGGCCCAAAACTCCTGCAGGGCGACAGGGATCTGTCTGTGGCAGGGATAGAACCGGCGACCTGTCAGTTGGTTTTTGGTTGACAGTCCGGTGATCTAACCGCTGGACCAGCCGGTTTCACCGTAGCCATGTCGGACAAGTTTAATTCATTAGATCGGTAAAGCTTCACCAGCTTCACCAGCTTCTACCGAATATTAAAGTGATTGTGTGAACAGCTCAACGTCCAGCCCCTTTTTACTTCACCTCGATGACAGGTAACATATCAGAACCTTATAGTATCACCACCACGATGACAGGTAACCCATCAGAACCTTATAGTATCACCTCGATGACAGGTAACCCATCAGAACCTTATAGTATCACCTCGATGACAGGTAACCCATCAGAACCTTATAGTATCACCTCGATGACAGGTAACCCATCAGAACCTTATAGTATCACCTCGATGACAGGTAACCCATCAGAACCATATAAGACTCATTGAAATCCTTTAGTTAAGCCTGCGTAGCAGCATTCGAAAACCGGGGACCTCCGGTACGCTAGTCGATTGCGCTGCCGCTCGGCCACCACTAGTAGACTTAAACTATTTATAGGTGTGCGTTGGCCAAAAACAGCAACAACTCTTTTGTGTAGTGCATGTCTAATATAATGGCTCACAGTAGCCGAGCGGCAGCGCGTTCCACTGGCGATCCGAAGGTCCTGGGTTCGAATCCTGGTGAAGCCAGGATTTTTTCCCAGGACTTGAGGGTGTCCATGAGTCTACCCAGCTCTGATGGGTACCTGGCATTAGTTGGGGTAGAGTAAAGGCGGCTGAGCATTGTGCTGGCCACACATCCCCTGGTATGCCGTGGCCACAGAAACTGGTGAACGCTGCTTCACCAGCCCTATGATCAGTTTGGTCCGAAGGGTACTTTACTTTACTTTACTATGTCTAATATAATACAGTTTAAAGATATGATATCATAAAGATTCCATATAATGAAAAATTAAACTACCACTCAAATCAAAGGTGTTGGTGTAAATCCTTTATATGCATTTCTATTAAGCCTTCCGAAGATATTTTTCCTTTGCCATAAGCGCAGTGAGTATTTTGTTATTTGTATGCATTCTCTTTTTTTTTGCATTAGCCTTGATAAGATTTCGCCGTTTGCCACCTGCAAAGAAATAAACAAAGCGTAAAAAAAACTCAGTAAACAGACGAATGCACGGTTAATTAAGAGCGTTCACTATGGATCTACATTTGCGCAGTCCTACAGAAAAAAAAACACCGTTACAAACTTGATTTTGGGTGGCTGGTGGCGTCGGGGTAGGTGGCTTAATTTTTTTAAATTAAATTTAATGTGTTGTCCAGGGCTTCACGTCTATGTACAAAGTTTCAGATCGATATGATGATGGTAAGTGGCTCAATTGGCCTTCCGACGTTCGGGTCGGTTGCCAGTCAGCTAGAAACACAGTTTTGTGACGTTATTATATAGGATTTTTTAAATGTTAGTTAATTGGCTAAGAAAGGAATTTTCACCGGACATATCTTTTATTGCTTCTGACAAGTTCAATTAACCCACTCCTGTAGTCAGGGTTTTTAATTAATTCAATATACATGGAAAACCAATCAGTGTTCAATGCTTTAGATAGTCCTACCACAAAAACAAACACAGAGATTTCATTCTTAAGATCTTAGCTACACCCTCTAATAATCAAATCAATGAGACGCATGTTTTTTTTTGTCTGTTTATTATTCCGGCAGGTAAAATTGGTAAAATAGGTTGTCAACATTATCGTGTTATGTGATCAAAATCAAGGACTTCAGTATTTTATGTGTTAAAAGAAAATTTTGCTGAATATCAATAATTTAAAGATTAAAGAATGCTGTATTAGCAAAAATATCAAAGTAATAACAACAAAAAAAGTTGTCTATATTTTAAAAGTAAAACAATCTGTTCGGTCCGAATCTATAATGTCAAAAACCTGACTAGCCTTCCGACTCTTGAGTCAAGGGCGTAAAAATGTTCAGGGGTGAACCAAGAAGGGGGACACCAAGGTTCTGTCCGGATATCATTGGGTACGGTCTGCGCAGCCCACGCACCAAACTGTGGAATTCCCCTCGGATTATTATCGTGGTGGTTCGCCCGTATACCTGCAATGTCACCCGGTAGCACAAACACCATACTATAGGCATCCAGGCACAAGGGCGGGTTTGAGACGGACTGCTGCTTATATAGCTTCCTACCCACCGGAGCCACAGACCTTTCCCCCCCCCCCGAGTGCAATGGGAGCTGGACACCCGGAGTCGCAGAAGGGGATGTCTTCCATGCGTTCGCTCGCCGGTGCATTCTTAATGTGAACGCATCGGCGGTTTACACACTTCGCCAGTCTTTGAGACCAACTTTATTTTTTTTTAAACTAGGCCCTTTACATTAATAGAAACATTAACATAAGTTTATAAATTATAACGGTGAAACTAGAAATTACCTTAACGTCTACGGTAAAAAAAAGTTATGATATATGATAATCGTTAGAGAATTTTTAAATTAAAAAAAAAATGTTTATTTTTGTCTTATTCGTCTATCTTTTTATATATTCTATAACAGACTAGATAAATCTAGATCTACAACTTTTTACTACACATAAAAAATTTTATGTTAAATGACAAACTTTTTTTTTAGTAACATATTGTAATTTATATCTAAATCTTCCCTTTTTTTTTAAATTTTGAAAATGTTCAATTTTACAAAAGGAACCGGCACCATATTATGAGGTCTAATAAAAAACCGTATAGCGGTTTCCCGGCTCTGCATTCCTATAAATGTACTTTTGTGAATATAGACTCTATTTATTTTTAAAGCCATCGTATTAACCCTTACAGTCCCGGGCGCGTATATAGCGGAACTGAAGGCAGCATAGATAGAAGTACGTCGGTACCAGAAGGGTTAATTACCTTTTTTTTTTTGTGTCTATAAAATTATTGTCTTAGGCCTAGTCATATTTATATTAAATATGCGTGGGGGAAAAAGCTAATAGATTTGCTAATCCTGAGTAGCCTTATCTATATATATATATAAAATAAGAGTGTTTGTCCGCATACGGATCCCCATTGGTCAATTTGAAATCACGTGAGTTTGTGTCACTGACCTATTTAGGCCTAGGCCTATATACTGTCTAATAATCTTTCACATCGGTCATGTGTCTTCGCTAGCTCAGTGGTAAACGTAGCGGACTGCTATGCAAGCGACCCGGGTTCGATTCTCCAGTTAGACTATACCTTTTTTTTTCGACAATTTTTTTTTAAACTTTTAAAAACAAAAGACATTGTAAATCTACGGGCAATTTAGATTCGTGTTAAATAAAAATACTTGCCTATTTTTTTTACCCGATTAGAATATTTATTTTAAATTACTTTCCTAAAAGTCTTCAGTTAAAAAAAAATATATATATAAGATTCTTTTAAGTGTAGTTTATTCATTTTTTATCTGCACCTTATACAGTCCTGTTTTTTTTTCACCCCGGCAACGCCGGGCAATGTAGCTTGTAATATATAGAATAGCCTTATAATAAACAGAGGAGTAACAACGTTGTTTTTTTTCTCTTCGATATTCACCTGCAGATTTGATCATACGTATCACCTGTCTCTTGAGTCAGTCAGTTTTCATAAAGTGATTCTCATTGCATGCTTCAATTCTCACCCCCCCCCCTCCCCTGCAATTATTATTTTTTAATTAAAGTAACCATGGACCCAGATTTTTTTTAAATATTAAATTTCAGGTTTATTTTTAGAGTTGATTCCCTTACCTCTAAAAATCTTTTTTTTCAAAGCCAGTCATTGTTGTTGTTTTTCATCACGGTAAATTTCTGGTTTAAAAATTTCAGCTACAAATGTATGTAGACCAACCTATATATATTTACGGCATCACGACGAAACAATGTTTGTCATCAATATAAATCATTTAAATGCAGGGGTTATGACGTAATTGAAATCTATTTACGTTGATTTCCATCGAGTAAAAGTAAAGTACCCGTTGGACCAAATTGATCATAGGGCTGGTGAAGCAGCGTTCACCAGTTTCTGTGGCCACGGCATACTAGGGGATGTGTGTCCAGCACAATGCCCAGTCGGCTTTACTTTACGGCAACTAATGTCAGGTACCCACCAGAGCTGGGTAGACTCAGGAACACCATCTGTTCTCAGGAACAAATTCTAGCCTTCACCAGGATTCGAACCCAGGACCTTCGGTACGCCAGTCGAACGCGCCTTTCGAGTGAAAGGTTGTTGTTATTTTTTCGCTACACTCTATCCTTGCAATTAGCATACCTGGATACCTGTCAGTATTTCGCTATATTGTTTCGCTTTTCATTCTGCACAGTACTGTGTTACACACAATTAAAAGAAATACGGACAACGAAAAATGTTTCAATTTTTTACAAATATTTTTTCAGGAGAGATAAAAAAAAAAGAGAATTGGTCAATAAGAGTTTGCCCCTTCAGGAGATGGCTACTATTTGCATACCCAAATTACACTGTCAAAAATCTGTCAAGCTTTTATCCTCCGATATTTTCTTTTAAAAAATGAACAAAGAAGTAAAAAAAAAACATAACAACAACAAAAACAAAACAACCGCAAATCGTAAAGAAACATACTTTTTTATAGTCGGATACGGTTATCGGTAATTTCCAAATACTGCACGCCTCATTTTTGTAGGTCAATCTATATCTAGAATCTAGACTGTATATATATTAACATCGATACACATTTATCTAGTCTAAATGTATATTACATGTGGAATTCCAGTTAACAGTCTTAAAATACGCCTTTAAGCCAGCAAAAATGCTGTAAGAATGCGCCTTTGAAAAATTTCATGTAACGTATTAGCGTCAGAAAGTGAGGGTTTTGGTCTGGTTTAGTTAACCAATTTAAGCAGACGAAAATCTTCACAAGTCTTGGACAAATATAAATTCCAGCCTTAACGAGAACCTGGGAATTGTAGAACAACACTCTTCCGATATAGATCTACTACCGCGCCCTCATTTAGCTTTGATCGGTTTTGACAACAATACAGAACAAAAATTGATTAACGGCAATAAAAAGTGAGAGAAAAAAAACTCTATGAGTACACTAACAAGAATTAAGACTTGTCATCTGTCTCGGGAAATGATGAAGTCAGGGAACATTAGCAGGTGACTCGTTAATGACGCACTGGAAACAAGGACCCCAACACAATGACGCCTTTTTCTTTTTCTTTCTCCATCCTTGTCCCCCCATTCTCCTGCGCTTTCTCTTGTAGGGCCGAAGGGGAGAAAACTCGAAGATGTCTGTGACCTGTAGAAATTATTGTTCTTGAAATGCTTTTGATGATTGTTTGCAAAAAAAAAAAAGTACCCCTAGGTTTGGAGGAAAAAGGTTGAGGGAAAGGGGAGTGGGGGGGGGGGGTGATAATGATTAGAACAAAAGTAACTCCCCACTCCACCCCCCCCCCTATTAATTTTCTAGAAGAGTGCACACCGACACGTGTATACTTTTGATTTCATTCAAAGGTTGGACAATGCAATATTTTTGTTGGACAATGTAAGATATTGTTGGACAATGTAAAACATTTTGTTGGACATTTCCCCCTAATGAATGAACATTTTTTTTGACCAACGGAATACTGCAAGATGTGTGTGTGGGGGGGGGGGGGCTTGGTGGTCTGTGGAATTGTGGGTAATAAATCAAACATGCGGGTATTAAATCCACAAAACGTTGTGGTTTTTTTTTTTGAAGGTCTTTAAGACTCATTGAGGCATATTTAAAGGGTTGTGGTGGGGGGTGGCGGGGTAGTAGCGGGTGCGGAAATCATTTGATCACTCGATATTTTTAACTCGAACTCAAGTATTAGTCAACACTTGACGCCCTCGTAACCCTCTCCATCCCTAACCACACTACCTCCCCACCCCACCCCCTTACACCACCAACATCGGCGTTTTCTATGAAACAAACTACATCTTTACATAAACTACAAACTTCCCACGATAGCGAGCCCCCAGCACCCACCCCTCCATACTAACCGCTTCTGCATATACACCATTTACCGCAAGAAAAAAAAAGGGGGGGGGGGTGGAGTCGGGGTGAGTGGAAGACAGGTATCACGAAATCATTGTTCCCGACTATTTGAACAGTGTGGGTGCCGAGGAAAAGGGCAGGCTTGTCCGTAGGGGGGGACACTTCGGACCAGAGTTACAAGTACACTTGTACATGATGTTTAACACTTTCGTCTTTGTTGAGTCGCTCTTTTTATTTAATGCCTTGAGTGTGTGCATATGTGTGCGTGTGTGTGTTTACATGTGTGTGTGTGTTTGTGTTTGTGTCATTTGATACAAAATATCATTATCTAATGTTGATGAACTTAAACACGAGAAACTCTCTCGCTCTGTTTCTTTTCTCCATGTTCACATTTCGAGGAGCTCTTGAGAGGTAAAGTTTGTTAAGTTCTTCAAACTAATGTTTCATTTTTTTTTGTTACACCCCTTCAGTCTATTGATCTATGGAATATCTTGTTGAATAAATATACTGATCTATATTTATAGTTCTGTTTGTTTATGGTGACGATGTTAATATTTTGTGTATCTATCTATATATCTATTTATCTTTATATCTTTCTATCTATTAATAAAAAAATAGATCAATCAATCTATATATCTATTTGACTATTTGTCTATCGGTCTATTTCTCTATCCGTCTATCTGTCTATCTGTCTAAATGTCTATCTGTCTATCTCTCTACTTGTCTACCTGTCTACCTGTCTACCTGTCTACCTGTCTACCTGTCTACCTGTCTACCTGTCTACCTGTCTACCTGTCTACCTGTCTACTGTCTACCTGTCTACCTGTCTACCTGTCTACCTGTCTACCTGTCTACCTGTCTACCAGTCTACCTGTCTACCTGTCTACCTATCTATCTGTCTACCTGTCTACCTGACTATTTGTCTACCTGTCTATCTGTCTACCTGTCTATCTGTCTATATGTTTGTTTATCTAATCTATCTTAATATCTATCTATCTTTCTTTAGAGCTATCCATCCATGCACCCACCCATCAATCTATCTCTCTATCTGACTTTCTATCTATCCTTTATTCTTTCTATGCGTCAATCAATCATTTAATAAATTATTCATTCACAGTAACATTACCCCCCCCCCCTTACGTTTGTTTAGTATTTTATACATAGCAATGTTTATTGTTTCCCCCAAAAAATATTACACAATAATTATAAACAAAAAATGGAAGAATCGTAGAGTTTGAAACTTTGAAACTTAAGGTGCTGACTAGTGTCTTTAGATCTTCACAATATCCAATAATTTTTGTTTCCTTATTTGGAAGCCAAGGTTATAGCCAATACAAGTAACATAATAAGTCTAAATAGACAGTAGCCCATTACTAATTTAAGCCCGCATCCGCACAACCAAGCGTGGTCGTAACAAGCGTGGACACCGCAGATTCAAAGGTCAAGGAATGACTGATGAAACTGCTGGTCAGCTATGCAACTAAACAGCTCCCCCCCCCCCCCCCCCACACACACACCTTGGTTGACCTAGCAGATTCTGATATTGACCAAGTGTCCACACTAAGTACTGTATGATACTATGTACTTTAACTGACAAGACAGTTGAGTCATCCCTGGTCAGCCCATGGTATGTATGACCAAGGTGACCTAGCGCGTAGCAAAAGTAAAACTTGCTAAACAATGGATCTCACAAAGCTAGCAGCTGGGGGCACGAAATTTAGAGCAGTAAGTTTGATCTACTCATAAAAAGTAAAACTTGCTAAACAATGGATCTCACAAAGCTAGCAGCTGGGGGCACGAAATTTAGAGCAGTAAGTTTGATCTACTCATAAAAAGTAAAACTTGCTAAACAATGGATCTCACAAAGCTAGCAGCTGGGGGCACGAAATTTAGAGCAGTAAGTTTGATCTACTCATAAAAAGTAAAACTTGCTAAACAATGGATCTCACAAAGCTAGCATCTGGGGGAACGAAATTTAGAGCAGTAAGTTTGATCTACTCATAAAAAGTAAAACTTTCTAAACAATGGATCTCACAAAGCTAGCAGCTGGGGGGCACGAAATTTCTAGCAGTAAGTTTGATCTACTCATAAAAAGTAAAAGTACCAGTCGGACCAAATTGAAGCAGCGTTCACCAGTTTCTGTGGCCACGGTATACATTAGAGTGTGTGGCCAGCACAATGCTCAGCCTCCTTTAGTTCACCGGACTTTAAACAAAACGGCCCGGGTTTCAGCCCTACCGCCGACCAATCGCTGCTGCCCTGCAGGAGTTTTGTACCTTTGTGGACGTAAATATCTTCTATTTAGAAGGAACGTCTTTAAACTTATAAGAAATGCGTTGTTCTTGTTTTTGTTCTATGTATTGTTTTGTTCTCTGGGGCCACGTGTATTTTAACTTTCCTATTTATCAAAACAATTATTTTCTTGCGTTAAGCCAGTGGTTCCCAAACTTTTTAATGCCGCGACCCTTTTATAAAACTTTTCACGTCATGGCGACCCCCAACCATACACTTTTTTCGTTGCTGCCTTATAACTGCAATGTGTTACTGTTATAAAATGTAATGTAAATATCTCATTCGCAGGATGTATTTTCAGTGTTACAAATTGAACATAATTAAAGCACAGTAATTAATCATAAAAATCCATTTGAAATTATATATTGTGAAATATTAATTTCTAATTACAACACAACGTCAGTGCTAGGATTGATATTATATATTGCGTCTTTCTCATCGCCTTACACAACGAAGATCATCTCTTACAACAAGTCTACTTCTGTATTTAGATTTAATAATCAAGAAACTAGAAAGCCCTTTCACAAAGATAATAAGTTGTTGGAGATGGAAGAAGAATGCGCAACACGGTCTCAGACAGAATAGTATATGACTGCATACACTTGATCCTGATTTTTGTAATTGGCATTGTAGAGAAATTAGTTCTTAATACATTAAATGAACTTAGAAACATTTTCTAATTTTACTGTACATGACCTTCTTTCAAGTGCAAATGAAGTGTCAGATAAATTTGAAAGGTGCGATGAAATTTTCACAAGCATGTGCAAGTGTTTACAAAAATCCTTATCTTAAAAATCATTATCGTAATCATTTTATCTGGTTCAATGTCATGTTTCTCAAAGAAAGCAGATAAATTAAGCAACATGTACATTTTATTTACATTCAATTGTTTATGCCAAAGCTAAAGTTTTATTTGGAATGATCTGATCTTTCCAAACAAATTAAGGTTTGTTACATTTACTCATTCAAGATTTCAAAGATGTCAACAAAGTAAGTTTTTTTGTGCAGTTCACTTTTATCGCCAAAAACTGCTTCGAACTGCGATCTTGCTTTCTGATTTTAAAGTTAAAGAGTTCTGAGTTTACCTCGAAGCTCAAAAGCTTTAACACTTTCTTTTCCTCTCGATAAATTAAAATATTGTATATGCATATACCAGTACTGGTACTAAAAGAGATAAAAATACGTGAAATGAACAATCAACTAATTAACATTTTTATATTATAAAAGTAATTTTAAAAACACCTTTATAGCTACTAGCTTATTTTCATTAGTACACATTTACTTTTTAACAGTAAGTAATGTTAAATTGTATACTGTCATAATTTTTATTAAGCCTGATTTTTAAGGTTCGCAGACTAAAGAAAAGAGGAATTAAAATCGAGACCAGGGATCGGCAATCTACGGCAAGCGTGCCATACTTAATACGTAGATTGATTTTAAATGGCACGCGGAATAATCCTAAACAAACGATTCAAGTATCTTCTATTAGAAATAGAGTGCTAAAGCAAGAGTTACTTTGGCACGCTTAATGAATTAGAAATCCCACTTTGGCACACTATTATCAAAAGGTTGCCATTTCCTGGTCTAGACTAAAGAGTGTTGGTGCCATGGCACAACCCTGTTTGACCCCCGCTACAAACTGGGGAGGGTTGTGAAGTGGCGCCATCGAAGAATACAGTGCTGTACATGTTGTTGTGGAAAGCCTCAATAAGACCATCAAGTGTATTCCGATGGTCCTTGGCGACCCGCTTGAAATGGTCGCGACCCACAGGCTGGGAACCGCTGCGTTAAGCAAATCACAGAATCTCGACTCGTTAGAGCTCAAACAGAAAGTCTGGTGGGTAACGTGTTTAGTTCTAAGCCCTTGCTGGCCTTGACAATTCATCTTGACCGCCGTGTGCAGTACAAAGGGTAAGGTAAAATTGGTAAGAATACTTCACAGGAAGTCGTGGTCTGTTCAAGACATTTCTTGGTCAGATGACCCTGATGTCAATAACAACAACAACAAAAACGTTTTGCCGAGTTTCAACCATACCGACGTCCATATATTACGTCAACCTACTATTTTTTTTTTTTTTGGGGTCTAGTTTACTACACCTTAGTTACAGTCTAAAGAAATAAAAATATGCATCATCCCGAAATTTCCCAAACCAATCAGGGGGGGGGGGGGTAATTTATCACAGGAGTGATGCACTGCGACCCGAATCTTCTATAAGGGGTGGGGGGGGGGGACAAGATTAGCCGAAGGAAATTAGTTGCTGAATATGTTTTTAACTATTTCCTACTATCAATCGTAAACTTTGACTGAATGGGGATGGTATACAAAAAAATTTAGGACTTAAAATGGTAGTTTTAAAAAAGTTAAATGGACACCACGCGCCTGAAAACTAAAATAAAAACACACACACACAAAAAAGATTTTAAAATCAGCTTTTATTCATATATTTATAGATAAATAGAGTTTTAAACCAAATTGGTAAAAAAAAAATTAATAACTTGATAAATATATAGATGAATAGATAAACTGATTATAATTAGTTAGGTACATAGATACAAAAGAGATAGATAGATATATAAATATAGATGGATAGAAAGATATATAGAAAAAAAGATAAAGAATAATTGAGTAACATAAATATTAAAATTAACATTGCAAATGGAACCACAGTGAACAAATCTAAACGTCACATGTGGTTGTAAGAGCCACGTTAAACACCCCCCCCCCCCATCCTTTCACCCCTCCCGCTTATAGAACGGTTGAAGCAGGGTAGCCTATTATGTTGTTCAATGACCACGCGATATGAGATATGAAGTGATTGTGAGGTCAGCTAAACCCCTAGCAGCATTTCTTTTCACAAAGAGATTGTAAGTAAGTACCCATCGGAGCTCGGTAAACCGTTGGATGCCATAGAGGACAATCAGCAGGTGGGGTTAAATAATCAGGCTTGATTGGATTTACACCTTGGACCTTAGAAATGACATTCCAACGCTATGTCGGCAGACCAATGCGTCCTGTATTGAAAAAAAAAAAAGTTTCAACTATAAAAGATAAGGGCTCTTAGCGATAATTTATGGCCTTTTTAAAACTGGGCATGTGCAGAATTAACGTGAATCAACATGTTAGCTTATTACATAAGTGGTTCTATATTTCTTATCTTTCCCTTCTATGATACACTGTGGGAAGACAACCAGGTAGAGATCCTCAAACAGTGATTCCCAAATGAGGCTTTTTGGGTTCCGTGAGAGATCTGAAGGTTTCCTCGATATAAAGGGCACTGAGACTAGATACTGTATATTTTGAAGTTTTAGCCAAACCGATATTTTTTTTTAATTAAAAATGTTCTATTAGACGTTCAGAAAAGTATTTTACTGGTCGCCAACAAGAGTTCTATTGGTATCCCGATTCTGATCTAGTTTCTCTATCTAACACCAGTTAAACCATAACTTTTTGGCGTCAGTTTCCGTATCTTGCCGCCAGGTGTTTCTCGGCCGACCTCTTTTCCTTTTGCCATAACTAGGGGGAATTAAGTGAGGGCCGGGTGATACTGTATGCCGGTTTGCTGAGGGTGTGGCAAAACTATTTCCACTTCTTTTAGGAAATGTCTGCTTCCACGGGCCTTTGCTTAGTTCGCTACCAGAAAAGTCTGTGTCTCGAAATATTGCTGATTGCTGACTAAGAAGAAAATAATGTGTTATCCATTCAATCAAACAAGACACCAACGGCAACTATTTGCTGTGAAAATGTTTGCCACTGAATCTTTTGAAACGAATTTTTTATAACATTTTTTTTTTCGTTTTTCTTTTAAATTGTTGAGGTTAAAAAATGTATTAGTTTTATGGTTCCTAATGTTTGGATCACAGGGTCGTAAGGCACAGCATCTCCCAACCAGGTCCCCCATCCTCAAGTGTAGCCTTATAGCGTGTTTGTGGACTTAAAAGGCATATATACTTCTACATCAATTGCAGAGACCTCAATCTTTGTAGCTCAAATGCTGCCACTTTTGGTATTTTTTTTTTTCTAAATTCTTATCAATAGCTTTTGTGAATAATTCAACAACAAAAACACTACAAAACAACAGTAGATAGCCTATGCGTGCGTTGTGTATGCAGTGTGTGTGTCAGGGGCGAAGCCACAGGGGGGGCTGAGGGGGGCTAAGCCCCCCCCTGGAATTTAAAAAACAATATTTTTTCAACAGATTTTGTTTAAAATAAGTACTAAATTTGCTAAAAATTTGGTAAATGTTTGTCACTCGAAAGTTCAGCCCTCCCCCTGGAAAAAATTTCTGGCTTCGCCCCTGAGTGTGTGTGTGTGTATTTTTATGTGTTTATAATTGTATGTGTGTGTATTTGTATGTGTGTATTTGAATAACTTGCGTGTGCCGTGAGTGTGTGTATTTGTATGTGTGTTTATTTTGAAAAGCATGCGTATGGTGTGTGTGTGTGAGGGACGACTCGATCAATAAATGGGAAGCTATTAATTTCTCTTTAACTTTTTATTTATATAGATTGTTTTGTAACAACATGCACAGTTCAAAAGGACAAACACATAATTATGCGTTGGTTGTGTGTGAGTGCGAGGGAGGGGGAAGGAAAGGTGTATTTTTAAACGCTCTTTAAAGTCTGGAAACAAAACATCAGAAAGACTGGAGTAATGAGCTCAGTGGCGGGAAACTTTGTTAGAAATATTATTCATTGTAACTGTTTTATTTTCACATGGAGGATAAAAAATATTCTGACGCAGCGAAAATTGTGAACATAGGAACCTTAGGTATGGTAATTCCACGCTTTGTCCTTGATACACCGCGCGCAAAAAAGTTTTTAAAAGTATGGAGTAGGGTGGGGCGGCTTTAATTACATAGATAACAGAAACTTCAATTCTTAATATTAAACAAAAGATATTTCCATTGTATCTGCGTATTTTGTCTGATGTGAACAGATATTTTTTGTTAACTTAAACTGCCTGTAAAAAGTTAAGTAAGAAAACCCGTCGTACCAATTTGACCCATAGGGCCGGTGAAGCAGCGTTCGCCAGTTCCTGTGGCCACGGAAAACAAGGGAGAATGTGTGGCCAAAACAATGGTCAGCCGCCTTTACTTTGCCCCCAATAAAGTCAAGTACCCATCAGAGCTGGGTAGACTCAGAGACACTCCTCCCCCAGACACGGGAAAAAAAATTCTAGCCTTCACCAGGAATCGAACCTAGGACCCTCTGTACGCAAGCCGAATACCCTGCCTCTCTGCTACCGTGCATGTCTGTCTGTATATTTGGCTGCATTGTTTCTTATAGATACGTCATTATGTCTGTCTACCATTCTTTATGTGTTCATTAGTCTGTCTATATAGTTAGGGATGTCTGTCTGTTGATTTCTACTGTAAGTCTATTAATAGGCTTATTCGTAATTCCGTATATAAATGAAAGACGACCATTCAGCATGAATTCTACAATACAACAATTCTCACAATATTACAAGAATTCACCCATTCAGTTACGTCAAATGTATGACTCATTTATGTTAAACTTTTCTCTCTGCCTTTCTAATTCTCTATAATTCTCTTTCGCTCTCCCTGTCTCGTTGGACTCCTACCTCTGCACGGCATGCAAAGGAAGTGTGCCAATGTCGCCACCTGGAGGAACTCACAGACTGACATCTATTGGTCTCCCTTTGAAATCGGTTGTGTTGGGAGTTCCGCGTTGACATCGTCAACATGCAAACATTGCAAACATTGCAACAGAGACTGAGAAAGAGAGGGGATAGAGGGGGAGAAAGAGACACAGAGAGAAGAAGGGAGATTGAGGTGTACCGAGAGAGGGAGAGAGAGACAGAGAGAGTGAGAGAGACCGAGAAAGAGAGGGAGAAAGAGAGAGAGAGAGGGAGATAGAGGTAGTGAGAGAGATAGAGTGAGAGGGAGGTAGACAGAGGGAGGGAGAGAGACCGAGAGAGTGAGAGAGACCGAGGAAGGGAGTGAGAAAGACAGAGAGGGAGAAGAGAAAGAGAGTGAGAGGGAGAGACATAGTTAGACAGACACACAGAAAGAGACAGACACAATTTGAGAGACCTGTTCTTTTGTAGTATAGTTAGAAGTATCCGTGTGATTGTGTGTAAGCGGGTGTGTGAATGGATGGGGTAGGGAGTTGGTACCCATTAAAAATTCTCGCTTGTCGTTTTATTAGCCGGCGCATATTAATCAAAGTACAATATTAGCTCATTATAGCTATTGGCACCAGGGATGTCCGTACGACCTTGTCAGACCGGATTGTCCTTGGGTGGCACGGGTGGATAGGGTCAATCGTAGGATTTAGCATGTGATGCCGGATATTTCGTCACCTATTTCGTCATGATTATTGGCGGGTACTTTAGCTACGTATGATTTGCAGAATTACAGTTATCGTTTCTATTTCGGTGGTTAAAAAAAATTTAAATACTCAATGTGCCAACTTTGAGTTACTGAAAATGTGGTACATTCAGCCGTACTAGCCAAAAGTTAACGATTTCTGTACAGAAATGTGTTGCTGGAATAGAAATATATTACAGAAAATTATATATACAGGAAAAAAAAAGAAGAATGAGATTGTCATAGTGACTATTTAATTCTAGTTTATTTCTAGTGTAGACATTCACGTAGACGTAGACTTAGATTTGGATGTAGTTGTAGAAGTGGACTTAGATGTAGACATAAATTAAAATTGGGACGTGGACTTGGACGTAGACATAAACTTAGACTTAGATTGTAGAAGTAGACTTGGGCGTAGGTGTCGACGTAAGCGTAGACGTATGTATATACTTGGGCGTAGATGTAGACGTAGATATTAATGCAAATATAGATAGATCAGTTAGGTAAATAGAGAGAGAAAACGCATGCTATGGACTGGTATAGGCTGTACAATGTTTACACTAAACACTCCCAACATGCAACATTGTTTAGTTTTTTGCTAATTTTTTTTTTTTAAAGAAAGAAAGGTCCAAAAATGTTGACATTGTGTGATCTCTACGGCCATTTACCGAAACGAATCAAGTGATTCCAACACACAACCACTACAAATCTCTAAGTCGCGTTCTCTTTATCCAAACTTTATTGAGCGTGACTTCAAGCGTTTCCCCCCGACCCCCATCCTCCCACCTCGCCGTTCAGTGAGCACATAGCATGCAGCTATTGTCCACTACTCTGTGAATTCAATGAGTGTGGGGGGATTGGCGGAAGAGACATAATATATAGTCACCGTACACCGGAACTTAACAAGAAGAGGGGGTGGGGGGAAAGAGGGGTGAAGGCGGTGAGACATTAAAAAAAAAGCCCTCAACAAAAGCTCACTTTCTTCTCGCGAATTTTTTTTTTCATGCGCTCACGAGAGTCTATCAAAATATTGTTCCAGGTCTTCGCTTACCACTCAACTGAGGGGGGGGGGGGGGGGGTCTTGGGTGCCGTGTGGGACAGTTCGATACACAAACATGAGGTTGGGAGGGTGGGGGATGGGGCGAGCGGGGGAGCGGGGGGACGGGGGTGGGAGGTCACGTCACAGAATCGATCTCCAGGCCAGGTATGAAATGTTAGAGGTTTACCTGGAACGCTCAAGATAGTTAATAGACAAACAAAATAAACGAAATAACGTTAAGTCCCCCTCCCCCCCATTCATACTCACACACTTGCAGACCGTAAGGATCTATATGGATGATTGGTTGGACACGACATACTTGTGGATTGTGAGGCTAGCACAACACTGTGTTGACTTTCCTGAGAGAAAAAATAATTAATCGGCCTCACAAAACGAAATAATCTTTGCATAGCTTATATAAACATGCCTACCTATTGATACGTTTTGTGTGGCACCCACAATGCAACTTGCAACCATCTAACCTGTGAACAACGATATTTTGTATTAGAATAACATTGCTGGTTTCAAAAATAAAAAAATTGACTTTTCTAGATAGGGAAAATAACATTGACATTTCTAGCTGGAAAATAACATTGACTTTTCTAGCTGGAAAAAAAACATTGACTTTTCTAGCTGGGAAAAATAACATTGACATTTCTAGCTGGTGAAAAAAACATTGCCATTTCTAGCTGGGGAAAATAACATTGCCATTTCTAACTGGGGAAAATAACATTGACATTTCTGGCTGGAGAAAATAACATTGACATTTTTAATAATAATAATACTTGTCTAGCGCATATCCCGTTGGGAAAAGTTCTATGTGCTGTCAACTGTCACAGACAGAGTACAGACAACGAATAAAAGACGAAAATGTATATATGTGCAGGTGAATACTGCAAGCGGAATAGGTGGGTCTTCAGCCGGCTCCTGAAGGTGTCGAAGCTAGGGCTCTGGCGAAGCTGTAGTGGGAGGGGATTCCAATCGGTCGGGCCTACGTTGCGGACACTAGCTTCACACGAGAGATCTGAAGAGTTAGTGCATCAGAAGCCGACCGGAGTGGGACGGGACATTTCTATCTGGGAAAATAACATAGGCATTTCTAGCTAGGAAAATAACATTGACATTTCTAGCTAGGGAAAATAACATGTTCATAGAAAATGTTCTCTCTCATTCTCTACCACACTACATGTTTGCAATCTGCACCCACCAACAGCAACTGCCCTCCCCACAGTTAGTCCCCGTTCCACCCTCAGGTCAAGTGTCATGTAAGAAATTGTCCTTGTGGCGCCCCCATCCCCCTCCTTCCATACACCTCCACACCTCCAGCACTTTTTTAACCCACAGCCTAGAGCACCAGAACACCAAAACACACTTTCCTCAAAATGCATCTCTTTCTGACTCCGTCTCTCTCTCTTTCTGTCTCTCTCTCTCACTCTCTCTCATTCTTGTGCCTATCTCTCCATCACTAGTGTTCTTTAAAAGCTATATTTCTCTCTCTTTATCCATTTTGTCTCGGCATTTTTCAAACAGTCTTTTTTTTTGTCCTTGCTTTTCTATTATTATTTTTTGTATCCATTTTTTTTTTTTGGTTCTATTAATCGTTCTTGTAGTTCCAGGGCGGAACTAAATGGAATAACATGGTAGCCTTAAGATGTCAGGGGGAGGGGGGCGCTGGCCTGAAAAGGCGCGAGTCGATAAACGTGTCTTCTGGCGGAACAAGACGAAGAACGGCTCCACCAGAAGAACCAGGTCACAGACTCTCTCAAGAGCTTTCAGCCATGTTCTTAAGAATGCTCTGGAAAGGTGGGGCTGGAGTTTGTGGTGATTTAGATGGTGGCTGAGTTTGTGGCTTTAATGTATTTATATTTTTGTTCTTCTTTTTATCAAAGCGTTAACAGTGTGGCTGTTTCATTGATGGCAAATGTGTGTAAGCCCAATCAACATGGACGACATTTCTCTTGTACGTGTGTTTGAGATTTGGTTTAATTGTTTTTTCATTTACTTTTTATTTTAACCCTTACCGTACCGACCTACTTTCCCATGCACATTTTTAGTCCCGCTATATACGCGCCCGGGACTGTAAGGGTTAAAAGATTGTGACAAATAGATCCGGAAGCGTTACATTTGGACACTTTTATAAAATGGCAGACAATAATAACAACAACAACAAAAAAAGCTTATGAAGAATAAGAACCGTATATTCTTTATACGATTCAGTTTAAATATTTTTAAGAAAAATTAATTGAAATACAGAGTGAACTGCGTTAATAAAAAAAATGTATGCTTAAAGATAGATAGATATATAGTGAAATAGATATATATATATAGATAACTAAATAGATAGTTACATAGATAGATATATAGTTAAATAGATATATATATAGTTAAATAGATAGTTAAACAGATAGATAGATAAATAGATCGATAGTTAAATAGATAGATGTATAGTTAAATAGATAGATATATAGTTAAATAGAAAGTTAAACAGATAGATAGTTAAATACATCGATGGATAGATTGTTAAATAGATAGATAGTTAATTAGATAGTTAATTAGATAGTTAAATAGATAGTTAAATATATAGTTAAGTAGATAGATAGTGCAATAGATGGAGAGATTCCTTGATTACGTGTGTGCTGAAAGTATCAACTTGGACATTTGAAGAGTCAAGGCTAAGCCAAACTAAAAACAAAATCAGTGATTCGCTGAATCATGATTCCAGTCAAAACGTGATTCCTCGTTTCTAGTGTGGCTTAGCCTTTATGCACACAATTAAATTAAAGGTAGAATTAACGTTGAGGAATCTGCCCATTAACTGGCACTCGGTAGAATGGCACAAAAGCTTTGAATTTAAATCATAGCGATAAAGTACGATCAACTTAAATTTGAATCATAAAAAAAACGTACATTTTTATACTATAATATTTAATTTTGAGTAGCGTCCCTTTTATTGCTACTCGCTTTATTGAAAATAAACTTTACCTCCGTTTAATATCAATGTCCTTTTAATCGATGTATTATTGTTGCCACTACCCCCTCTCCCCTCTTTGCTCTTACGTCTTCGACCTGTTTAGTAGTTTTATAAAGTCCAGCATGTGAAGTACACTCAGTGGAGTGTCCCATGAGTGCCACAGGAGTCCAACTTGTGGATACATTGATTGTACTCTAGTCTAGTCACCCTTATAAAAAAAAAAAAAAGCAACTAGACTATAACGAGGAGCCGATGAGGGCTTTTTATGATGACGCTTATCCTGCCCTTCACTCTTGTGTGTGTCTCCGTGCGTGTGTTATTTTTACAAAGGCCCCCTCTTTTTCTAATCAGTTGTAATTGGCTCTTAATTAAATGTTGCATTGTGTTAACGATCCGACACGAGAGGTAATTTATTTACCAGTGGTTTAAATTTTTGTATTAAAGCGTGTCATTTGTGGAAATGAACAACACAAAAGAGGGGGGTGGGGGAGACAACCCAAGGGAGTTGAATTTTTTTGTCTTGAAAAGAATTTCCATGAGATTAGAATTCTATGCCTCTATGCCAGTAGTGTCGGGCTGGATGGCACAACGATATTCGTCACTACACATAGGGTAGGTTTGTATTGTTCAATAGGTCTCATCGAATTACTCCCTGTTGCTACTATCGATGGTGAAGAAGAATATGAAAGACAAGGAAAGTAATTTCACTTGTTGAAAAAAAATATTAAAATCAATGAAATGAATTAAAGTGAAATTTTACCTGGAAAAGAAGGTCACATTTCGGACATTTGTCGACTAGGATAACATTTCAATTTAGTGATCGATTTAGTCATACGGAGGTTTAGATATTTGGGGTCGTCTCAATAAAGGATATTCTGGTATCATAATTTATTGTACAGATGAAAAACAAACAGCCAGTTTGTAATTGGATATTTTATAAGAAGACAAATCAAAATTAAATTGTTACTCAAGTGTCCATGATATAGCTACTAGAAGTATTTCCAATTTATTTTCCTACATTATTTATATAAAATTATAGCTAAGGAAACTGACATAATTTTTATTTAAAATTTGACAAAAAAATATTTATTGTCAAGTTTTTTTTAATAATACAATAATTCCTTATAAACTGGCGAGATGTCGTATTTTTTGTCTCATCCTCGGCGGACTGTGTGGTCAGCTAAAATGGCAATCCAACCCAACTAAAAACCATCAGATACTCAAGGGCACCCTCCAGTCGTAGGAGAAAAAACTATCTAGCCTTCACCAGGAGCCACACTCTAGCCTGGGCTTTACTAATCATAGGCCCCTACCGCCTACCTAGAGAATGATGGGAGAAAATTTACCTACAGATAGTTCAAATAAACATATCAAGTCACAAGACTGACCGTCAACACGTACTAGGGCATCCCTCCTTCCACCCCACTCGGGCGCCCTTTTTACCAGATAAATGCCCTAGTTTTAAAAGAAAGTGTCACTTCCGTGTGGTTTTCAGGTGTTTCTTCCTACCCTCGGTGCACAGCAAGGAGCGCCCCACCAACGCCCCCACAGATTCTTTCGACCTGGCCACGGGGACAATAATGTGCCCTCCCCCCTCCTGTTCCCTCTATCAGTAGAACATTGCAGGGGCGTTGACAATTAAACCCGGAGCTGTTAGGGTTGAGCTGGCTGTGAAGTGTAGGGGAGTTCTAATGTAGCGGAAACTGAAATGAAAACATTTGGGGAACAAAAAATAAACAGTTGCAGTTTGTTGTCCCCGGGGGCGTCTCCAAGTAGTTTAGTTAGTGGGGGCTTGGGACTGGGGATTAAAACTGTGTTCATCTTTCTCTGTTCTATCGCTCCTCCTGTGGCGTCCAGTGGGTACATTGATCGTTCAAGCGAGCAAAAACTTAAAATACAAAAAAAATGGTTCAGCGATGATTACTCCCCCCTTCACGTCCAACTGGCCATGCATGTGGTCATTCAATGGACCCTGTGGCTCGCTGTTCTCCCTCACTACCCTCCCCCCACCACAACCATTTCTCCCTTGTGTGAGCTATTCATTTGTTCAGGGCGCAGGGCGGTTGATTTGAGGTGCTTGTGTTTTTTTTAGGGAATAAGGGGGAGACTGGGAGAGAGGGGGTCAGTTTAAACGACTACACGACCCAGGGCCCACCAGGAGTACAATGGCGGGGGCCAATGATGGCGGAACGGGATGATATAATTAAAAGAAACGCGGTCCAGCGTATGCGGGCCCACCTCCTCAGGGGAGGGGGGGCGGGAGTTTGAATGTAGTGCCGTGCTACCTGAGATATTCAACGCTGTGTGACGCTTGCCTGGCAGGTAGACCGAGATCCAGGTGTGACGGCAAGGGGAAGGGACCTGAAAGGAACAAAAAAAAAAGAGAAAAAGAAACCCGCAAAGACAGTAGCGCCCCCTTTGACGTGCACGTGGACAAAATTAGCCAATCAGGTAACCCAGGTGACACCAGACAACAAAACAAAATGACTTTTCATCATGTCTGTGTTTAGACACACCCTGACACATTGACATTTTGATTCCTCATATTATATGTTTTGTTCATGATTTTTATCAATTAAACATTTGTACTCATTGATTTTATGAACACACTTCTCTACACACGGGTTATAGCTAACCCATGACAACACAAACATATTTAAACAGCTATTACGTATAATTAATTTCGACGCTAAATCCCCCCCCCCCCTTTTCTCTTTTTTAAAATCCTCTTTCAATGGTAACTGGTTAGTTTATTAAAAGAAGCTGTGATATGGATAGAAGTTACAATTGTTTCACGAAAGTTCATTAGTTCCAAAACCTGCCGAATGTTCAGATTTCTTTTCTCTTTTTTTTTTGGGCGGGTTTAGAAAATTGATTTTAGGAATAAGCATATATGACTGAGTATTGAATTCATCTACATAGTCACACTTGATAGTCCAAATGTACTTTCCATTCTGTTGTAATATTATATACAAAAGGCCTTTTAAAAACCTGATTTCAAGGCCCTAAGTCACACACACACACAAATGCATTATATTTTATTGAAAGAAAATTATTTATTAGAATATTACTATAGGTGTAGGCCTAAATGAGACCAAAAGAACTATAAGACCTTTTTTTTTGTGTGTGAATAGTATAGCATTCGTAAGTAAAGTGTTTTGTGATTCTGTTATTCAGTTCTGGCCATAGATCTTCCTGTCTAGTATTAAACAAGTGCATTTTTTTAAATACAGTGTCTCAATGTTCACATCTCGAGGGCTTCTTGAGAGGTTAAGTTTTCTTAAGTTCTTCAAAAACAATGTTTTATACTTGTATACACTTCAGTCTATTGATCTGTAGAACATCTTGTTGAATAAACACATGGATCTATATTTGTAGTTCTGTTTGTTTATGGTGAAGATTTAATCTATTTTTTATCCAATCAATCTACATATCTATTTATATATCCATATCTTCATCTATCTATCTATCTATCTATCTATCTATCTATCTATCTATCTATCTATCTATCTATCTATCTATCTATCTATCTATCTATCTATCTATCTATCTACATATATATCTATCTATCTTTTTATTTATGCATCAATCTACATATATATTTATATATCCATATCTCCATCTATCTATTTATCTATGTATCTATGTATCTATGTATCTATGTATCTATTTATCTATGAATCTATGTATCTATGTATCTATTTATCTATTTATCTATTTATCTATGTATCTATGTATCTATGTATCTATGTATCTATGTATCTATGTATCTATGTATCTATGTATCTATTTATCTATTTATCTATTTATCTATTTATCTATTTATCTATTTATCTATTTATCTATTTATCTATTTATCTATTTATCTATTTATCTATTTATCTATTTATCTATTTATCTATTTATCTATTTATCTATTTATCTATTTATCTATTTATCTATTTATCTATTTATCTACTGATCTATTAATCTATTAATCTATTTATCTATTTATCTATTTATCTATTTATCTATTTATCTATTTATCTATTTATCTATTTATCTATTTATCTATTTATCTATTTATCTATTTATCTATTTATCTATTTATCTCTTTATCTATTTATCTATTTATCTTTTTATCTACTGATCTATTAATCTATTTCTCTCTTATCTATTGATCTATTGATCTTTTGAACTATTGACCTATTGACCTATTGATCTATTGATATATTGATGTATTGATCTATTGATCTATTGATCTATTAATCTTTTTTATCTATTTTTCTATTTTTATTTTTTTTTATTTTTCTATTTTTCTATTTTTCTATTTATCTATGTATGCAGGAGCTCGAAGAGTTGCAGTTGCACCATATATTTTTTTAACAAAGCTTAGCCGAGTGTAGATTTTCTGTCCCTGCTCTGGGCGTGCTGATTGTTTGTTACATCATTTACGGTGTAAAATGTGTATTTTAACTCACACTAAAATACCAGCTATTTCATATAAAAAGACATGTCTGGTCAAATAATAATACATTATTAACACAAAGAATGCATTATTCTTAAAGCCTATTTGTTGTGATAAGATAGTAAGGTAATACAACTTTTTTGTTCCATTCAGTAATTATATTACTATTTACACAATTAATACTTTAAAATGTATTGTAAATATGCTAATGGCTAGACAACAGCCTTAGTCAACCAATAACCCACAGTGACCTTAATAAACTAAGATTTCTCTCAAGACCCAGGATGTTCCAGGTGATCCTATGACATTATAAACTTACCTGGCACGCTAATTTGTTTTTATGGTTCCATAGAGATACAGACAAAGACGATGGTACAAGGACTTATTGACGTCTGCTCAACATCGTTCCCTGCATTAATGCGTTGTCCGTGTTTCCTGTATCTTGCATCGATAATTCGCCCCCGTTCTTAAACTGAATGACTTTTCCAGGTATAAATCCGACATGTTCTGGGTTAATAGCCTACCTTTTTTTAAATTTAGCAAGCTTCGGCAAGTATAAAGACTTAGTAATACGGACTAATTAATAAAGTTTTATTTTCCCAAAATTAACGCAAGTGTAAGACGGTCCAAGCAAGTATCACACTTTCCATTGATCTCTACGGAAATCGTAACGCACGACACGCTACAACAGAGATCTACTGCTTCTTCGGTCTCATTTGAGTACCTGAGAGGAGTTAAACAATGAGTCCACTATTTGTGATAAACTGCTTGGTGACTTTGAAGTGTGCCAGTTCTCCAGTCAGTCTTTAAGAAGAGCCAGCTAAGAGTTAATATCCGGGGCTCTACAGGATGAAAAGGCCCCCTAGTCCCACAAACAATATGAATTCTACTCTTGTCACAGGGCGCCCACCTTTGTAAATATTGAATGAATTTTGCTTATAGCATTTAACTCTTTAATTTACGATATTTGGTTTAAAAATTTCTTCAATCAGTTTCAAGTCTAAACATATTTTTTTTTAAACACATGTAGAATACATAGTGATACTGCTATCATCCTAACGTCTCAATATAATCTGTTGTGCAATATAATTTACTAAATCTCGGTGTTGCCCGTGGATTTAAAATCTTTTTTTTAAATGAATATTAATTGAAAAAAAAAAATTAGATTAACTGGAGAATCGAACCCAGGTCGACCGCATGGCAGTCCGATACGTTATCCACACAGCTAGCGAGCGATAACACATGTGCTAAGTCAAATTACAAAGGTGAAATATAAAGCAATAAGGTCACGTGTCACTAAATAAACCAATTTGATTAGATAAACACACACACAGAGCTTTATATATATATATATATATATATATATATATATATATATATATATACAAAACAAATTAACTCATTGGCATTGATAATTTCATGGAACCATGAAAATAAATTAGCGCGCCAGGTAAGTTTATAATGTCACAGGATCACCTGGAACATCCTTGTGAGTTCTTTAACAATTCTCAGCTCGGTTTCATATTTTCAATGAACAAGAGTGTTAAAACGAAAAGTAAAAATTTTAAAAGACCGTAACTTTAACCACTTTTGCGATTAAAAAATTCCATTCAATTTAATGGAGATTCTGGTATGCGAGAATGTTTGTGATGGGTGAGGGGCGGTGTGGGCTGTGGGTGGGGAGGGGGCGGGAGCAGGGTTCTATTTATTCATCGGGTGTCAATGATACAGAACTCCATTCCATGGGAATTGTACCTTTCATAAGGTCTCTGTTTGCGGGACATTAAATGTCCAAACCCTGCGCCATTGTTGCTTCCCTTGTTGCTGCTCGAGACTGAAATTTTTTTTTTTTAAGGGCGGGTATTTACCCAAGGGATCAGAACACGTGACCCTGGACACACACACACACAAACACGCTTAACCTGTTTAGCTCCCACCCACCCAGCTGTGTGTAAACTGACCAGGTCCGGGAGGGAATTCTGTGGTTACCCACAGTATGTCCTCTTTCTTTCTTGTAGAAAATGGAAACAGCGCCAGCGAGAGAGAGAGAGATAGTCCACACAGATAAAGTCCATCTAAAGAAAGAACTATTGAGAAAGCAGACAGACATTTTGGCATCTTTTGATCTGAAATTCAACTCTCATTGACTTTCTTCTGCAGGTCTCAGTACAGGCAGACAATCAATTGTTGTTTTTCGATCCAGACGCTTATTGTTATGGCGGTCATATAACCAGCCTGGCTATCCACTAAGGTTTAGAAATGGAAATTATCTATGTTTAATTATAAGATAATTACAAATTATAATAGTATTACATTTTTTTCATTACAGTATATTACAAAATAAATTATAAAAAAACATACATAGAAAATTTATATCTTCTAATGTATATGCTGCTGACGATCCTTCTATTCAGAATATTATCGCATCTTACGCTTAGCCGTGGTTTTTGGTCTAGTCTTGAATTTAAATCAGGTTTGTAAATTGTTGTTAATAACAATACAATAATTAGTACATCACAATAAAATTATTTAACTTAAAATAAAACATGTAAATGAGCCCAAGTCAAAAGGTGCTCTTTCAAGGGAAAAAATTTCATATTCACAGAGAGGTGTAAAAATGCACTTAAGTATTGTCAGAACCTTCTACACATGATTTGAATAGTGGGAAGATAAGTTATACACTGGAAAAGACTCAGTGACGAAAAACGCGCAACAAAAGAAATGGCTGCTATAGACATCTTGGTGTCACTTAGGACAAATGACAACTAAAAATTGACTTCAGAAAAAAACATACTAATTCTTGATGGATTTCTTCAAGAATTTAACACACATATCTCCATAGCCTATATTTATGATATTCAAGAGTATTACAAGCATAGGAGTTGCAAAAGAGGGGGTTTAGGAGCATAAACTCCACTCACTTGAAATGACAACGACTGTCCTAAGCAACACTATTTCTTTTAAACCCTTGTAAAAAAAAGTATCCCTGCATCAATTTGAGCAAACTTTGTGGCAAATAGTTATTTAAGGGCTTCTTGTATTCACCAAATGAGTTTGAGATACATATAAAGCTCCTATGTTATTGAAATAAAGTCTAGAAAAATTGCATGTAATTAGACACCTTAGAGTCACCGGCAAAAAACCGTAAAATTCTCATCTAAAATTAGGCATATTTTAATCAACCTACGTCAAAATGCTATCTCATGATATCTCGTTGTCCGTGTTTGGTGTGAACTAAGTCCAAGTTTTAACTATTTCATTGCATTTTGACCCTTTAATAGCGATTTTAAAAATATGAGTTTTGAGGTACGAGCTTTTGACTTGGGCTCAAATGTTATCTATATGATAATTATAGACTATTTCAAAAAGAAAGAATGTACCATCTAAATTGTCCACGTGTGCTTAACCGTTACCCCGGGCAATGCCGGGTAATTTCTTAGTTAAATATAAAAATTTAGAAACCTAATCAGTTAAACTAGAAAGTCATTGTTTTGTTATGTTCCTTACAAGGTTTCCCTTTCGTTTAAACTTTAAAGCGAGTGTTTGAGTGGACTTTTGTTTTGACCAATCCATAAAAAAGATCCCACTTTACAGTTCTAGGTCTTGACTTTACTTAGGTGAAGCCGGCTGGTCCAGCGGTTAGTTCACCGGACTGTCAACCAAAAACCAACTGACAGGTCGCGGGTTCTAGCCCTGCCACCGACGGATCCCTGTCGCCCTGCAGGAGTTTTGGGCCTAGTGGACGTAATAATCTTCTATCTAGAAGGAACGTCTGTAAACTTATAAGATAAGATAAGGAGTACCTTTGAAAAAAATGTATATTATATCCTTTAGGCGAAGTCTTTATGATTTCTGATGATTTTAATTTGTAAGATTGAGTATTGTATCGTCACATTTTTTATGGTAATTAAAACATTAAGACTTGTACAAGAATATTTAAGCGTAACAGATGTTAAAGGACTAAAAAAGTTTTTTTTTTTTTAAATGACACTTTGCATGTCACATTAGGGTTTAACCTCGTTTTCAAGCAGCCAAGGATATACGAGTCTTATCATACCAGACAAAATTTCTACACAGATTTAAACAATTTCAGTTTTTTTTTAAATTAAAAATTGTAATTGTATAAATATAAATAACTAGAAAAATATATACAAAAAATGCAAAACATGTCAAACATGTCTATGTGATGACGCACAAAGATGTTCTAATATATATAGTGAGAACTTGATGTCAAGGTATTTAGACTTTTGCCATACAGTTATTTTCGCTTCATGTTTTGTCATTACATTTTATTGTACTTCCTGTCGAACACGAATGAAGGTTCTTTTTGTCTTGTTCAAGTGTCATTAAATAAATAATCCTTTACAGTCACTTAGTCCAGTGTATTATCAAACATTACCTCACATGATATTACAACGTAGTTTTGTATTTATAGCACTTGCATGTATCCATCCATCCATCCCTATGGCGCTACAGCCCATGTAGGGCTTTGGCCTGCTCCACCACCACCTTCCATTCGGGCCTATCCCGGGCCTTCCTTCACCAAGCCCGCACACCAAGAATTTGTAGATCTGACTCTATAGATTCGAGACTTGCATGTATCAGCGGAGAGTATATTTCCGTACACGACTAGTTCTAAAATAATTCTAAATAATTCCCGAGTGGCATCTGTGCATGGAATGGATTACCTGAACAAACCAGGAAAACCATTAACTTAACATCGTTTTAAAACATTAATAAAGATGCAAGACTGGACTTGGACCACGGATGAGCGTAGGACGCAATAATCTTCTTTATAGAAGAAGCGTCTGTAATATATACGACAAGCTAAATATAAATTGCAAAAAATATTTTTTCTATATATATTATGTGTGGATTGGTCTCACAAAATGTAAATTTTATATGAATTTCAATAAGATAAAATCAACAAAACAACAACAACACCAATATAACAAAACCGTAAAGCATTAGCAGCCTCACCCCCCCCCCCACACACACACACCTCTCACCTTTCCCGCCTACCACGATTTAAAAAAGACCAATTACAATTTATTTAAGAAGATATTACGTTGGTTGCGCTACAAACTCCTTAAAAAAAAGAAGAACAAGAAACAAAGCAAAGGTTTTCAATTCCCTTCAGTTCTAATTGAGTCTTTATTATTGAATGTTGTTTCCCTTTGATGCACTTTAAATCAACTTAGTGTTATATATTTAAAACAAAGATTATTTTCTTACGTTACCCCCCAAAACCTCCTACTTCAGCTTTGGTTCGTGAAATGTTAAACTTGTGTTTAAATAACGTTGAATTAAAAAAAAAAAACAATGAAGAAACGAAACAAATGTTTTCTTTGCAGTTTTTAAAAGGCAATCCTCCGCCTCCACCCCGTGACGTCACTGCGGTGACGGGTACACGTGAAAGTGCGCGCGTGGTCAAGAGGCGTGCGGCCTGACGTCGCGCCGCGGCATTACACTGTCCATGATAAGAGGTCTTACAGTGGCAGTGCTAAGTGCACCATTTGCCATCTGCCCCCCCCCCCCGCCCCTTACTCCTTCACCTTTTTGTTGCACCGATGGAAACCATCTCTCGGACAGGTGCAATACATTGAAAATATTTGAAATAAATAATATTTTTTTCACTCATTCATTCTGTGATACAAAATGCGCAAGTGCACACAAGTTTTCTTTTTTGTTTGTCTCAAAACTGAGAGTTAAAAATAAAGAAAGATAAATATACTTGAAGACAAAAGAGATTGGTGGGCAAACCCAATGCTATTAGAACATGTAGTGTACAGAAAGATGGCATTGAAAAATTAAATTTTTTGTTTTTTTAATCAGCAAACAAAAAATATTCTTTTTAAAAATCAAATAATGTCTGATGCAGGTCACGTGATCAGTCTAGATCTAACTACCTGCATGCTTTCTGTGGTCCACGGCGGTACCACTGTGCCGGAGAACAATGTGAATGTATGCACCCCATCAGACAACAGACAACAAGCTCCCACCCTTTCCCTTTAATGTTTGTATGTGTGTGAGTGTTTGTTCCAAAGTCTTTGTGGTACCTGGTATACGAGACACATGTGTTCCAAGGTTTGGCAACGCGACGGTTGGGTAAAGGTGAAAGGGAGTCGATGTCCCATACGCCCCCAGCTTCGTTTTGCAATGTCTTCTGTGGCTCCCCCTTGACTGCCTCGTGCGTGGTTATGGCGTAAATATTGATTAAATATTGATGTCTCCATTATGTATATTTAACTTATTTTTTTTATGCACGTTTTTCTTTTGTATGTTTGTTTTTCTTTTATGCAAATCAAAAAAATATATTAGCTTCTGGTTTGTCTGTTCTGTCTTTTTAGTTTGTTGTGGAAGGATAGGAAATAATACTGAGTATATATATATATATATATATATATAGGGCCACAGTATCCGAGGGGCTGGCAATCCGAAGGCTAAGATTTTTTTCCCCAGGACTTGAGGGTGTCCCTGAGTCTACCCAGCTCTGATGGGTACCTGACATTAGTTGGAGTAAAGTAAAGGAGGCTGGGCATTGTGCTGGCCAAACATCCTCTAGTATGACGTGACCACAGAAACTGGTGAACGCTGCTTCACCAGCCCTATGATCAGTTTGGTCCGAATGGTACTTTACTTACATATTCATAGTAATATAGAATATAATATATTAATACTATTAAACCCCCCCCCCCCCCCATTCGGCCTTACTTAGTTGATTTTTTATTTGCGTGGATTGTCAGAGTTTGACCTAACAACTAAACACCAACTACTATAGGGATCGGCAACCATTGGCTAATAGTGTGCCAAGTGCCCCAAACTTGGATTTCTAAATCCTACAGCCAACATACAGCCTACTTTTTAAAATTATTTTTATAGGATAATTAATTTAACCCTTACAGTCCCGGGCGCGTATATAGCGGAACTGAAGGCAGCATAGATAGAAGTAGGTCGGTACGAGAAGGGTTAACTCCGTAGCAAGCAAGACCATGGACAAAAGTAAATGACATTTATAGAAAAGATCATTCAAGCGTATTCAATTAAAAAAATAAATTGTTGGTGATTATCATCCTTTTGCTTTACATTTATATCAAAGACAATATTTTATTACTGAACTTTCAGATTTATGGTAATTAGTGATTATTAACTAAACAATATAATTTGGTTTAAATTGAGAATCTATACTTTTTAATTTTGATTTCATTTTGATCTCACTGTGAGATTTCATTCATGATAACAGTTTTTGTCACTATCGTATAACGAATTAGAATACGTGGTAATCATACAAATTTAAGTACTTATTGTAAGGTTTGAAAACATACATATAAAGTCTTTAGTCATATAATATTTATATAATTTTAAAATAATTTTTACAGTTTAATCATTTCAAATGTACACAATGTAAGCCATTTTTTTAAAATATAAAAGTAAAAAAAGAAACTTATTAGAAATATTAACCGAAATAAAAATGGGTTAATTATCTCCCTTTAATTACAAAGTTTTCCTTATTTTATTCAATGGAGCGTTCGCATTGGGCGGAGCTTAAGTTTTTTTTGTAAATTGAGGAACAAATATGGCACATGGTGAAGTTTCTTATCATGCCGAATTCACATATGAATATTGGCTATCCTACTCAAAAATAAGGAGGTAAATAGTAGTACTGTAGATTAATTGATTAATGTGATTAGGCTAGGGCCGGATAGACCTATTTACACTTTCAATTTCACTTTATAGGCCTACACTTTTAATGTTTCGTAGGCTAGGCTAATGGGCTTATGGCTAAGTAGGGCAGCTACGATTTCAAGTGATAATGTTGGTGAATAGGCTATCTAGTCAAGTCACTAATAGGCTCACATCGTCTATGATCTATGTCTATGATAATAATAAAATAGCCTATTTTATTTAACAGACATAATACAGCTTAAATCTGAATAAGACTTAAAACACAACACATCATTAAAAAAAATGCTCGAGCCTATATGAAACTTTATTAATACAGCGGACATTGTTACTTGTACACCATTACTCAAAGTAAACAAAAATCACGGGCATTTTGTCACGTGATTGCAAACGCCCTTTATAGTGATGCCAAACAAGTTATGTTTTTGTAATATTAAAAAAATTACTGAAAATTTTTTATTTCTTGATATAAATCCGACATTATGGTATTCATTACAAGATTTAATTTTTAGAGGATTAAAATCATTTACGTTGAACAATCGTAAATATTATTTTTTTTTTGCATTAATTGTTTGTACATTTAAGGAGTTGATCTTTCAAACATTAATAATTACAGAAATTACATAATATAGTGCTACTAAATAAGTATCTTATTTTCATTATATAAATAATACAAATAAATTCTTAAAAAATGACATCTTTATATTTAATTAAAGAAGATGAGCATAAAAACTTTTGTTTAAATATAACAATTAATGAGCGCCTTGTCTTGAACACTTACTTACTTACTTTCTGCCCGTAACGCCGTGGGCGCATAGGGCAGCAACAAAGTCCTTCCATCTTTCTCTGTCACGTGCGACAATTCCAATCGTACCCCAGGAGTGACCAAATTCTTTAATTCCTGCTCCACAGTTCTGCGCCAGGTTACTTTTGGCCGAGCTCTCTTTCTTTTTCCTTCTGGAGTCCAGTGTAGGGCTGTCTTGCACATGTTCCCTTCCTCTCTTCTCAACACATGGCCAATCCATCG
This sequence comes from Anisus vortex, assembly GCA_949126835.1. NCBI lineage: Eukaryota > Metazoa > Mollusca > Gastropoda > Planorbidae > Anisus > Anisus vortex. The sequence continues at coordinate 20,457,419 of OX421495.1, read as the reverse complement.
CCAACGCTTTTTCATTATGATTGTGTTGTCTTGAATGCACTTCGCTATTTGTATAATGTCAGATACATATTTAGTCACTTGTCAGTTGCCAAGTGTATGTGACCGCTTTGTATGCTTAAAACAGCTTTCATGTGCGATATAATCTGTTCACAAGTAAAAGTTGAACCAAAAGCTGAAAGTAGAAGAGCGAATTCCTAGCAGTTGAGAATAGCAGATGACTTTCCTAAGCAGCTTCCTTCCAGATTTTTTCCGCAAACGGGCACATTTGAACGCCCATTTTTTAAATGTTTAAAATTCAAATAGCTCTTTTTAAAATCGCCAATATCCCTCCACTTAAAAAATACAACCAATCTACATCTAAGAAAGTTGTAATAATATCAAACCAGATGGGCTTGATGTGGTATGAAAAAAAAATGAGTACATGAATTTGAAAGTCTTGCCTTTGTTTAGAAAACTCCGCTTTGAGTGCTTTAATGTGCTTCTGAAGAAGCCCAACTATCTATCTTATTATATGCCCTCATCTAGTGATTCACGTGTAGTTAACTTTCTTGAAATTGATTTCACGGCAAGTTTGTCTTAGGTTGCCGACCCCTAAACATCGACGTTGATCAAAATGCGAGGCTTTAAAATTGTTCAAACAAGAGATAAAAGATCTTTTGAATAGTCGGAGAATCAGTAGCATAATACTTATGTGTATATAAATGTAGGTATAATACTTATGTGTATATAAATGTAGGTATAATACTTATGTGTATATAAATGTAGGTATAATACTTATGTGTATATAAATGTAGGTATAATACTTATGTGTATGTAAATGTAGGTATAATACTTATGTGTATATAAATGTAGGTATAATACTTATGTGTATATAAATGTAGGTATAATACTTATGTGTATATAAATGTAGGTATAATACTTATGTGTATATAAATGTAGGTATAATACTTTTGTGTATATAAATGTAGGTATAATACTTTTGTGTATATAAATGTAGGTATAATACTTATGTGTATATAAATGTAGGTATAATACTTATGTTTATATAAATGTAGGTATAATACTTATGTGTATATAAATGTAGGTATAATACTTATGTGTATATAAATGTAGGTATAATACTTATGTGTATATAAATGTAGGTATAACACTTATGTGTATATAAATGTAGGTATAATACTTATGTGTATATAAATGTAGGTATAATACTTATGTGTATATAAATGTAGGTATAATACTTATGTGTATATAAATGTAGGTATAATACTTATGTGTATATAAATGTAGGTATAATACTTATGTGTATATAAATGTAGGTATAATACTTATGTGTATATAAATGTAGGTATAATACTTATGTGTATATAAATGTAGGTATAATACTTATGTGTATATAAATGTAGGTATAATACTTATGTGTATATAAATGTAGATATAATACTTATGTGTATATAAATGTAGGTATAATACTTATGTGTATATAAATGTATGTATAATACTTATGTGTATATAAATGTAGGTATAATACTTATGTGTATATAAATGTAGGTATAATACTTATGTGTATATAAATGTAGGTATAATACTTATGTGTATATAAATGTAGGTATAATACTTATGTGTATATAAATGTAGGTATAATACTTATGTGTATATAAATGTAGGTATAATACTTATGTGTATATAAATGTAGGTATAATACTTATGTGTATATAAATGTAGGTATAATACTTATGTGTATATAAATGTAGGTATAATACTTATGTGTATATAAATGTAGGTATAATACTTATGTGTATATAAATGTAGGTATAATACTTATGTGTATATAAATGTAGGTATAATACTTATGTGTATATAAATGTAGGTATAATACTTATGTGTATATAAATGTAGGTATAATACTTATGTGTATATAAATGTAGGTATAATACTTATGTGTACATAAATGTAGGTATAATACTTATGTGTACATAAATGTAGGTATAATACTTATGTGTATATAAATGTAGGTATAATACTTATGTGTATATAAATGTAGGTATAATACTTATGTGTATATAAATGTAGGTATAATACTTATGTGTATATAAATGTAGGTATAATACTTATGTGTATATAAATGTAGGTATAATACTTATGTGTATATAAATGTAGGTATAATACTTATGTGTATATAAATGTAGGTATAATACTTATGTGTATATAAATGTAGGTATAATACTTTTGTGTACATAAATGTAGGTATAATACTTATGTGTACATAAATGTAGGTATAATACTTATGTGTATATAAATGTAGTTATAATACTTATGTGTATATAAATGTAGGTATAATACTTATGTGTATATAAATGTAGGTATAATACTTATGTGTATATAAATGTAGGTATAATACTTATGTGTATATAAATGTAGGTATAATACTTATGTGTATATAAATGTAGGTATAATACTTATGTGTATATAAATGTAGGTATAATACTTATGTGTATATAAATGTAGGTATAATACTTTTGTGTATATAAATGTAGGTATAATACTTATGTGTATATAAATGTAGGTATAATACTTATGTGTATATAAATGTAGGTATAATACTTATGTGTATATAAATGTAGGTATAATACTTATGTGTATATAAATGTAGGTATAATACTTATGTGTATATAAATGTAGGTATAATACTTTTGTGTACATAAATGTAGGTATAATACTTATGTGTATATAAATGTAGGTATAATACTTATGTGTATATAAATGTAGGTATAATACTTATGTGTATATAAATGTAGGTATAATACTTATGTGTATATAAATGTAGGTATAATACTTATGTGTATATAAATGTAGGTACAATACTTATGTGTATATAAGTGTAGGAATAGATTTACATAGGGGGACACGGTGGTCGAGTGGCAGCACGATAGACTGGCTTACCGAAGGTCCCGGGTTCAGATCCTGGTGAAGTCTAGGATTCTCCCCCTGGACTCGAGGGTGTGTCCCTGAGTCTACTCAGCTCTGATGGGTGCCTGATATTAGTTGAGGGTAACATAATGGCGGCTGTGCATTGTGCTGGCCACACATCCCCTAGTATATGCCGTGGCCACTGAAACTGGTGAACGCTGCTTCACCGGCCCAATGTATATATATATATATATAGCACAAGCAGTACTTAATAAATATTTTTCTTTTTAAGTAGCGCTTATAGAGATCTTGTAACATAATCTTAATAAGATAACGTAATTGTAAAAGTAAAAAAAATATATACGGTAGTTAAATTCGAAAGCAGTTTGCCAGCAACATTTCTTTAACAATTTTATCAACAACAACAAAAAAGAACAAAAAGAAAAAAAAAAGAAAAGAGAACACACAATAAGACCAACATCGTGTAAAAACAAATATGTTACTACAACTTGTCTTTTGTTACGTTTTCTCCGCGAAAACTAGGAAACAATGTTGAGTGCTCGGTTGGGGGAAATACACATGAATGACAATCAGTCGTATTTAATAAGGAATTTAAAAAGTGCGTCATAAAGTGTAACGAGTTGGAAAAAAAGGTTTAAAACTGATTTCGTGTGTCTTGGGGTGAAGGGATGTGGCTGAATTTTCGTTAGAATCTGTTCTCAAATGAAAAACGTCTATGTGCCAAGTTTCAGCTCGATTACATGACGGAAAGTGGATCAATTCGCCTTTCAAAGTTAGGTCGCCCGGCAGAAGAAACAAATACAGCTTTGCCAAGGTAATATAAAGCAGGGGTCGGCAACAATTTTGATACTAGTGTGCCAATGTAGGATTTCTAATTCATTCAGCGTGCCGACATTCCAAAAGTCCCTCCTCCTATAGAGCGTTTGCAATAGGCGGAGCGTAAGTTTTTTAGTGACGTCATTTGTAAATAGCAGCCACTGGATGGAACAAATACGATGCCAATTGATAGAGTTGGTGAATATCTAGTCAACTCACTAATAGGCTCACATCATCTATGATCTATGTCTATGATAATACATTTCAGAATAAAAGAGTCTATTTTATTTAACAGACCTAATACAGCTTAAATCTCAATAAGACTTAAAACACAAAACATCATTTAAAAAAAGCTCGAGCCTATATGAAACTTTATTAATACAGCGGCCATTGTACACCACTACACAAAGTAAACAAAAATCACGTGCTTTTTGTCACCTGATTGCAAACGCCCTATAGCACTCCGTTTCTTGTAGAAGATACTTGAATTGCCTTTTTGGTGGTCTTACGCGTGCCATTGAAAATCGCTCTGCGTGCCAATTCTGGCACGGTTACATAAGTTGCCGACCCCTTAAATAAAGGACTTAAGCAAACATCGCACAGTATAGATCTATAATCTATATTATAAACAAGGTTCTAATGCCCATTTAACACTTTGATTGGAACAAAATCTAAGGGCATGAACTCACATTTAGTTTTGGTACTCCGTTGTAGAGTCGCCATTTTTTTGTGTTTTTTTTACGTGTGTGCGTCAGTGTGTGCTCTATTTGCGTGCGTCTACGGGTGGGGCGTCTATTTATATACATACGTCAGTACCCTGGTGTCAGGGCAGAAGCGCCCAAATATTAAATTATGTATTTTATTCATCCTCCTAGTCATTCATCCCCTTTTCGTTATCAAAGAAAGAAGACACACGGAAACGCCTTCTCCCCCCCCTCCTCCCTCCTTCCTCCCATCTCTCCCTCACTGTCTTGTTTGATGTTCGTCAGTAAGACACCGAAGAAATGACGAGGGTGTGAGGGACAACGGGTGATGGGGGTGGGGGGACGGTAACGGACAGACATTCAAATATTGCAACTTGTCGTCACTGAAAGCGGGACCACCCACAACGGTGTGGACTCAGAAGAAGGCGGTGGTAAGGGGTGGGGGGGGGGGTGGTTCGCTTCGGCCCGGGACGGCGATGTATGTGTGTGTGTGTTTTAAGTCAGATTGGGCGGAGGAAAAAAAAAATAAAAAAAATAAAAAAAAAAAGGGGGGGGGGGTAATACTTTTTTTTTTTACGGGGGTTATGTTGATTTGAGTCTTGTAGTCGTATCTCCTTATGTATGTATATGTGTGTTTGTGTGTTTGGACCTTCACAAAACGTTATAAGAAAACAAAAGATGTAATAATTAAATAAGAGAAGTCTTATGTTTCTTTTCTCTGCGTGAGATAAGATAAGATAAGATTGCTTTATTGATCCAAATAAATGGAATTTGAATTGATTACATAAATTCCGTCTTTCAGTATACCGGTAATTGAAACAATATTAAAGAACCATTTTGTGGTCAAACACAATAGTCGTTCGCGCACACTATCATACCATTTTTCAGCGCTAGCGTAATGATGAGAAAGAATGAGAAAGTGCGAACAATAATTCTCTTAATGTAGCCACCAGAAATACATATGGCGCTGACATATTCTTCATCGCTCCCTATGGTGCGTAAAGCAGCAAACACATCTCGTCCATATCCTGGGCGACTCAAATATATTCTTCCCAGTTTGTTGTTTTTTATTCGCGCCCACCATATCTTCTCTATCTGCTCATATTGGTCTTCCCCTCTACCTATATCACGCTACTGTCCATCGCAGGGTTATTCTTGGATGCCTGATCCATCCCCGCCTCCCTGTCCAAACGAAGAACGTGGTTTTATCCATGTCTCACTTCTGTACAATAATATCATCAATGAATACGTTTTTCCCAGCACAGCCTCCCATTTTTCTGCAAGTATTGTATTGTTTACAGTCAATCACCACAGACTGAAACTGAGGTATACTAATAATGTTCTTGTGGTCCATATATTTATATATGTGCATATACATGTATATCTATATATAAATATTAACCTTACATATCACCAAATACTATAATAAAATGGACCGCTTGCTTTATTTTTAGAGCTTATATGTTCTTTTTCCGTGTGCATCCAATAACGCTGTCTTAAATGGCTTCGACGCTCATACGTCGGCATAAATATTTCGCTGCATAAAATTTTCGATTTTAATTTTTCATTTAGAAAATCAAAGCGATTCAATAAAACGGAAGTGTACAGTGCAAATGGGAATCGGGAATTCCGAAAAGAAGTCATTTTAGACATCAAATAGCAGAAATATTAAAGCAAGCTGTCCATCTTATTATAGTTTTTGATATCACCCATTCATTTAATCAATGGCTCATTTATATCGAAAGACGATTATATTGTATTCGCACCTAGAATTTTTTTTTCAAAACGTCTGCTGTGTCTTTTGTGACTTTGAAGTTCCACCCGCGAGAGTACAGACTGTTGCAGTTCTGACATTGTGCACAGAACTATCAGAGAATGTCTGGGGCAGTCTTTTCGTGCAGCGATGAGTCGGGGCTTAACCATCTCCAGCATTCAGACCTGGGTGTTAGGTGTTCATCCCATTTTATAAAGTCTATGCCTGAACAGACCAGGAAAACCATTAACTTTACATCATTTTAAACATTAATCAAAATGCAAGACTAGACTCAGACGACGGATGAGCGTAGTAAGCAATAATCTTTTTAAAAGAAGGAGCGTCTGTAATATATAAGATACCCTTAGCCTACTAATTGTTATCTGCACTATAGACACACTCTTCTATCTTTAAAAAGCGTTTGGCATACTTTAAAACCGTTGTTTAGATTTTGTTTACAATTTAGTTATTGCGTAAAATGACAAAGGAAAAAATACAAAAAAACAACCTCTATATTTGTGTGTGTGTCGGGAATATTGTCATGCCAAGCAATTCATGTTTTTATAGATCAGTGCTCACGTGAGGGGAAAAACATGTTTATTTCATGTTCAGATAAACACAAGAAAACGATAAGGCACTGTGCACGGAATGGAAGAATGAAAAGTTTGCCATTGTTAAATAAATACAAGACCAAAGTGACTGTGTGAGTGTGCGTGTGTGCTCTATATAGGTATGACAAGGTCCCCCCCTCCCCCACCCAGTATTGAAGTAGAGAAATCGGAAATGTTTTCCACCTGAAATTTAAAAAGTTCAAAGCGAGCCTCTTGTGTAAATTTGTCTTATTTTCCTTCTTTCTATACATGTATATGAACATCAGCTAGGTTTTGGGGTTTCACCTGATACATGGACATTTAACATTACATAGGCGTCATCTTCAATATGAAGCTGTCACGCCCCGTAGAAATGGGGATGGTTGGGGGTTCTAAATTAGAAAAGGGTAGCAGCGGTGGTAAGGTGAGGGCGCAAGGGAGCGGGCGTCACAGGATGGTAAACGAGCGGGGCCTCTCATCCACCCCTGCGTGACTCCTCCCTCCCTCCTCCCCTCTCCTCCAAGTCTAAAGTAAACACCCCTCCCCACCCAATTTTTTCTCTCTGTTTGTACTTATCAGTGCGTCGGCTCAATGCGGGCTTTTCTACATCTGTGTGGGAGGGCGTCAGTCAAGATACTATGAATGTACCTATACAGGTAGAATCTATAACACCTGACGGAGATCTCACTAAAAAACAAGGGATTAGCAAAGAGATTTTAAAAAAATGGACCTTCTCTTTTAAAATTAAAAGAACTCAAATAGTCATGTGGTGTGCCAATGCGTATAATTTCGAAACGTCCTCAGAGGGGGGTGGGGAGTGTTGAGCCCCCCGCTCCCCCCCCCCCGCACACATACACGCCAAGCCCCAACCTATTCCCATCCCTTGTATTCTTGTCCCATAAGAGATTGTGGAAGATCAAGCGAATTAAAAGACGGGGAGTGAAAGATAATGACCGGAAGTTGTGTGTGGGAACAAGATAAACAGGTCCATCACAACCACCTGCATAGTAAGAGAACCTTGTGTCTCAGGGTGTCTCGTGGTGTCTCAAGGTGTCAAGACACACCGCTGTCTTCTTGACACTAATCTGATGTTTTTATAAAGTGTTTTTTTTTTTGCTGTTTGTCATTGTTTGTTTTCTATTAGACTAATCTTGGTACATGTATGATTGATAGGTGGATGCATGGGTATTGGTTCTGCTTGTAATTATTTTGGTGCGTTGAATGCGTGATTGTGTTGTGAATGCATGATTGTGTTGAGAATGCATGATTGTGTTGTGATGTGCAATTGTGTTGAAAATGCGCGACTGTGTTGTGAATGTTTGATTGTGCTGTGAATGAGAAGTGTATGATTATAAATTTATGTACAGAGTATGTAATTGTCTAGTAAATGAATGATTATGCGGTAAAGGTGTGATGAATGTCTGATTGTGTGCTTATTGTATGATTGTAATCTGTATGTGTATTGGTGTGCTGGATGTGTCTTCGTTGAAATGGAATCTGGTAAATGCTAAAACACTTCTGAAAGTTCAAGGTGAGTTTGACGACCCTACAATACTTGTTATCAATTCCAGACAGCTCTATCGTGTTGCTCACGCAAGCTGGAAACGTAACTTAATTGAATATTGTGCCTGCCTCATTTCGCCCCCCCCCCCCTCCACCAGTGACGTGGCCCACCAGACCTGGGATCCCTGCATCATTAGCTCTATGGTAATGACCTATATATATAATTTACATTGAGTAGAGTAAGTAGAGTAATCACGTCGGACCAAATTGATCCATGGGGCCGGTGAAGAGGCGTTCACCAGTTTCTGTGGCCACGGCATTCGAGGTGATTGTGTGGCCAGCACTATGCACAGCCAACTTTAATTAACCCCAAACTAAGGTCAGGTACCCATCAAAGCTGGGTAGACTCAGGGACACCCTCCAGATCCGGGAAAAAAAATCCTAGCCCGCACCAGGATTCGTACCGAGGACCTTCGGTTTGCTAGCCGAACGCGCTGCCGCACGGCCACCATGCCCCTCCCCCATATATATATCTGTATATTTAATTGTGCCATCTTGACTTCGTTGCTTACTTGCCCTAAACTATACATTAATCCTCAGCCTAATCCACTCGCCAGTTGACAGTCAAGACAATATAGAACTCCGCTTTTGGTCGACACGTTGATTGTTTGTTCTTTTGTTTCTAACATTAAAAATGGCTACCGGAAACGGAAATAGGAAGATAACTTTTATGAAAATCCTCCAATAGGAAACAAACCAAGCTCCGTATTACACCAGGCTTAAGTTATTCTCTATCTTCGCTGAACTCACTATTTTTGTTATTGTTTGTTGATGTTATATTTTTTTTTTTTTATACTGGGGCCCGTTAAGACCCATTTCTCCCCCCCCCCCCCCCCCGTAGACGGAAGACGCAGAGGGGGCCCCGGCAAAAGAGTGCTTACTTCTATCGCATCAAGTATCCTCTCTGATCCCGCGGATGTCCACTTGTCCCCAGATAGGCGGACCGTGTTATCTGTTGCTTATCATCTGTAGTATTATCTTCAGTTGTCCCTCCCTAGCGTTTGGCCCCTGTAAGCTTAGGATGTCAATAAAACAATGAAGTGCCCAACGAAGTGGGGGCTATCTCTTCCAGTCGAAATTTTTAGGCATAATTTGACAAGCGTTTTTGTTTTTGTTTCGTTTTAAAAACTCTACAAATCTGTACATGTTTTTTTCTCTTTATGTTTGTTTGCGTGTCATTAATTGTAGTCTATATTTCTTCTTATTTTGTTATTTATGTATTGACATAACGCTACACAAAAATATCGCAGGCGTATAAATACATTGGCTTATGGAGTGGAGGATTTACTGGGCTTATGGTTGTAAAGAGGTTTAACGATCCGGAGTCTAAATATGTCGCTGGTGTTGTAAAAACATGCCAATTTAGAATGTAACACAGAGAGCATAGTATCGATTAGAACAAGCAAATTATTTATGTAGAGATATAGATCTATATAAATGTGTGTGTGTGTGTGTGTGTTTATGTATGCATATTAATGCTATGCTAACAAAAGTGTCGATAAACTGGTTAGCCTCCCTTCTATTTGCAAGAAAAGGATTGTAGAGATGGAACAATATACATGTCTGCAATTTCATCCTAACAGGAAAACGCCCACCTCAACTAGAATGTTATAAGCTTTGGATGAAGCTATAAGAATGCAAGACAACATATCAGATTTTTTTACAGAACATTAAGCACCAAGTGGAGCGCCTAAGATGTAGTAATAAATAATAAATGAACTTAAATCTCAAAATTTAGCATTCCGTGGAACCAGCAAAAAGCTTTTTGTACCTGGGAATGGAAACATTGTCGAATTCGTTTAAGTCTCTGATGATGGAACATCATCTCTTAATGTGGCTGATTACTTACGAACATTATCTTGACAAAGATGTTCAAAGTGAATTAATACGAACTTTAGCTTCTACAATGAAGTTTTGGATTATAAAAAAACGCAGTCAGAAAATAATATTTAGCTATCATTGACTGTACCCACATGTCAAACACACTGAAAAGATGACCAAGATGATTCGGTTAGTACTTCTCAGTTCGACTGAAGCGATAATCAGATAACATGTTTGTTTTTTTGTTTTATTCCGTTACAAGAAACAACAAGTGCATTCATGACCTAGGTAATGTTTTTGGTTTGGAATTATTTGGATATTGTTTGCATCAGAGGACAATATGTATGACAATGGCAATAACATAAAAATGTTAGGATAATGCAGTGCAGAATATGATAGTAAACATACATCCATGTTTCTTTCTATGTTGAATCTAGTTGAAAATGATGCAATAAAAAGTTGTCAGGAGTTGGTGATGTCTATGATTTATATGAAGATCCTACAATAGTGGCTGAGATAAAGAAGGGCAGACTATGCTGGACAGGCCACTTGGAACGAATGCTAAACGACAGACGAGTTAAAAGTAACATACACACAGAACCCCAGAGGAAAACGACCTAAAGGCAGACCCAGAGTGAGATTGTTCCAGATGGATCTGAGACAGATCGGGGTCCAGGTCTGGAGAAAGAAAACAGCAGATAGGTCTGAGTGGAAGGAGGTGGTGAAGCAGGCCAGAGCCCTCCATGGGCTGGCAGGCCTAGAGAAGATCGTGCAAGGAAGAAATGAAGCAGTGCGGCATAACGGCAAGATATCCGCCTCAGATCCGAGCGCTATGGAGACTTGTTGCTGAGGCCCTTTGCTCCACAAGGAATGCAAGGAAATAATTCAATGAATCTACAGAAGGTCTTGCAATGTCTATTGCAGCGTCATTGAACAATAAATGTTCTCAAAACATGTCAGTAACACTAAAAATTACCAAAATTCATCCGTTGAGATCAAAGTGGAAAATTTTCGCCAGCTAGTGGATATTTACAATAATGAAAAAAAAAATTTCTTCAAAACTGGACATGCAGACTGTACATATTTCTTTAGCGTCAGAATGAGAGACCTCCAATACAAGTATTGTCACAGTCCTTGTCATCATAGATGAACATGTTTACGATTCCTGTTGCATAACACCCATGCCCAATCTAGCCATCTATATAGGCCAGTGCAACATAAAAAGCCTACATCGTAACTATTTTACTAAACAGTGCCACTTGACAGCACTATTTCTCACACAGACAAGTCACGTGAGAGACACTAAAACAATAACTTCTTATTGCGTCTTTTATTGTTATTGTGTTTCCTACTGGCTAGAAATACAAACAAGAAAAATAAAGCAAATTTACTTATCTTAACACTTGAACTTCTGCACCCCCCCCCACACACACACCACAACGCCACGTTTACAGTGTCCCCACTATCCCACCCCGTCCTTCACGCAAACACCGTCAACACCCTGCCCCCTCCCTCCCCCCCCTTTCTACTCTCCCTCCCAGATGTTATCTCACCAACTTATGAGTCTACATTTATGAACACAAATAAAAATACGGCGTAGCGGGGTGTGGTGCTGGGTGGGGGGCGGTGGGCGCCATATAAAACTCTCCAACTGCTGCTGTGTTCTCTCGGTCCGGATGTTGACACACTGCGAATGTAGCCTGACCCGCACCCGTTCCCGCACACATACACACACGCACGCACACACACACACACACGAATGACCGGAGTATAGCTATAAAAACACTGATAAACTGATCCCGATCAAACAGGCCGTGATAACCTTGCTACGTCTCAACATTATATTTAACCTTGCTGCGTATCAACATTATATTTAACCTTGCTGCGTCTCATGCCATTTGCTTTAAAGATCCCAACGTCTCAACTTTATATTTAACCTTGCTGCGTCTCAACGTTATACTTAACATTAAAACGTCTCAACGTTCTCAACGTTATATTTAAACTTGTTGCGTCTCAACGTTATATTTAAACTTGCTGCGTCTCAACGTTATATTTAAACTTGTTGCGTCTCAACGTTATATTTAAACTTGCTGCGTCTCAACGTTATATTTAAACTTGCTGCGTCTCAACGTTATTGTTAAACTTGCTGCGTCTCAACGTTATATTTAAACTTGCTGAGTCTCAACGTTATATTTAACCTTGCTGCGTCTCAACGTTATATTTAAACTTGCTGCGTCTCAACGTTATATTTAACATTAAAACGTCTCAACGTTATATTTAAACTTGCTGCGTCTCAACGTTATACTTAACATTAAAACGTCTAAACGTTCTCAACGTTATATTTAAACTTGCTGCGTCTCAACGTTATATTTAAACTTGCTGCGTCTCAACGTTATATTTAACCTTGCTGCGTCTCAACGTTATATTTAAACTTGCTGCGTCTCAACGTTATATTTAAACTTGCTGCGTCTCAACGTTATATTTAAACTTGCTGCGTCTCAACGTTATATTTAAACTTGCTGCGTCTCAACGTTATATTTAAACTTGCTGCGTCTCAACGTTATATTTAACCTTGCTGCGTCTCAACGTTATATTTAAACTTGCTAAGACTCAACTAAAAACCCCCTAAACTGCTAGTGTATGAGTTTTGTGCCTAGAAAGGGAGTGGCTGCTCTTGAAAGTGGGAGGAGGCGACAACCTGGGTAAGAACACCAAAACTGAAATTGGAAGACATTTGCCAAAGAAAATTGGGCACACGCATAGTCTACATCTGGGGTCGGCAACCTTTTGATAATCGTGTGCCAAAGTAGGTTCACTAATTCATTCAGCGGGCCAACAGCCTAAGAGTCATCCTGCTATAGCCCTCTATTTCTTGAAAAATATAATTTAAATTGCCATTTTTGGGGGTCTTCCGCGTACTATTAGAAATTGCGCTGCGTGACAATTCTGGCACGCGTGCCATAGGTTGCCGACCCCTGGTCTGCATAATAATAAATCGTACGTGGCCAGTGCTAGATGAATTTTTAAGCTATATAAAAAAAAAAAGAAGCACGTGCTTATGGTAGCATCGAAGTGGGGGCGAAAAATTGACCATGCTGAGGTGGCAACTGTGGTCCAACACTGCAACAAGTGTCGCTGAACCAGGAACCACTAAAAGGGGCCCACCATTGCATTACAAAACCAAAAATGTTCAAAGAATGTACAAGTAAAATAACCTAGATTATAGGAGAAAAGTTTTTAACTATAAAATATGGAAGTATTCAACAACAAGAATCAAAAAACAAAAATAAGCTTAAATTCATTCTTATTATATGATGTTTTTTTTCAATTGAAAGAAATGAATAAATAGATCTATATGTTATGGTTTCTTATTGCGAATATTTTGAATTACTAAGACAAAGTGCGCTTCGCAAAGAATGTATGTGCCTTTCAAGGTCTTAATTAGGGCCCTGCTCGTGGCCAGCTATCGTCTGGCTTGTTCTAGACACGTAATTTAAAAACCAGTTCACGTGTCCCATGGAGTATTTAGAGACGCAATAACGTTGTTTAAAAAAAAATGTTAATACTTATTTAATATGCACACAACATTTGACCAATTATGTACACCAGATGTTATAAATCACAGGGGTACACTGGCTAGCTGAATATGGCGTGTGGGGGGGGGGTGGGTGGGGGCGTAGTTAGATCAACGGTCCAGCAACCACTGCACCGTCACATTTATAGAGCGTCCAAACGGCTGCGCGTTGTACGCAATCACATCAACACACATCTCAACTCAAAATGTACAGCCTGTACAAATATATTGTATCTGGTTCTACTTAGGCAACCCAAGATCTTTCATCTATTTTTGTTTTTTTTATAGTTGTTTTCTTTGTTGTTGTGTTTTGAGGGAGTTAAGGGGGGGGGGCCAAGCTGAGAATCTTAATTTCATCCAATTCTTTCATCATAAGTCCCCCCCCCCCCGCCCCGATGATTGTAAGCCCTCATTGTTGTAGCTTTCCTATTGCCGAATACAAACAAGTCCAAAAAACAACAAGGCCATAGACAATAACCAACATTTTAAACGACCTTTTTTTAAAGAAATATGCAATAAAGTTGGTAGTTCTTGTTTTTTTTTTTTTCTTTGTTTTTAAACTCTTGTAAGTTTAACGATTCCTATTGTGCCGGTTCAATTTTATAGACATTTCTGAAATATTTGGCCCAGTTGGAGAAAATTACCAGATCATAGTTTGGAGTTGCACTAATTGTCACCTAGACTTTTTTACGTGTATATAAAAATGGCTTTTTTTTTTCCTCTCGAAATAATTATAACAAAATATTTTATCTATTACGATGTTCACAAGCGTAGGATTTGTTAAAATTATTTTAATCTAAATCGCTAAGTAGTGGCGGGGCCTACATTTCACGCTTCAATTTTTTATTTCTGCATTTGAAGATTTTGTGTATTTTGTCATTTTTTTTAATGTAAATATTTTTTTTTTAAATATATCACACAGATGGACTCAAATTAACTTTCCCCATGCCTCTAAGCTATCTTTAATATTGTCGTTTAACAATGATTTTGAACAAATAAGTTGACGTACAAAAATAACTTAAAACCGTGCATGCCCCCCCCTCCCCACAACAACCAATTTTTTTTTCTCCCATCTTTTCATCGTCTCTCACTTGTCCTCCCTTCATGTAGGCCTATTGTGCCCAGGATAATAATGGTCTTTGTAAGTCCATGTGTTCATGTAACATGGCCCCGTACCAAACCAGTTTTTGCAGATTTGTTGTTGTTTTTTTCTTTGGTTTAGGGTTATTTGTGGCTTGGTGGAACTAGGATTTCTAAGTCGTACTCCCCTCGTTAGAGATGCGCTTTCCCTAGCGGATGCCGAGAACGCTCCCGAAGCATCTCATCGCCATATCCAAAACTGTATTTCTACTTCGGCAGTCGCTGTCTAGGATTCACAAGGAAAGATAATATAATACAACTAAGATCACCAGAGTAGATTTCAGAACTGTGTATATTATATAGGAGTATAAACATTTGATAAAACACATTTTTTTTATTGATTCGATCAAATATACAACATTGATAATGTATAATTTTAAAATAGTGTTGTTAGATACTAATGTTCAAGCTAATAAAGTATAAATTCTCGACTCTACAGACATATGAGATCTAGACACTTTAGACTTTGGTTACTTCATTTGAATACTAAGTAGTGAAATAGAGTCCCAAATTAAGTTAACACATCTTTTCACTCTGTTATATTAAACTTTCTAAAGTTAAAATGGCCACACACAAAAAAAAAGCGAGGCCAACTAGCCCAGCCCTCGCCTTTCAGTCGTTATCCCTACACCCCCCCTCCCTATCTTTCATTCCTCATCGTTCAAGATCTGCAGACTCCCCCCTCCCTCCCCGCCCCAACCACTACCACCGCCGCAAGCCTCCATTTCCAACGGCGCAAACAACAAGCGCGCACAGACGCGCAACAGGCGTAGCATCCATTACCCATCCGCCCGCATATACTTACTAAGCAACTACTTGAACGAAATTAACCAAATGACATACTTGATGTATGTGTGTATGTATTTATCTCCATATATATATTTTATCATTTCGCCAAAGAATTTATTGTGTATATAAAACTATAACCCTCCCCCCACCTTCCCACAGAGCCAGTACATCTGTATATAATGTGTTTGTGTCTGTTTTAGTATTACAGAGATAGATCGACGTCAACTTGTCATGATGGGTGATGTTGAAATATTAATACTTTTTGCCGTATCTCTGGAGAATAATGACCTTCCAATTTGTTTGTTATCTGAGGGATGATCTTCGTTGGTGCCCTCAATGGCGGCGGATTTATTAAATTACATATACACGTTATTCGTTTTTTAAATGCTGTATCTATTTATCTATTTTTCTTTTTAACTATTTATCTGTTTATCTATTTATCTATTTGTCTATTTATCTATTCATCTATTTATCTATTTATCTATTTATCTATTTATCTATTTATCTATTTATCTATTTATCTATTTATCTATTTATCTATTTATCTATTTATCTATTTATCTATTTATCTATTTATCTATTTATCTATTTATCTATTTGTCTATTTATCTATTTGTCTATTTATCTATTTATCTATTTATCTATTCATCTATTCATATATTCATATATTTATCTATTTATCTATTTATATATTCATATATTTATCTATTTATCTATTTATCTATTTATCTATTTATCTATTTATCTATTTATCTATTTATCTATTTATCTATTTATCTATTTATCTATTTATCTATTCATCTATTCATCTATTCATCTATTCATCTATTCATCTATTTATCTATTTATCTATTTATCTGTTTATCTGTTTATCTGTTTATCTGTCTATCTGTTCATCTGTTCATCTGTTTATCTGTTTATCTGTTTATCTGTTTATCTGTCTATCTGTTCATCTGTTCATCTGTTTATCTGTTTATCTGTTTATCTATTTATCTGTTTATCTGTTTATCTGTTTATCTGTTTATATATTTATCTGTTTATCTGTTCATCTGTTTATCTGTTTATCTGTTCATCTGTTCATCTGTTCATCTGTTCATCTGTTCATCTGTTTATCTGTTTATCTGTTTATCTGTTTATCTATTTATCTGTTTATCTATTTATCTGTTTATCTGTTTATCTGTTTATCTGTTTATCTGTTCATCTGTTCATCTGTTCATCTGTTCATTTGTTCATCTATTGATCTATTTATCTATTTATCTATTGATCTATTGATCTGTTGATCTATTGATCTATTGATCTATTGATCTATTGATCTATTGATCTATTGATCTATTGATCTATTGATCTATTGATCTATTGATCTATTGATCTATTGATCTATTGATCTATTTATCTATTTATCTATTTATATATTTATCTATTTATCTATTTATATATTTATCTATTTATCTATTTGTCTATTTGTCTATTTATCTATTTATCTATTTATCTATTCACCTATTTATCTATTCATATATTCATATATTTATCTTTTTATCATTTTATCTATTTATCTATTTATCTTTTTATCTATTTATCTATTTATCTATTTATCTATTTATCTATTTATCTATTTATCTATTTATCTATTTATCTATTTATCTATTTATCTATTTATCTATTTATCTATTTATCTATTTATCTATTTATCTATTTATCTATTTATCTATTTATCTATTTATCTATTTATCTATTTATCTATTTATCTATTTATCTATTTATCTATTTATCTATTTATCTATTTATCTATTTATCTATTTATCTATTTATCTATTTATCTATTTATCTATTTATCTATTTATCTATTTATCTATTTATCATGTAACTATATCTCTATTTGTTTATCATATATCTATCTATCCATCGTCAAAATATCTATCAACTATCTATCTGCCTTTCTATCTATCTATATATCTTTCTATCTCTCTGACTATCTATCTATCACCTATCCATCCATCTATTATCTACCTGTATAGATATAAATATACGCCTAATTTTCTTTCTGTCCATATTCGCCTTACTTGTTTCCCCAACCCCCTTAACTGCTTGTCATCCTTTGTTGTCTTTCTATTTTTTCTCTTGTCTATTTCTGATTGTTTTTCTGTCAATCCGCCTGAAGATCAATGTGCCTCACGTCCCATTCACCAGCTACCACAACAAAACGCCCGGCTGTACGACTGAAACCCCTCAAAACTGTTTTCTCACACCTGTTGCATGCCTCCCCCCCCCCCCTGCATTTATCCAGTAACCGTCCAATTATCATCGGCGTATCCTTTGTTTAGCTCTGTACACCTTAATCATACCTGGGTCATAACCCACGCACTCTTTTACCCGGGGGGATAATTGTATTTATCTAATACGCGAAAATAATCAAAGTTTAATAAAAAAAAAATTAATACCAAATTTTATTAGCAATAGGTCAAGGTTATCTGTCGTAGTAGATCCTGACATTTGAACCCTGGCGTTGCCATGGCGAAATCCAGCTGTGAAATAAACATTTCACACAGAGGACTCATTTTTTGTTTTCAAAGTTATTTATTTCATTGGCGCTACTTTAAAAAGTGAAAATTTCAGACACCTTCTTCCATCCCCCCCCCCCCCACTTTTACGTAAACATGTCTTTTTTCCTTGCAATAAAGTAAACTGAACTATAGTAAGAAATTCTTCACACAGATTGAAACGGTGTCAAACAGATCAAAATATTTCCCTTCGTTATAACTTTTATAACATTATAGTAATTTTTACCTACCTTATCTCGACCGAGGGTATGGATCTGTAGTCCATGATTCGGGGCATCATGGCATATTATGTCTGTAGTCCATGATTCGGGGCATCATGGCATATTATGTCTGTAGTCCATGATTCGGGGCATCATGGCATATTATGTCTGTAGTCCATGATTCGGGGCATCATGGCATATTATGTCTGTAGTCCATGATTCGGGGCATCATGGCATATTATGTCTGTAGTCCATGATTCGGGGCATCATGGCATATTATGTCTGTAGTCCATGATTCGGGGCATCATGGCATATTATGTCTGTAGTCCATGATTCGGGGCATCATGGCATATTATGTCTGTAGTCCATGATTCGGGGCATCATGGCATATTATGTCTGTAGTCCATGATTCGGGGCATCATGGCATATTATGTCTGTAGTCCATGATTCGGGGCATCATGGCATATTATGTCTGTAGTCGATGATTCGGGGCATCATGGCATATTATGTCTGTAGTCCATGATTCGGGGCATCATGGCATATTATGGCTTCTAAATTAGAAGGAAGATGTATGGTCTCCTTCCTGAGGCATTCTAAAGATAGCATGCACATATCAGAGAACGAAAAGGCCGAACGGAACTTTAAACTCGCACTCTTATGAAAATGCACCCAGATGGAACTGGAACAGCAACCTGTTTGTCGATGTCAGCAGCGCCTGACTTTGGAAAGGACTGTCGTGATCTTCATTTCCCTCTCCCCCCCCCCCACTTTTTTTTTATCTTCCACCCCCTCCCCCATCTTTCCGCGAATATTTGTGGGTACAATAAAGCGTCTGGGCGCGAAGGGTGTTGCATATCCCGTGCATTAGCCAATTGGCTGACCATAGACTAACAAACAGGTGTATATCCATCCGCCAGTCTTGTGGCCCATGGGTAGGCCTACAGGTAAAAATTCGAACACGATTCATACCTAATCGTTTTTAACGCGCTCTAGATAAGACTATCGCTCCTCACACACAAGTATAAAAAAGTACTGCGAAACCCATAATGAAACTGAAGTAAATCACTCACGAACATATGTACCAATACACACCATACATAACAAACACATGTAGCAATACACACAACACATAACAAACACATTTAGCAATACACACCACACATAACAAGCACATGTAGCAATACACACAACACATAACAAACCACATGTAGCAATACACACCACACATAACAAACACATGAAGCAATACACACCACACATAACAACCACATGTAGCAATACACACCACACATAACAAATACATTAGAAATATAAAACACACACACACACATTATATATGCATGCACAACCATTAAACATAAAAAACTAAGTGGACCATTCAAAGGCTACAAATCACACACACACACACATACACAAAGGTCAACACTTCAACAGCTTATGGCGATGGCCGAGTGGGTTTCAGAGTACTAATCCAGCGCCTTGTTCATAGTGGGCTTGGGTTCGATGGCCCTCATCAACCTGTACGACAAGTAGGTCCACACGGTTTGTTAATTACCGTCAAGATCAATCAAGATCAATCGAGGGTTTCGACAAGTGATGACGGCGCTACTAAGTGTTACAAATTGATACGCTGTTAGCTTACCCTCTGCCCTGATACGTTGGGCCGTAATAGAAGCGTAAAATAAAACTACGATAGCTTAATGAATGGGTCGTATACTCGTTTAATTTTCCGGTAGATGGCGCACTGGTTAAGTAGGCTGTAAACAAAGCGGGCGGTTAATTTTTATTTTTATGATAGAAATATCTAGTAAATATATTTCTAACGGTGGAGTTTGGGTTCAACAAAACTAAATTTATATAATACACACAGTCACATTGTTATATATTTAAACGATAATACATTTATGATGGTATAATAAAATCTAATTTTGAAAACTGAATTTCTTGGAATGATATTAATATGTTTTAAGTATAAACATTTTATAGTTGCTTAAGTATCCTTATTAAGCTTAGTTGTTTTTTTTTGTGCAGGTTGTGTTGTGTTTTAAAAATCCATTATAAAAATATTTTTTAAGCAAATAAATTTAATAAAAAAAAAACACATTGAAATAAAAGAATTCTCTTTTAGAAATTCAAGAAAGTTTTGCATATATCGGTATAAAATTTAACACGACTAGATCTAAACATTTTAAAACTGTTTGGTACAAAAAGATTCAAAGCAGAGCAGTGGAAAGCCACAAAAACAAATCAATTTAATTAGAAAATAAAGCACTTACAATGAAATAAACAATTTAGAAAAAAATATATATATGTACGTTATATATATATATTCCATTTGCAATAATAATTATATTTTACTGTGTGGCATTCTGGTATGGAATAGATTGAATGTTAAAGATCATGAACCGCCACGTGGAAATGTCCACGCAGCCAGGTCGCATCCAACGGGTGTCCCGCTCTACCCGAGGTCATCAGCTGAAACTGCATGTCTCACACGCACGCACCGACGTCTACAAATATATTTGTTTCTCCATCAGTCATTAGGCTGTGGAACACCCTGGACCAGGCCTCCATCGCTGCCCCTACTGTGCCGGCTTTCCAATCTTCACTGAAGGGCTGGACTCAAAACCTAACGTGACACTATGTCATCTGCTTATAATTGTTGTTTGTGATGTTTTTTTATTTTATGTTTAGTTAAATTGTGGACTTTTTCCTCGGTCCTAACGGGGTCTCCACAGAAGAAGAAGAACTAGTCAGGAAAAAAAAAGCGTTTGACACCATTTAAATTAAAAAACCTTTTCAAAATGCAAAACTCGATTATACCATAGACCAGGGGTCGGGAACCCATGGCTCGCGAGCCAGATGTGGCTCTTTTGATGGCTGCATCTGGCTCGCAGACTTAATAATAATAATAATAATAATAATAACGGTGCTTATATAGCGCATATCCCGTTGGTGACAGTTCTATGCGCAGACGACAGTTACAGAATACAGACAGACAACGAAATATGTAGTAATACGCTAATTCTGCTGACGAAATAGGTGAGTCTTCAGCCGGCTTCTGAAGGTGTCATAGCTATGGCTCTGGCGAAGCTGTAGTGGTAGGTGATTCCAAGCGGACGGTCCTGCGTAGGAAAATGAATGTTCGCCAGCGGACACTAGCCTCACACGATTATTAAAAACATGTTTTTTTTAAAGACTTTTTGATCTACATATTAATTGCATATCAATATTTCATTCAACAAATGAGCTAAAGTCTACTGCAGCTCAGCATCAGAAGAATTCGGAGACATAATTATTGTACTTTTAGTGTTGAAATTACACAAAATGCACACATTTACTTGAATTTTCAGTTTTAAAAATAATGTATGGCTCTCACAGAATTACTTTTCAAAATATGTGGTGTCCATGGCTCTCTCAGACAAAAAGGTTCCCGACCCCTGCCATAGACTATAATATACATGGACCGCTTGCTTTTGTATTTCTGCTATATGATGACTTGAAACACTGATGTTCGGAATTCCCGATTCTAAATAACGTAATTGCTATACAGAAAATAAAGTTATTGATATACAACTTCCGTTTTATTTAATCGCTTTCTCACTGAAAAATTAAAATCGAAAGTTGTACAGAGCGGAAACATTTATAGATCAGTGTTGTGTACGCACCGAAAAAGAATATAAGCTCTAAAAATAGAGCAGGCGGTCCATCTTATGATAATAGTATTAATAGGCCTACAAGTATTCATTTAAAGTCGAAAAAAATGCGATTTAATAAAACGGAACTGTATAACAATTACTTCATTTAGAATCGGGAATTGCAAAGAAAAGAAGATAATAGCATAAAAAACTAAAGCAAACGGTCCATGTATATTATAGTCTATGATTATACCATAGACTATAATAAGATGGACCGCTTGCTCTATTTTTAGAACCTATATGTACTTTTTTTTCCGTGCGCAACCAATAAGGCTGTCTTAAATTACTTCTACGCACCTCATTGTTTCTTAAATGCTTCCGCTGAACAGAACTTTCGATTTTAATTTTAATTTTTCATTGAGAAAATCAATCAAGTGCAAAGTATTATACGAATCGGGAATTCCGAAAAGCAGTCTTTCGAGTCATCATATAGCAGAAATGCTAAAGCAAGCGGTCCATGTATATTATAGTCCAGGGGTCGGCAACCTTTTGCTTACAGTGTGCCAAACTAGGATTTCTAAATCATTCAGCGTGCCAACAGCTAAAATTCAACCTGCTCTATTATACTTAAAAAAAATAAAAATTCATAGGACAATTAATATTTATTTCCGTAGCAAGACTAAGGCAAAAAAATATTATTTATATAAAAATCCTTAAAGCATTTTATATTTAATTCAAAATTAAAGTTGTTGTTTTTTATTATTATTCTTTTTATATTTGCACTTATATATAAAACACAATATTTTATTACTCAACTTTCACATTTATAAGAATTATTGACTAAAAATTATTATCATTTGGTAGTCAAGATGAGTATCTAACATCTGCTTATATTAATTATATTTTCATCTCAATTTAACTGAGATGTCCATTACTATGTTTTGTTATTTTGAATTCTATTAGACTCTACATCAAAAAATGAACATCGTTAAGTGAAATAGATACGTAGTAATCATCCAAACTTAGTAGTTAATGTAATGTTTAAAAATATACATATAACTTTTTTAGTCACATAATATTTATATAATTTTCAAATAGTTTTTACAGTTTGATCATTTCAAAGTTATAAATGGTAAGTTATTTATTCTTTTATAAAAGAAAAAAAAAGGAAAAATGTAGAAATATGAGGTTAAAAAGCAGGTTAACTATCTCCCTTTTAATTTAAAAAAAAAAAGTTTCCACATTCAATAGTTATGCCAAAAAACTTCTGTTTTGTAGTAATAACAAATAATTATTATTTCTTTATATAAATCCTACATCATGGTACCAGATTTAATTACCAGATTTAATTATTAAAGGATTAAAATAGTTTACGTTAAACAGTTATAAATAAACATTTCCTGCATTAATCGTATGTACATTTAACCTTAAGTAGTTTATCTATTAAACATTCATAATTTCAGAAATTACACATTTTAGTGCTATTAAATAAATCTCTTATATTTATTAATTTAATAATTTAAAAAATTGTTTTAGCATTACTTATATTTATGTTTAATTAAAGAAGATGAGCATAAAAACTCTTTTAAATTTGTATCAATTAATTAGCGGTTGAGTGTAGGTGACCTCTTAGTATGCTTAAAACAGCTTTCATGTGTAAGTTGAACCAAAAGCTGAAAGTAAAAGATCGAATGCCTAGCAGTTGAAAATAGCAGATGACTGTCCTAAGCAGCTTCTTTCCAGATTTTTTTCCGCAAATGGGCACATTACAATTTGGATGCCCATTTATGTTAATGTTTAAAATTCAACTTGCTGCATTTTAAGATCGCCAATATTCCTCAACTTAAAAAAATGTGGTAATAACAAATGAGACCATCAATTTGAAAGTCTTGCCATTGTTTAGAAAACTCCGATTTGAGTGCTTTGATGTACTTCTGAAAAAGCCCAACTATCTATCTTAATATATTCATTAATATAGTGATGTACATGTAGTTTATTTAAACAAACATTGATTTCACCTCAAGATATGTCCAGTTTCAATACAAATTCATTCCAGTGGTCCTTGTAAATGCAAATTCAACTCATTGTCAATGAGAAAAATAGCATTCAACACTCTTTTTTGCCTCATTCAGAGCCGGAAATATTTTTTTTTTATAAATAAAAACACTTCTTGGAGTTCTATCGCGTGCTATTAAAAATCGCTCTGCGTGCCAGGCTTGGCACGCGTGCCTTAGGTTGCCGACCCCTGGTATAGTCTATGATTATACTTAAACCATGATAGAATTAGGGAAAGATTTCAGACCCTGGGGGGAAAAAACAACTAATAGTTCAACCAGGATTAATAACCAGCGTAACAAATTAAATATAGCAGTAGAGTTGAAATACATAAATAATACAAGTTGATTGTGTGGCCAAGTATGTGTTAGAACTATATAAGTCTGGATTCGTATCCAGACGCTTGACGTTGTGAGGATTTCGCGATACCCCAGCACACTTAAAGCCATTGTATTCAGCGATGGAATAAATTGTTCCACAGAGCCCTGAACAATAACTTGCGCTTAGCGTGGCTAAATCCCCGTAGAGGATAGTGGAAAGTGGGTGTCCATGACTCGTCCCACACTAAAGCTGATAAATCGGGAGCCAGGATATACTTATCTGCCTCATCTTCCTCAACCCGATGTCAGTATCTGGGATTTGTGGGAGGGGGATTCTGTTTTGAAAAAGGTGGACGTCTCCTATTTTGTGCATTTGAGAATCATTGCACAAGCGAGAGCTCTTCTAGACTCATGGAGAGGAAGGAATAGACTCAACAAAACCCGTCTCACCAAGCCCGGTGCCTGGTTCACCAGGCCTCGAGTTTGGTATTTTCCCTACCTGGCGAAAGTGCAGGTATACGATGTAATGCCGCGTCGTTATTGATCCTTAGGAAAATCCGCATGGGGAGGGAAGTGTAGTCCATGCGCCTACCGGAAACCTTTCATGACGCAATGCCTCGGACAGGGGCTTTGACTCGCCCTTTTCTCCTTTCGCCCTGGACTTAAGAGCTGGAAGTTTTACAAGAGACTTTTAAATTGGCTCCGTAGGGCTAGTAACGGCATGCGGCGTACACTCATTTCCTTTGCTACGACATTCATAATTGCTGCGTAAACCTGAGTAAAAACATGCATATTTTTAATACACCGCTCAGGGCCCTCGAGAGAAAAATAAGGTGCCGGTACGAGATCTTTTCTGCCCCCTTCCCCCCCTCCCCCATACACTTTTTTTTAACACTAGTCATTTCTAGATGATTTATTTGTATTACATAGGCCTACGTTTGAAAAATCAGGAATCTTTTTACAGGGTCTGTGAACCATTTTGTGAAACTGTCATAAGTTTTACCATTTACCATTAGAATGTAATCATTTCAATCACAGCCTTACAGGTATGTTACGAAAATACTTTAATCAAGTACATAGCTCTTAGTTTAAATTATTGTAATTGTTCCTGCGCTTCAGAAGGCCTATTGATATTGCTAATAATATTACAAATATGTGTAAAATGGGAAAAGTGACTCTCACTGTTGATTGATAATTTATGTCCTCTAGTGACTAGTGTTTCTAGGTTTAGTGATTTAACTATTGGTGTTATTTTTGTCAGTTATAAATATTCACCAGTAATGTATGTTGTGTAGTCTAATGTAAGGTTAGATCTGGTTTGGCAATACAGTTGACACATTTTTTGTTTTTTACAAACTCTTCCCAAAATAATTTTTTTTAAATGACCAAATAAAATGTGTTTTAAATTTTCAATACATTTGTCTAAAATGATGATACTTTCAATCTCCCCTCTTGGCTACCGCACAGGAAATCATTAAAGTGTAAAAGGATCGACTAACTATTTTGACTGCCATACTAGTACCGATATGCAGCGACATAGAGTATTTAGGCCTAGGCCAAGGGTCGGCAACCTTTTGTTTATAGTGTGCCAAACTAGGATTTTTAAATCATTCAGCGTGCCAACCTGCTCTAATATATTTTTTAATTTAAAAAAATATATATTTTTTTAGCGCCGTAGCAAGATACAGGCCCAAAACGAGGTGTATAGAGAAAATCTTTAGAGCGTTTAATATTTAACTTTAGAAAAAAACGAGTTCCTGGTTATCATCCTTTTTAATTTACTTGCATTTACACCAAATACAGAATTTTATTACTAAACTTTCACATTTTGATAGTTAATTATCGCTTAAAATTATCATTCAGTTATTGTGATTATAGATATGGATCTGGCACCTGCTATACATTTATTATATTTCGATCTCAGTTTTACTGAGATATCCTTTTATAATATTGTTGTGTGAAGATAGATATTGCAACTATCGTTGCGCAGTGTAGAGACATTGTAATCATACAAACTTGGTAGATAATGTAATGTTTAAAAATGTACACATTGTATTCTAAATTATTTAGTCATATAATATTTATATACTTTTCAACTAACTTACAAAATTTGATAAATGTTAAAATTATACATTGTAAGAGCCATTAAGCTTAATGTTTTTGTTATAGAAAAATGTGAGACATATTGGACATATTAGAGCAAAAAAACAAATACAAAATGGGTTAATTATCTCCCTTCTTTTAAAATAAAAACTAATATTACTTTTTAATTATTGTTTCTTTATACAAATATAGCATATTTTTGTTTAAAATTCAACTTGCTGCATTTTCTATGGTCACTATCCCTCCACTTAAAAAAAAAGATCCACATCTAAGATGGTTGTATATGGATAAATCCAGTTAGACTTTATCTGGTATGATCTGATAACAAGAGTCCATAAATTTGAACGTCTTGTCTTTGCTTATAAAACTCCTCTCCATCTATTTTAATATATGGCATAAATTAGGGAATTACAAGTAGTTAAGTATTTTGAAATTGAATTAACGTGCAAGATTTGTCCAGTTTCAATGCAAATCCATTCCAGTGGTCGAACAGTCAAGTGCTGTCTGGCCACGTCCTTGTAAAAACAAGCTCAACTCACTGAAATGTGTCACTCGCCATTCAGAAACATCGGCTTCAACAGTTAGTGCCTCCTCATTCAATTATTGAAAAAAAAAAAACAAGAAGCGCCTTTTGGAGGACTCTCGCGTACCATCTAAAATCGCTCTGCGTGCCATGTCTGGCACGCGTGCTTTAGGTTGTCGACACCTGGCCTAGGCCACTAAGCTAACAGGGAGAACTGTAAGCCTTAGGGCTCATAGGTCTATATTTGTAAGTGTCTCTGGAGAAAACAAAATAAAAAAGAGATCCTAAATGCTATCGAAAATAAATAGGCCCTATATTACAACTAAAGGCTTCTTTGTAAATTTTACAAAATGATCAAGTACACATTCAAAGAATACCAAAATTAAGAGCCCCCAGCGCCACGTGACATTGTAGGAGGTTTTGGGGCATCTCCTCTTAGCTTTATTGCAACAATTAAAAGATACTTGCGTAATTGCCAATTTAATTTTAAATTTTAATATTCTTGGGCCCCCCTAAACTCTTCTGGGACCCGGTATGGCGTACCGGCTGTACTCCTCTCTCGTGGGGCCTGACACCGCTACATGACCTGAACATTGGGGGTCGGTCGTATATCAACAAGTATTAAATCAACATCATTGAGATAAGTTATCCCACAAACAAGACTCTAACATTCCTAACACAGTATTCGCTTACAGCACAGGCTGCAACTATAATCCTCCATTTAAAATCAAAAGCACACATTGTGCCATGCTTCTCATTCGTGGATGTAGGCCTATACGGTAAAATAATGCGGCACGGAAACAGATTAATCTTGACCATATTATTATCTACAGAACTAGCTGACACTTGCAAACACTTCCTTAAGGCTATAGTGCAGTGGTCCTCAAACGATGATCCCAGTGTTTTTAATAGTTGATGTTCTTTGTAAGAATAAATATTATTGAATGTAGTAGCTGTTTAGAAATATAAGATACTTGTTCTTTATTTGTTTGTCTTTTACGCCATGCGGATAATGTTGGTTTAAAGTTGACGTGATAATGCATTACATTTTGAACCCTTACCAATTAAAACACTTTAGTCTACATACATAGATGGAATGGTAATTATTTCACATACATTTTCCCGCATTTTACTTTCTAGCTGGCATACCTATCTTTTTATCTACTTATTTAAGTACCATTTCTATCTATGCTTATATCTATTCATCTATGCATATATCCATTCATTCATCCGTTCATCCATACATCTATTTCTATGTATGCTTATACCTATTCATCTATGCATATATCCATTCATTCATCCGTTCATCCATACATCTATTTCTATCTATATTTTAAGTACCCTATCTATCTAACTATATATCGATATCTATTTATCTATTATCTACATATCTGTCTATCTGTATCTAACTACTTAATATATAGTAGGCCTATCTATCTATCTACCTTTTTAAGAATAAAAACTATCCATCCATCTAACTATCCATCCATCTAAATCTATCTATTATAATAGGCCCTATATCCATCTATTCATTACATTTCAAAAATCATTTTTGTGTGTCCATGCATGAACATTCCCATCAGGAATAGCAACTCTAACGTTGCATCTTCAATATCGTGATTACAAAAGTCTGTGCTCTGACCCTTGACACAAAAACTTGAAGATGCCCGTTATCGCCGCTGTTATCACCGCTGTTATCGCCGGTCACAAAGGACGTAGAGATAAACTGGTAATTACCGTCGCTTGCATATAGGTCCAAAACAATCATCTATGGCCCGGTCGGGTGGTCCTCTCCCCCCCCCCCGAACCCCCCTCCTCTTCTTTCCCACCCTCCGATCCCTAACGTAGTGTTTAAAGTGTTTTGCGTATCTAACTGAACGGCAAGGGAGATACTAAAGAACTACATTAGAAAGATAACACAAGACAGTTCAAATAGATAATTCTACATAGAATACTTACAATAAGAATTTTCAATGGTAATAATTAGTATACCCATATATAGAAACTAATTTATACAGATTTAAAGCAATAGCAACTAGTCCTGGGACATTTATTCCAAGCCCATTGTTTGTTTTTTTAAACTGGCTGGCATTGTGTGCAATTTAGAGATGTAGATACTTGTGTGCGATTTAGAGATGCATGTAATTGTGTGCAATTTAGAGGTTTAGGTACTTGTGTGCAATTTAGAGATGTATATACGTGTGTGCGATTTAGAGATGCATGTAATTGTGTGCAATTTAGAGGTTTAGGTACTTGTGTGCAATTTAGAGATGTAGATACTTGTGTGCGATTTAGAGATGCATGTAATTGTGTGCAATTTAGAGGTTTAGGTACTTGTGTGCAATTTAGAGATGTAGATACTTGTGTGCGATTTAGAGATGCATGTACTGTGTGCAATTTAGAGATGCATGTACTTGTGTGCAATTTAGAGGTTTAGGTACTTGTGTGCAATTTAGAGATGTAGGTATTTGTGTGCAATTTAGAGATGTAGGTACTTGTGTGCAATTTTAAGATGTAGGTACTTGTGTGCAATTTAGAGGTATAGGTACCTGTGTGCAATTTAGAGATGTAGGTACCTATGTGCAATTCGGCGATGTAGGTTGGGTCTACTTGTATGCAATTTAGAGGTGTAGGTACCTGTATGCAATTTAGAGATGTAGGTTGGGTCTACTTGTATGCAATTTAGAGGTGTAGGTACCTGTATGCAATTTAGAGATGTAGGTTGTGTCTACTTGTATGCAATTTAGAGGTATAGGTACCTGTATGCAATTTAGAGATGTAGGTTGGGTCTACTTGTATGCAATTTAGAGGTGTAGGTACCTGTATGCAATTTAGAGATGTAGGTTGGGTCTACTTGTATGCAATTTAGAGGTGTAGGTACCTGTATGCAATTTAGAGATGTAGGTTGGGTCTACTTGTATGCAATTTATAGGTGTAGGTACCTGTGTGCAATTTGGCGATGAAGGTACCTGTGTGCAATTTGGCGATGTAGGTACCTGTGTGCAATTTGGCGATGTAGGTACTTGTGTGCAATTTGGCGATGTAGGTACCAGTGTGCAATTTAGAGATGTACGTACTTGTGTGCAATTTTAAGATGTAGGTACTTGTGTGCAATTTAGAGATGTAGGTTGGGTCTACTTGTATGCAATTTAGAGGTGTAGGTACCTGTGTGCAACTTAGAGATGTAGGTTGGGTCTACTTGTATGCAATTTAGAGGTGTAGGTTCCTGAGTGCAATTTAGAGATGTAGGTTGGGTCTACTTGTATGCAATTTAGAGGTGTAGGTACCTGTATGCAATTTAGAGATGTAGGTTGGGTCTACTTGTATGCAATTTAGAGGTGTAGGTACCTGTATGCAATTTAGAGATGTAGGTTGGGTCTACTTGTATGCAATTTAGAGGTGTAGGTACCTGTATGCAATTTAGAGATGTAGGTTGGGTCTACTTGTATGCAATTTAGAGGTGTAGGTACCTGTATGCAATTTAGAGATGTAGGTTCGGTCTACTTGTATGCAATTTAGAGGTGTAGGTACCTGTATGCAATTTAGAGATGTAGGTTGGGTCTACTTGTATGCAATTTAGAGGTGTAGGTACCTGTGTGCAATTTAGAGGTGTAGGTACCTGTGTGCAATTTAGAGATGTATGTTGGGTCTACTTGTATGCAATTTAGAGGTGTAAGTACCTGTGTGCAATTTAGAGATGTAGGTTGGGTCTACTTGTATGCAATTTA
The DNA here is from genome assembly GCA_949126835.1 of Anisus vortex. Classification (NCBI taxonomy): domain Eukaryota; kingdom Metazoa; phylum Mollusca; class Gastropoda; family Planorbidae; genus Anisus; species Anisus vortex. The sequence continues at coordinate 20,426,616 of OX421495.1, read as the reverse complement.
GAGGTGTAGGTACCTGTGTGCAATTTAGAGATGTAGGTTGGGTCTACTTGTATGCAATTTAGAGGTGTAGGTACATGTGTGCAATTTAGAGATGTAGGTTGGGTCTACTTGTATGCAATTTAGAGGTGTAGGTACCTGTGTGCAATTTAGAGGTGTAGGTACCTGAGTGCAATTTAGAGATGTAGGTTGGGTCTACTTGTATGCAATTTAGAGGTGTAGGTACCTGTGTGCAATTTAGAGATGTAGGTTGGGTCTACTTGTATGCAATTTAGAGGTGTAGGTACATGTGTGCAATTTAGAGATGTAGGTTGGGTCTACTTGTATGCAATTTAGAGGTGTAGGTACCTGTGTGCAATTTAGAGGTGTAGGTACCTGAGTGCAATTTAGAGATGTAGGTTGGGTCTACTTGTATGCAATTTAGAGGTGTAGGTACCTGTGTGCAATTTAGAGATGTAGGTTGGGTCTACTTGTATGCAATTTAGAGGTGTAGGTACCATGTGCAATTTAGAAATGTAGGTTGGGTCTACTTGTTTGCAATTTAGAGGTGTAGGTACCTGTGTGCAATTTAGAGATGCAGGTTGGGTCTACTTGTATGCAATTTAGAGGTGTAGGTACCTGTGTGCAATTTAGAGGTGTAGGTACCTGTGTGCAATTTAGAGATGTAGGTACATGTGTGCAATTTAGAGATGTACGTACTTGTGTGCAATTTTAAGATGTAGGTACTTGTGTGCAATTTTAAGATGTAGGTATTTGTGTGCAATTTAAAGATGTAGGTACTTGTGTGCAATTTAGAGGTGTAGGTACCTGAGTGCAATTTGGAGATGTAGGTTGGGTCTACTTGTATGCAATTTAGAGGTGTAGGTATCTGTGTGCAATTTAGAGATGCAGGTTGGGTCTACTTGTATGCTTTAGAGGTGTAGGTACCTGTGTGCAATTTAGAGGTGTAGGTACCTGTGTGCAATTTAGAGATGTAGGTACATGTGTGCAATTTAGAGATGTACGTACTTGTGTGCAATTTTAAGATGTAGGTACTTGTGTGCAATTTTAAGATGTAGGTATTTGTGTGCAATTTAAAGATGTAGGTACTTGTGTGCAATTTAGAGATGTACGTACTTGTGTGCAATTTTAAGATGTAGGTACTTGTGTGCAATTTAGAGATGTAGGTACCTGTGTGCAATTTAGAGATTTACTTGTGTATATATTTATATAAGTATGCATGTTAGTTTATCTGTCTATTTATGTAAACGTCTAAATGCCCGTCTGTGTGTATAATATGCCCCCCCCCCCAAATCCAAAAATCCAAAAGCTAAATGTTTATACTAGTTACCTCAAGAAAGGTTCAAAGTCTTTAATACGTACAATATAATCCCATTGGGGAAAAGGGGGGGGGGAAGAGGTAAAAAAAACAACCTCCAAAACAAAACAAAAGGAAAAGAAAAACTAACAACAACTACCGAACAAATTTTCTATAAAAACCGTTCAACAACGTAAATACAACGTAAATACTCTGTTAAAGACTCCATTCTCCACCCCCCTCTTTTCTTCGGCTGTAATAACTTCTGAATGACATTGTGGAGCACAGAGAAAGAAGAGAAAAAAAAGGGGGGAGGAAGGGAGAAGAAATAGTAAAGTTCCACGGAGCGCCCCCATCTCCCCTATTCGCCACCCGCCCCCTTTCCTTCACGTGAACAATTGACATGGTCTGTTTAAGACCCTAAATCATCATTTTTTACAAGGGTCCATATTTTGATATAAAAAAAAATTGGAGGAGGTGGGGGGAAGGTTTAAAGAAAAGGTTTAGTGAGATTTGTTCAATCTTTGACACTTGTATGGCGATGCCAAAAGCAGGACGGGGGGCGCTATAGATTTGGAGGGGATAACCCCGGCATTGAATGAAACATCTACGCACGCCGGTACAAACACTGAGGACACGGCCGAGGGGAGGGGGGGGGGAGAAAAACGAGGAACTTGGGCTAGGGACAGGGGGGGGGTGCTCTGTTAGGGAGGGGGACGGGGAAGGGTGCAGGATATTAGTGGATTTTCTCAACCGTTCAATATCTTTTTGTTTAGGCTTTGGCGCCCCCCCGGGGGGATAGTGTGAATGTTTAGCTGAGATCATACAATCATTTTTTTTTTCAAATGGAGGTTGAGGAGAGGGAGAGGAGGAAAGAATAACAAATAACTAGTGGAAGAAAAGGAGGAGGGGGAGAGAGGGGGGATTAGAAACGGAGGGAGGGAAGGAGTGAGGAAAAGATGGGTGATAGGGCTGGGCGGGGGGGGGGGGATCGTTTTGTGTAAAAGTTGATGTGGCTGAAGTTTCTGCCTATGTCACGTGACAAAAGACAACAAAATATTAAGTCAAGCAGTTTATTTTGTCGATTTCATTCAGACAACGCTTCTCTCTCTCTCTCTCTCTCTCTCTCTCTTTCGCTCTCTCCGTGTTCCACCAATTGAGTTCAGGAATGATGTATGCGTTTTCTTTCAAAGCTTAAATAGTATTTTTTTTTTCTAGTTTGGGCCGAAAGTATTTGATAAATGATGTACACATCGTATTCCGTATGACAACATTGGTATGAGATGTCAAGCCGTTGTTTAGATTTGAATTCAGGACTCCTGGTTTATTTACACATTTGGTTTCGGAACAATTACGGTTTAACAACTTTTTAAAAAAATTTACAATTTGCTTGATTGTTAGATGTTACCTGTTTCCCAAGCTTAAAATTATGTTTGTTACTTGTTATAGAGGCCGGCTGGTAATGTGGTTAGTTCACCGCACTGTCAACGGACACGTCGCGAGTTCTATCCCTGCCGCCGACCGATCCCTGCCGCTCTGCAGGAGTTTTAGGCCTAGTGGACGTAGGCTAATAGTCTTATATCTAGAAGGAACATCTGTAAAAACGTATAAGTCAAACCATGGGGCTTTGCGAATGCACACATTACAGCTTTTCACTTTAAAAAAGTTACTTATACAATACAGATGCTCCTTCTATAAAAGGATGATTGTATCCTACACACATCCGTGGTTTGAGTCTAGTCCTGTATTTGTACTAGTGTTTTAATTGATGTTAAGTCACTGGTTTTCTTGGTTTGTTCGGGAAACCCATTCAATACTCGGATGCCACTCGGGAAGAAAGGCTGCCTACATGCATTTCTTCTCGCATAAGGGTTAAGGAAAGTTTTCTTGTCCTTATGTAGCATCTTCGAGTTAGGCGCAACATTTTAATTACTTGTCGTCCTTGCAAGTTTTATGCTAATAACTTACTTAAAAACTTAATTAATTTTTGTCTCTCCATTAACAACATGTTTACTATATTATATAAGAAAACAGCACACAAAGTAATTCGTATTTAACTTAAATCATTTTCTGGCATTTCCCTGACAAATTTCCTCCCAATTTCGGAAGAGCAGTTGAGGCGTCATATCTCTGTCTCTAAACCTACATCCTCAATTGTTGACCCCATTCCAACGAAGATTGTGTTGGACTGTCTTGAAATTCTGCTTCCAGTTTTAGTGCGTATCATAAATGGTAGCCTGGAGTCAGCCACAGTCCCACAAATGTTTAAGACTGCTGTCATCAAGCCTTTACTAAAGAAAAAGGGGCTCGATCCTAGTTTCTGCAAGAGTTTTCGCCCAGTATCTAACCTTCCCTATGTATCGAAGCTTCTTGAGAGGGTTGTCCCTCAGCAGCTTTTACAACATCTTACCACACATGGCCTGATTGATAAATTTCAATCTGCCCATCGTCCTAAGCATAGCTGTGAGACGGCAATAGTACGTGTCCTGAATTATGTTCTATTAGTGCTGACCGTGGTGATCTATCTTAGTTCTATTGGACATCAGTGCTGCCTTTGATGTTATCAACCACGACTTACTTTTAGCAAGACTTCAATACGAGATGGGCATCACTGATACTGCACTTCATTGGTTTACTTCCTACTTGGCAGACAGGACCCAGAGAGTTTCTATCAATCACATCACCTGCCTATCTAACAGAGCTCATTCCGAAACATGTGCCGTTAAGGATGCTGCGCTCTTCGACACAGTCTCTCCTGGAAATTCCATGTTTGGATGGTCACAGGAAAAGGACTCTTGGTGTGCGCTCGTTTGTGGCGCCTTCATTATGGAATGGCTTACCTGAGACACTGAAAAACTCTGTGACAAAAAAGGCATTCAAAAAGAATTTAAAGACGTTTCTTTTCAACTAAGTTGATCAAGTACACCTCCAGCCTCAAAACCTTAGTTTAAAACTATTTTAGAATGTAATTGTTGTTTCGTGCCTCCATCGGCAAAAATCTTGTTTAAAACTATTTTAGAGTGTTATTGTCGTTTCGTTTTTATGGGCGCGCTGAGCATGCCTGCATTAGCATGGAGTGAGGCGCTATATAAATGACCAATTAATTAATTAATTAATGAAAATTATTTTGTTTATATGCATTTGTTCTTATGCATTAGCCATCCGAAGAAATGTATCTTTACCACACAGAAAGAACTAAAAAAGAAATACACAGCCTGAAGTGTAGAAATAAATAAGTAGTTAAAAACTGATTTTGTGGAATGGAGTGACGTGTTTGTGGCTGAAAATAGGATACAATGTGTTGTCCCAGGGCTTCACGTCTATGTGCCAAGTTGCACCTTGGTATGATGGCTCGAAGAGCGTTGGAAGCTCGGGTCGGTCATAGGCAGACAGTTTTGCTACGTTAATATAATGACTTTAAAAAAAAAAGAAATAAACGATAAGTTTAATTTTCTGTATGTTTCCCTACCACCACCAATTTTTTTCTCCGTTATTTACCTCATCGTGGCTAGCACACAAGGATTCTCAATTGAGGTGCAACCTACCCCTTTTAAGACGACTGGAACTAGAAAAACATGAAAACACTTCACGTTTGAATACAGCAAAGCATAAAGTCGATGAACTATAGAAATAAAATATTTTGTAAATGTATATAATATTTCTTTGTTTATGTATTTTTTGTTTTGTTAGTTATTGCTTTTTTTTATTGAGAACATATGTGTGAGTCTGAGTTTTAATATAGTGTATCAAACATAGATTACTACAATAAGTGAAAACGTAGAATAGACTGCCATTTCTGACCATATAATCTGATTGAAAGACGCCATCAATGTACATGGCCACCATCTTGTTTTATAGACACAATGAACGCACCATATTCTGCACTGGCAGCTATATTTTAAATGCAATGTAATTTCCATTAATCCTTCTAACTTAAGATAATTAGGTCTCACGCTGGGCTGTAAAGCCTTGGTGGGGGGGGGGGGGTAAATAAAGGACGTGGAGGCGGAGGGGCTGGGAGGGGGAGGGCGGAGTGATCACTTGAAGGGGATTGTAAGTATAAAATAAAAAGGTCATCGGCTTAAAACATTAGACCATGCATGACGTTGGCTTTACGGGCCTACTTAATGTGTGAGTGTATGTGTGTGTGTATCTGTGTATGGATGTGTGTATGAGTGTGTGCACCATGTGTTAGTGTGTCTATGTGTCGGAGCGTGCTACCGGGAGCGCGCGCGCTCGGAGACTTGACATGGCATTACAATTTCTGGGTTGTATCGATTGTTTAAAAATATTCGATACCAACCAACAAGGTAAAGTCCTAAGACACTTAACCTGATTGGAAACTACTGTACATCATTATCTACACGATACCACAACGATTCTAGACCTGTGCCGAATCGTTCACCAGTTGCAATTCTTTCAATCAGAACAAAACGATACAGCAATACAGAGAACTACTTGCACAAACACAGAGAAAGAAAAGACTTGATTTTGACTTATTTCTTTGAATTGCTTGTGGAACAAAGAGCACCAGCAACAAGTCTCCAACGCAACGCACAACGCATTCCTTAGTTCACCCCCATGTCATGCAGCACTGCTTCATTACTTCCTCGCACGATCTTCTCCACGTTGTCCTGGGCCTGCCAGATTTTTTTTTTTTGGCCCTGTGGGTTCCATTGGAGCGCTTGTCTCGTGATGTCTTCAGATGGCTTGGCTTTCTGAGAGAGTGGCCAGACCATCTCCATTTCAATCTAGTTGTCTGTTGGCTGATGGGGGGGGGGGGGGGGGGGGGGGGGAGGGGCCTGTTTTGTCGACTGCCACAAACGAAAGAAAAGAAACAGAAGTAAAGTATTAGTCGGATTGATCATAGGGCCAGTGATGCCAGCGTTGACAGTTTCTGTGGCCACGGCATACTAGCGGATGTGTGGTCAGCACAATGCCCAGCCGCCTTTACTTTACCCCTAACTAATGTCAGGTACCGTTCATAGCCGGGTAAACTCAGGGACACCCTGAAGTCCCGAGAGCAATTCTAACCTTCACCAGGATTCGAACCCAAGCCTGTCGAAACGCAAGCCGAACGCACTGCCGCTAGGCCACAAAGCCTCCCCCCCCCCACCCAAAAAAAAAAAAGAGTGTAATATGGTTCACAAATTTACCAACCAGCCCCATCTACAAATTATTAAAAAATTTTGCAATGAATTTATAAACTTCTTTCTTATTTCGTTATTGCCATATTTTCGTTGCCATTCTGTTTTCTTCATTGCCAATTTTGCTAACCAATTTTTTTTTCATTGCATTTTTTAAACGATTCTTTTTTTTTTAATCGCCTGGCACTTGCATTTATTGTTTAATCTGTCCAATTTTAATTTCACAGTTCAAAATATTTCATTACTGATAATAATGAGAATAAATATTTCATTTATCGGCAATTGTGAATCCCCCCCCCCGAAGACATGAAATATTTATGTGTATTTCTTTCTTATGTGTCCGTGAATCCAGTGATAGAAAGGCTACAACGACCGACCATAAAAAAAACAACAGCATCAACTTAATATAAAAATACAACACATTGCTCTGAAGGTGCGGGGCAGTCAAAAGGGGGAGGACAGAAATCTATATTTGTGTCACGTGAAGGGATCAAGGGCTCCCAAACGTTTTAGCATAAAGACCCACTCCTCTTTTCCACGAAATTTAACACTTTGAACTTATTGTTAATTAATCATTTTCTTCTTCTTCGGCGTTCCATTTTTGCTTTCCTTTCTTTTATCAGACTGCAGTGACGTAGCTAGGGGAGGGGGAGGGGGTGTCCAAATTCATAAATCCCCCCGGGCCCCTACTTGAGGGGGCCCCAAAGGAGTGTCCAAATTGTTTTTTTCTTATGTCATAATTTCGAATGTCAAAATGCAGGGGCCCCTAAAGAGGCCAAGCCCCCCGGGCTCCAAAATCCCTTGCAACGGCACTGTCAGACTGGCAGTTCTGTTTCTCTGATGAACCGGGGGCTGCTGTTAGTAAAGAATGGCTTTGGGCCTCAGAGCTTTTCCTCCATGATGCCAGGCCTGATTACGGGCCTCTCTGTGGAGTGGACATTTTGGAGTCCAGTTCGAGAGGAGCACTCAGTGGTCTTACTTAAGCCGATTCGGTGATTGTGGTATAATAGTCTGTTGTGTCCTGTACTGAGTCGGAGTATCATTTACAATATTGCTCTTTCTGATCTCGCTCGTTTGAAACAAAATCTTGTGCACAGATCTACATAGATACTTTTTTTTGGTCATGTTTCATGATTTTTAAAGACATAGTGAAAACATTCTTGGGGTAGGATTTTTTTTTACATATAAAACAAAATGGCTGACACAAGGGAGAAAGGTGAATAGTCATGCATAATACACAGGTCAAAAGTCTGTGTAAAAGGGCAAATGTTTTTAAAGGCGTTTACATTAATGTTTCTATTGAAACAATTCACAACATTTAACTTGAAGGCACAATCTTAAAGTATCAAAAACACGCGATATTCCCGAAGTAGGCTTATATTTGAAAACGAGGTTATGGATGGTTGTATATTAGGCCTACCTTGATTCTGTGATCGCCATCTACAGTGTCCGTAGTCGCAGTATTTTTAGAACCGCTGGTTGGGGTATTAAATATGTAGTGACAATTCATGTCCACGCCACATGCTAACCCAAATGAGTAGCTGCGCGCGCACGTTGACTCTTTTTGACGCTCAACCTGCCCTTCTCGCACAACACAAACACACACATGCACGCGCTATACACGCTCATGTAAGCACGTGTCGAGACTCTGGATTTCGGCATTGGGGGATGGGCGAACTTTGGCTTGCTTCACTGCTCACGATTTGCGCGTGCGACACCGCCTGTTAGGGACTAATACATGGATTGGTTAAGGTGGAAGAAGGAGGGGAAACAGGTAGGGTAGGGAATGGGGAGGGGAGATTTAGTCGCGAAAGATGGAATGGGGAAGTAGAACGTCGCGACCATCATGCACCGCTTTTTCATGTGCGCCCTACAATGTATAGGTCAGATGTGTTGTATAGGTCAGTGCTGATGTATCGTATTGTGGTGATTTATGGGTCAGATGTGATGTAGAGGTCAGTGGTGATGTATAGTTCAGTGGTGATATTTAGGACATAGGTAATGTATAGGCCAGGGGTGATGTACAGATCATTGGGGATGTACAGGTCAGTGGTGATGTACAGGTCAGTGGTGATGAACAGGTCAGTGGTGATGAACAGGTCAGTGGCGATGTACAGGTCAGTGTTGGTGTGTAGAGTAGTGGTGATATTTAGGCCATAGGTAATCTATAGGCCAGTGGTGATGTGCAGGTCAGTGGGGATGTACAGGTCAGTGGTGATGTACAGGTCAGTGGTGAGTTTTAGGTCAGTGTCTCCGTGGTCATGTATAGTTCAGTGATGATATTTAGGCCATAGGTAATCTATAGGCCAGTTGTGGTGTGCAGGTCAGTGGTGATGTATAGGTCAGTGGCGATGTACAGGTCAGTGGTGATGAACAGGTCAGTGGTGATGTACAGGTCAGTGTTGGTGTGTAGAGTAGTGGTGATATTTAGGCCATAGGTAATCTATAGGCCAGTGGTGATGTGCAGGTCAGTGGTGGTGGTAATATATCAGTTGTGTGAAACCTCAGTGAAAGAAAATTGGTACAACAAGATAAGCCAACATTAAGACATATTTTTTAATTAATAGCACAGTGTAGCAAAAGAAATGGATATGGATTGGTCACTCTCTAAGAAAGATGGATCGGCCACTGTCTCAGAAAGATGGATTGGTCACTCTCTCAAAAAGCCCCATGAAGACACCAAGAAGCATGTAAACCAATGGAACCTAAAGCACGACCAGCAGACCAAAGAAACACTGGAGAAGGTCATGCGAAGACGAGAATAAGCAGTGCGGGATGACAAAGAGAGAACTAAAGAAATCTGATCAAAACCCAAACGCACTCGAGACATTTTGCAAGGGTGTTTTGTTCCACAAGAAATATAACGAAATAAGTCAAGGAATAAAAAACAACTGCCGTCGTGAGCCCCATTGGGAACCACGCTAAAAGGCTTGGCGGGCCGTGTTGTGACCCGCGGGCCGCATAATGCACACCGCTGTACTAAACGAATACGAAGGTGATTACAGATCTTTGATAATTTAATTTTCTTTAATGTTCTTTTGCCTTTCATATGGATGTGTAAGCTTTTCACAACACCCTCCTCTCCATCCCACTCTCTCACATTCTTAACAACACCGATTTTTGTAAGGAAAAAAAAGAAGTAATTTTCTTCGAATTCTTGATCTTGACCTCTACCGCCCTGTCATCGGCTAAGCGGACACGCCCCTGCCAAGGTAAATCATTGTTGTGGAACGGACAAGAAGAGTCCCCCTAAATACTTTCACCTATGTGATTTTAAAAAAATAAGTTCTCTTTCTACCTTTCATAAAACCCCACCGCACCCGCCCAGAAACGCTCCGCCCATGCCCCACCGCATACCCTTTAATTTATATTATGTTTAAAAACAGAAATAACAATAAAAAAAATCTCCAGTTTAGAAGAACCTTTCTGGTCCATGTGTCACGCTCAGCGATTAGTACAATACAGATAACTAGCAGATCTTTTTCAGAAAAATACGCCATCTTTGAATCCGTTTGATCACAGTGGGGATAACTTCATTTCGTCTCCAATGTATCCATCTAATAGCATTTAAACAAAAATACTCACTAACCGCTAAATTAAACTAAATAAAAGTTGTTCGCAATCATCATAGATATATTTTTCCTCCTATTCATTCTCTTTTCTTCATCGTTATTATTTTTTAAATTCCTTTTTTTTAACGTTGCTTTGCAATTTATTGACTTGAAATATTAGTAGGTGACAGAAGAGACACAATTAACATTTGACCATCTGAAGCAGAAAGAATGTTGGGAAAAAAACAAAATGCTGACCAAGACTGATGATGAATAGAAAGGGGGGCTTTTAGAAGTAGGTCAACAGAAGCTAAGAGCCGACAAACAAATGCGTTAAAAAAAACAAACAAATAGCTTTGCTTCTCCTGTATCATCCTTGGAATTGGGGGAAAATGTAGGTTATAGTTTATATTACAGCACACAGCAACGTTGTATGGTTCTACCGTATCCATTGACCTCGAAGACCACCTAATCCATCTGTAGCCAAAACTAGTAGGATAACGCATGGGGGACAACTCCCGGAAAGGCACCTGGATCAGGCATAGCCTTGCGCTTTTTATGGCCTGGTAGTTTGGTAGGAAAATTCACACCGGAACAGTCCATAGAGACCAGTCAGTAATACTGGCCAGGTCGATCACGTGTCCGATCTTAAATACATATACGATCTAGGTAATGTTCTAGCTTCTAAACTCCTTACATATGCCCAGACTTGCCTAAGTTTTTGAAAAATTCGTCCCATGACCACATTTTGATCAGTTTTTAGCCCGATTACACAATTACGAATTTGAGTGGGGTAGGGGGAAGGTTGAAATAGGAATTATTGTCGCCAAATCTTCACAGATTAAAATCAACTTTTTATCGTGCCTAAAGGCGGACACAAATTTTAATTCATGGTCGATCGCAGTTTCGTTCATAATTTCCAACTTTCGCATTTTCATATAAAAAACTGTTTAATTTAAAGTTAGATCCGGATTTAAATGTGGAGTGCGAATTCGAACTGAACTCTACAAGTAAGATTGGCGTATTTGCTTGCCAAATATCTAATCGTTATTAAAATAATGTAGGGAAAAAATGTTTACAATAATTTGTATGAAAAATGGCAGTGAGTAAAACTTACGATAATATAAACAGAGAGCTAGATTTTAAAATGTACAATTTCTATAACTTAACAAATGTAATTATAGATATAGATATAGATATATAAAGTAACTCGTGTGTCGTATCCGAGTCACTTTGACTAATTTAAAGACATGTGACATTATTGTCTCATATCTTACTTTTGCGATCTCACTTCTGACATGTGTCTTCCCTAGCGTAGTGGTTAGCGTCTTCGACATGGGTTCGATTCTCCCACTGATACCTTTCTTTTTATTTTCTACTTTAAACACACACAAAAAAAAAGATTGTAAAGAATTTCAGAACTTAAGCTTTCCTATAATGTTTTCAGTAAATAAAATCTGTTAATTATATTTTAGACACACCAGGAAGACGGGTATTCGATTCTCATCCACAGGGATAGTCCTTCCACATGCAACGCCGAACAATCTAGCTTTTTGTTAAATAAAAAGACTTGCCCATTTTTAACCTGATTAAACAATTACTTTCGTAAATGATTTCATTATTAAATAATTCTATTTTAAAAATTATTTGATCTGTAGCTTTCTGTTCATTGTAGTTTATGAAATGTTTATCTGTAGCTTAAATAGGCCTATTTAAATTTTCCTCGGGCGACGCCGGGAAATTTAGCTTGTAGTAGATATGAGTGTGTGTGTAATTTGTGGAGTAGGCTCAAATTACCTAAAGTCTAATAGCTAAACATTCCTTGAGTGGTAAAAATATGCGGGAGCCACCATAAGCTATATATAATTACGGTGGTATTTAAAAAAAATATTGTCATGTTGTTATACATTTTAAAAATTGTAAAATCTGACACCTTCGGACCAAATTGATCATGGGGCTGGTGAAGCAGCGTTCACCAGTTTCTGTGGCCACGGCATAATGTCAGTTATCCATCAGAGCTGGGTAGACTAAAGGATACCCTCCAGGCTCCTGACAAAATCCTAGCATTCAGCAGGATTTGAACCCAGGACCTTCGGTAGCAGGTCGAACGCGCTTCCACCATGCCCAATTCGACCGTCCCAAGACGTGCAAAGTAAAAACATCAGCATTACTAGATAAAACAAATAATAAAAACATAAAACATCTCCTGGTATAGTTTTTATATAAGTAGATAATTTTTTATTTTACGTGTAAAAATAATTATAGATAACAGTAAAACATAACATTCAAATAAAGAAGTATAACCATTGAAATTCAAAAAATGCTTCGACAATTTAAGAAGTAGACTTTTAAAAAAAATGTATATAAATTAACAAACTGAGATTAAAGATTATTGGACCGGCAGTGATTAGGCAAGGGGGGGGGGCTGCTGACTCGATGATTAGTGAAGTAACTCCATTCTTTGAAACCCGAATTAACAACAGGGGCGAAGCCACGGCGGGAGCTGGTGGGTGGAAGAGCTAACCCCCTGACATTTTGGAAAAAAAAACTTTCATAAGATATTTTTAATATCTGTACTAAATTTGGGAACAATGTCATTAATGTTTAGTTCAACCACCTTACCCCTCCCCCCCCCCCCATCTCCCCGGAAAATTGTCTGGCTTCACGTGAGTCTAGTCTATGGACATGTTTAACTCACTTTAGTTAGGCTTAAAGAGTGATTTCAATTTAATGGAGTGATCTAATTCTCTGAACATGAATGACTTTCTGCGCATGAATCAACACAATAATTTTGCTAGTGAATTATTTTGTTGATTTAAGATCTTTTTGTTTTTTAAAGAAAAATAAAAGAGTTGAAGATCTGGTTAAACAAGCACACACGAAAAATTTAAATAAACTATGCCATCTTCGAGGAGCTAGTTGAGGGTTAAAATCAACAAAGTGAGACTCCTTGTAAGATAAACAAACATCTGAAAATCTTTCAATCAAGACCCAGAAAAAAATATCTCCCGAGATATAGGAGCATAAATGATATAGTTCGTTTTAGGTCGGAGCTGTTCTATGGTGAATATTTCACATAGTAACATTCTAAAAACCCTAATACGGTGGTGAATAATTAAAAAAACTAAAATGAATTATGAAAGGTCAAAATCTGAGACAGAGTTGGCTCCCTTTCCCCACCCCCCTAAAAGCTACCCACAGTGTTCATTCAAATACATTTTTAACTCCAACCACATTACATAATACAATTCAGATACATTACAATTTCATTCATCTTGTTTTGTTTCACTTTTATTTTTTCCTTTATTTTTTTCTCTTAAAGTAAACTAACATTTAAATGTTGTGAAATGATACGAAAATTTCAACCAATCATTTTGGGTACTGGGACGTTAAAAAAAAAAACAACAACAAAAAAAACACCAACAGAGTAAAATATAGACTTTGACCTGTATAACAAAATAATTTCCGTAGTCTCTAAATTATATTATATCTCTGTGTATAAAATATCTTTAGTTGTTTAGAAATAACCCCCTCACTCCTAAAAGAAATGGAAAATTGAAAGACCCTTGCTGCTTTGCACATCCCTGCGTAATTATTATACCAAGAAAGAAATACAATTTCTTTATAAAAGTCTGCTATGTAAGGAAATTGTGGACTTCCTCTCTCTATTTGATTCACTGACTAACCTATAGACAGAAATGCTTGAATTAAAAACCCTACACATAAATTAAAATAAGTAACTGGGGCTAACTCTTATAATGGCACACTCGGGACAACGATGCATAAGGACACTCAACAAATAGCCAAACCCAGAGAGGTACTGCCCAGAAACGGTTTTGACTAAATGAGCCAGTTCCTTGAACCGATCTGATTACTTATAGGCCCTAAGTATTTCATGTTGTTCTTTTCCTTAAGTATTATTGTTTAACAACATTGTAAAATATTTCTTTACAGATATTTCCGAATTGAAAAAAAAACAAAATAAAGTTATTATATTTTGTAGTCTAAACAAAAGGTCAAGAAAAAGACAATAAGTTTGACTCAACAGATTATAATTTTTTTTATTTTAAAGAAAGTAATGACTGAATGGACAAAGGCTTCCGTCAATAGAAGACCATTTCCTTTCTCTTTAGCTTTTAGCATTCAAATCATTTCTTCTATACAAATACATTCAACCTATCTCTTTACAGCAAATAGTTCATGTATTATGAAATAGTGAATTTGTTTGCATTTTATTTTTCTTAGTGTGAAAAAACTTGAAAATAAATACAATCGTTTACTACCTGTTATTATCTTCATTAAGTCATTCATCGAATAGTCAAATTGATTATTATTGGATATTCCAATCAGTATGATAATAACAACAACAAACAATTGTTCTATGTATTAATAAAGACATTTTTTATAATGCCGTACTAAGTGTGATTCCTAATCCAATTAGCTTTCGCTGAAATATTAATAAAATATATAGACTTCCACACATTCCAACCAATCACACATTAATATTCATACATTATAGAAAAATATATACACTATATCGTTTATCTTTTTCTCTCTTCACTTGCAGTACAAAAATAAAGAATGCATATGACGACAATTGTGTGTAAAAATTTTATACAATACATTAAAATAAAAACAACACCATTATTTTATCTTTTTACCTTAACCATGCAAGAATTCAATTATGCAATTTGAAAACTAAAAACACAAAGGTCACCACACGCAAAAAAACCTTTCCGGGAATATCCAATTTCTGACACTGTTCAAAAATGCTGTCTTTCGGTTAGTTTGGCCAAAATAAATAATGTATATTTCATCTTGCATTTCGTCCAAGAAATTTTAGCGTATGTGTGCCGGGGAGGGTTCTTGACGTCAGTAATGTTTACTGAATATGTGTGTTTGTTGTAGTGTAGTAGGAGCTGGTGGGGGCGGGGCGTAATTTTTTTTTTTAGGATGCACGCTTTCAGATGTTGCGTAGACTTGACTTGGTAATCCGCAGGGGAGAACAAGGGGGCATCCATTTTTAATGCGCCCAGCCCAGCCGTGCGTCGGGCATGGGGAAAAGCACGACAAGATGTAGATCGCAGGTAAGCACCCAGCGCCATTGAGCGACCAGTACACATACGAGCACCCAGTAATGTGGCGTGCCCAGCACGCGTGAACACTGTGCACCGGTTGGCACCCCTGAACGTATATCACCAAGTACTGTGAAGCACTCAGCACACGCGAACACCTGGTACCGTAAAGTAACACAGCACCTATAAGCACACAGTAATGTTGAGTACCCAGCACATGTTTGGAAAATGTTGCACGTGTAAGCACCCAGCACATTTGATGACGTCTGATTATGTTTGGGCATACGGGGAGAAATGTGCCGTTGTCTTGGAATCCTTTGGCCAGCGACTGTCACAAATATCGGTCAAATAAAGACCAAATTTAAAAAAGAAAATGCTTTTGGCTTTATATACAAGTGTGAGAACATTATATATAATATTTAAGAGATATTGCAATGAGAATGTTCATATACATGCGCTAGACATCATTATTACAATGTGGCTTGGTCTAGCAGATAGTAATTTGCAAGGGTTTCAGAGGTACCTGGTTCTATTTTGTTATTCTCTGAAGGTCAAAGCTGAACTCTGCTGCATCCGGTTCATGGGAAAGTTAAAAGTGCGGTAGAACTTACCGCGTTTCCGGAACACTGCAATAAGCATTATGCTAATTTTCTAGTTAGTTGTTCTGGTTCCGCTTTCGCCGTTTTTGTTTTTTTATTGTTGCTGTAACTATGGGAGAGTGGCGTTGTGCTATCGTACATGCGTTACCACGTCCTACCGTTAATGAGATAGGGGGACGGCGAGGCCAGTGCGTTGCCGTTGACCGCCCCGGTAGAGTATCCCATGCTGTGGTGCAGGCCGTGGTGGGAGAGGCCCGGCTGGCCCAGGCCGTGCTGGGAGAGTGCGGCGGTCAGATCGGGCGACGGGGTGCTGAGAAAGTTGTCGTGGTGGTGGTGATGCGGGTTGTGGTGGTGGGACAGGCCGCCCTTGTTCACCGCGCAGGAGGAGTGCAGCATGGAGTGGGGCGAGCCCACCCCGCCACCGCCGCCCAGGTGGTGCTGCCCGTGTCCGAGGAGGGAGGAGGTCGACGACGCGGAGGAGGCCGAGGACGGCCCGGAGGATCCGCCCCCGATGCCGCCGCCCGCGCCGTCCGACGTCGACTTGCCGTCCCGGATCAGCACCGGAACGGAGACCTTCCTTGGCGACGACGATGACGACGATGAGCCGGAGTTTTTGTGACTAGATCCGCCGTGCCCGTTGTGGCCTGGTGACTCCTTCTGGCTGGAAGATTCCATCTTTTCCCTGTCCTTCTGCTGGCGTTTGTGCTTGTAGCGATGGTTCTGGAACCAGATCTTCACCTGTGTTGGTGTTAGCCCGATGCTCATGGCCATCTGCTCGCGTTCAGGAGCGGATAGGTATTTCTGAGTCTTGAAACGTCTCTCCAACTCATACACCTGTGACATAATACAAGAATAAACAACAGTTAATACTACTTTTTATGTAACACATTGTGCCGAAATCATTTAGCTTTCTTTATAAGACATATTATCTTAGCAATTTTATTGAAATCATGTGTTTTTTTTTTTTACTAAAGTCTTTTTTTCAGTCATAATTTCGTCCTTCGTCAAGTCTGGTGAAGTCATAGAATGATTCAAAGGTAAATAATCATTTTATAATTCTCTGAATATAGGTAACGGAGAACAATTTTCCTCGTTTTCGAAATATTATTGGATGTACAAAGTGGAGAAGGGGTTACATTATACAATACAAAATGTCTGCAAAGGTTTATAGACACATTAGAGGATGTACAGTCCGTGGCTCCATTAAATTGGTAACATTAATAAATTAAGAATATCTCGGTTTTTAAGTGGCCACAGTTGCCACGGTAAGCCGTGAAATAAGTAAATTAAAATGACAAGTTTTGGGGCTTAAAATTCATACATGATAAAAGGCAATTTACTGGAAAAAAATTAATAGCAGGAATATATTTTAAGAAAAGAACAGCGCTATAATATATAAGTAACTGTATTAAAAAATAAAAATATTTATACCTAAGATTGTACATATAGGCGAACACTGGGTATCAGGCATAAGTAAAGGGTTCAGAAGTATGAATTTGAAATGTTTAAATATAAAGACAAAAGCCAGCGCTATTCCAATAGACCGCAACCCACACCAAGTTTATTTTACTTCTTCCTAGATTCCATTAAGCAAGTTTCGACTGTACGTTCTAATACTGATTACACTGAACAAGTTTAGTGTATGTCACCAGTTCTTAAAACACCACCCATCAAGCAAATTTATTAGATCATTACCAGCACATACATTACATAATGACAACCCCCCTCCCCCCTCCCCGAACATGTAATAATAACAAATAAAGAAATGGTTGTAGAAAAGCGGGGTGGGGGGGGGGGGGGGCTGCAAAAGGAAAAAAAAAAATCAATGTTAAATTTCTGAATAATTTTTCTCCTTGTTAGAAAAAAATAAAATTTGTCATTGATTTCAGTCTCTATTACTGTTATTGATGATACCAGGTTTAATTTTTTTTAAAGTATTATTAAACTTCTTAAATAATGCAAAGTGAGTAATTTTTTGCGGCTATTTTCCCTGCTGGAAGCTTTAATTCTGGAAACCGACTTGCTGAAGTTTAAGTCGAATGAGGAGTTCATTACATGGCTGATGGAGAAGAGATATTCAGGTAAGGAGAGAGGTGGGGGAGGGGATATTTAAAATTAAAAAAAAAATGAAGTCTATTATTGCGACTTGTTCTCGTGCTCCGTGACAGACCTTGTCTGCGATCATCTGGCGAGTGCTCACCGATGCGCATCCAAGCGTGACTTCCAGTCATATCAATCAGTCCCCGGGGACTGCAACACGTGCAGAAGGGGGGGGTGAGTACGAGGGTAGCGGAATGGAGAGGGGGAGGGGGAGGAGCGACGTAACCTGCTCATTTTAAAAAAAAAGTGGGTAGGATAACGGAAGGGTGGGGGGGGGCGTTAGGGCGTCGCGCCGATCCCTCAAACGCCCCTATCCCGAATCGATATACTTTGTAACAAGGCGATGGTTCGGGATGGAATATGGGTCGGGCGAAGGAGCTGGGAGTCCCTATGTGAGCACAGGTGATCTAGATTGAAATGAAATTAATAAGCTGGTAGATCACTGTGCAGTTAGAAGCTTGCTAGTTGTTGTTTTTTTGTTAATAAGCTCGCCCGATTGATTTCGATATGAAAATATTGAGAGGGAGGATCATCACCTAGTCTCATTAATGGCATTATTTCCATCTCCTCCTCCTCGCTCTCTCTCTCTCTCTCTCTCTCTCTCCGTTCTCCCTCTGTGTGTCATACACTCCCTTTCTCTCTCGCCCACTTTAATTGTCCCATTTCATTTCTCTGTAATATGTGACTGCCAATCAGATAAGAAAGTTTAATTAATGGAATTTAATAACATTGTTCCCTCCCCAGCAGCGGGCTTGAGAGGGGAGGACACACCCGCCTCCTCCCTCTAATTACCCGACCTTTACCTCTCACTTAATACATCCCCACAAGCCTCCCCCTCCGCTTCTACTCATTTATCACTGACCCGCATATTCAAAAAGGCAAACGTATACCCCCCCCCCCCCTTTCCCGAAACCGCACGTGCTGAAACGCACGAGAGATTCCATGAAACTAAAGTGTCCCAAACCTTGATCATCGGTTAAACCCGTTAGATAGATCTTCTTCTTCTTCTTCTTCTTCATCTCCATTCTCAACGGCTAGCAATGTGGAATTAAACAAGACATGTACAGTGGTTTGGAAGTTTCGCCAGATCTCCATTACGATCTACAGTTCTTCCATTTTCCATCTTCAGATGAGAGTTCTTCTTGAAAGTTTGTTCCGATGGGGCAGTGGCGAAAGTATTTTCTAATGGGGCAGTGGCTAAAGTATGTTCCAATAGGACAGTGGTTACAAATTTATATGATGGGGCAGTGGTGAAAGTGTGTTGTTCTATTGAGACAGCGGCAAAGTTATATTGTTAGTTTTTACCCTTTTTCGTTGTCTTTTTTGGTAAAAATAAATTCTACAATTAATTAGTTGAGCCCAAAGTTGCTAAACACAAAATAATATTTCCTCCTCCGTTTTAAACATACGCCATATTGTTTCTTCACACTGATCTAAAGATAGCGTTTGTGGCCCAAAGCATGCGGTGTTATTTATGATTAGCGTTGAGCACCACCCTCTGTACTGAAGATGGGGCGCCGGGAAGGGGACAACAAGGGGGAGAGTGTTCCTGGGTCCCTGATAAAGTACAAATATTTGTGGTTTTTATTTATTATTGTTATTATTTTCATTTTGACTATCAGCAGCTGGGCGTTGAAATGAAGGGTCGCATGGTTGTATGTGTTTGGGAGATATGGCCGTGGGGATGGCTGAACATGATAAACTGATATGAGTTATATTTTAGAGTATTCCAAATGTAATGAAAATGTATAAACTATTTAGATCTATATTATTTTCATGATTATTTTATACTTAAATACATGCCGGGTATCTATCAGTCCAAAGCATTACAAAATGATGGTAGGTCAAACTTGAAGTAAAGTGAAAATAAAGAATCGAGTCGGACCCGATTGATGCATAAGGGATAAGGAAAGTGTTTTTGTCCATATGTTTATCGTAGCGTTACAACTGGTTGTTATTGGGCTGTATTCCTAAATTAGAATTTAATGCTTTATGTTTCTGGAGATAATTAAGTAGAAGTGGACATGGCTATGTTTAAAAAAAAATAATTAAAAAATACAATAACAGTGTATGGCTAGCACATCCGTTCTCTTGGAGTAAAAATTTCGGTCCCCCACCCGCCCCCCATCCGAAAGAAAACTGTACTAAATTGTTTTTCTTCAAATGATTATTACAGTAGCTATACAGGTAAACTCTTTATAAAGTATGATGTCATTGAAGTACCTGTCCACAGAAGTTGTTCAAGTCTAAGTCTAAATGTCACTGTGGCATCAAGCATGTGCCAGTAAATTTTTACGTCGGTTTGATATATTGTCGAAATATTTCTAAATTTTAATCCTCAAAAATGTAGATTATAACAGATTGTTTAACAAAAATTTCAACTCACCTGTCCTTGTGAAAACAGAACTCTTCTTTTCCTCCGCTGTGCTATAGAGAACCCAGCCATGCCACCTTTGGTTGGATCACCAAGGTGGCCCATCCCGAGGCCGGGGTTGATGCCGGAAGACATCCCTCCCATGCCGCCCATAGACGATGCCATGCAGGAACTGGGACTCATCCCGAACCTGGAAACTGTGGAGCAAAAGACACAAACACGAAATTATATTGAAGGACAGTTTTACAACCACTGGCACCCACGGAACAAATATAGTGTTCATGATTTATGTTGCTTTGCGTTTTGTGTGTGTGTGTAGTTATGTATAATATTGAGATTGATTTTCTACATTGGGTTAAAATCCTAATTCTCCCCATAATATGAGTGTGCATATGAAACTATTCAACTACGGCAGCGTCATCTGGGGGAAGAGGTGCTGGGACCAATCTGACAATGTCGTGACTACAGAAACACGGTATTTTAAAAGGAATAAAAGAAAAAAAAGTATTAAAAAAAGTAAAAAACGATTCCTATTGCCGGAGATATCAAGAATGTTTAAACTAGCACCTCAATATATATATCAGTGACAAAGTCCAAATCCAGGAAGGGGACAAATTAAGCTATGGCTTTAGAAAATATAGAGGTCAGTGTGTCTGGAAATTTAACCCTGGAAACTACCTCTTCGTCTTTGTTCTAAATATTAATTAATGGAGGGGTTCAAACAACGAGGCCTATAGTTATCTTAAATGGCGCAAAACATACTGCCATGCAATTCTCAATGAAAATAGAGATAATACCCTGGAAACCAAAACTAATATTCACTATAGTCTAGTCTTGACGTTCGATGGCATAGGACTGTAGACCTACATATTATTAGGACATATTAACTTGTGTACGGTATAGGCCTGTGTCTAAAAGTATATACTGTTTTTTCTTTCTGTGTACTATGTGTGTTTACGTGTTTGTATTATTACACGCAGACAGGCAAAGACAATTAAAGATGCAGCGCACGCATCAGCACGTGAGCAATGTCGAGACGAATGTGAAGGTCAAGTGTTGAACTGAACGAGCAGTAATATTATAAACTCACAATGTCTTTTGAATATGTATAGCATAACTTGCATATAACAAGAGAGAGAGAGAGAGAGAGAGGGAGAGAGAGAAAGGAAGAGAGAGGGAGATAGAGAAAAGAGAGAGTAATCAAGGAATGACTTTTTTTACCGGTTTCCCTATCACTAAATAACATTGCCAATTATTATACGATGTACGCTGCAACCGGAAATTTCATTTACTGCGGAGATGGGATAGGAGGGAAGAATCGGATTCCTAGCTGTCTCGTGACATTTCGGCGCCCTTCTCAATATTATCACACACACATACACAAGCACACAAGCACGCAAACACAGCACACAGCACACACAAAACAATAACAAAAGCACCACATTTGCATTTCTTGTGAGCTTTTTGTGAATTTTCGGAACTTTCCCTTTCTAAAGTTTTCACCACTGCAATTTCTAAACCCTGTACAATTGCCTGTTTGCGAATTTGGATCCGACCTAATTGCACTCTAATTCTAGTTATTGAAGTTGTAGACCATATGTTATTTACACGCTTATATTTCAGCCATGTTTCTTTGTTTGGCGTTGTTCTCCTCGGTAAATCTTGTCCAGACAAATCTAAATTGAGAAAATATTACGTACACTGGCTGTATTGACAAAACGAATTATCTTTATTACTTCCGAAATGCGCGTTTTTTTTTTGTTTCAGTTGTATAAATATAGATATCACATCGTTGTACTAGATCTATTTAGGATTTTCCTTTTTTTTTTTCCTTTGTGTTTTACTAGGCGTATGCATCTTGTTTTGTAATGCTTTTGTAAAGCGAAGTTTTGTGTAGTTTTTATACGATGAGACATTGACAAGTCTTAATTAAGTGTGACCTTTTGAACTGTAATGATCGTGAACTTCCGGTGAAATTTACCGCCATTTTCGTAAACAAAAACCAATATTGTTTTATTGTCCGTACAAAAAGGACGAGTGGTGAATAATATTATGTCATAGATGGAACTTAAAACACGATCACTAGAACATGTACACTAAACATGCATATGTACATGAGTACATACATTGCACATTTAAATAAACATTGGCACAATGAACATGTCTAAAGAGTGTGTCATTTCAAAGCTCCCCCCCCACTGTGCCCCCCCCCCCCCCACACACACACACACGAACATGAATTACAGTTTCAAAGACTTGAAGCGCGAGATGTTTGCCGACCCCACTTGACCTGTGACCGCCATAAAAATGGCTCCATTAATGCGCCTAATGTCTGTCTTTGTGTGTGTCTGTGTGTTGGCGTTCGTGAGTATCAGTGTGTAGGATAGCAAGTGTGTGTGTAACTGTGTATGTGGGTGTGTTTTTACGACGTTTACGCCAAAAGTAAAACATAAAAAAAAAATATATCTTGAGCCTATAGTGTGAGGGTTTCTTTATAGAGAATTCACTATAGAGCAATATATAGTGTTTACCAGCAAACAGGCCTTACGAGACTTGACATGCGGTGGTTTCAATGGGATTGGATGATCAATACAATGCATGCCCAGTTTCACACGTAAAGTATCCGTTTCATTCCCAGGTTGTAGTGGAGCGGCGTTCACCTGTTTCCCTGGCTGTGACGAATTACGACGAATATGACGGTTCGTGTGTGTCGCGCATTGTCCAGAGACCTTTCACTTCTTCCCAACCGATGCCAAAGCTGACATTTAACTAGGTGACGCCTTGAAGAAACAGGAAATAGGCCTGGCCTGAAACCTGCACCCAAACCGTAGACCGCCGTGTCCCACCGTAGACCGCCGTGTCCCACCGTAGACCGCCGTGTCCCACCGTAGACCGCCGTGTCCCACCGTAAACCGCCGTGTCCCACCGTAAACAGCCGTGTCCCACCGTAAACAGCCGTGTCCCACCGTAAACAGCCATGTCCCACCGTATAAACCGCCGTGTCCCATCGTAAACAGGCGTGTCCCACAGTAAACAGCCGTGTCCCACAGTAGACCGCCGTGTCCCACCGTAGACCGCCGAGTCCCAGTATATCGCAATATATCCCACGAATTTCCCACATATTCAATACCCAAAAAAAAAAGATAAAGCATTTAAAATAAAAGAAGTTTCAGAAGCTCCAGTGCTAGGTACCCAACATTTCTACCCATAAACCACCTCGCCGACTTTTATAATCTCAAATTTAAAAGAAACTTGTCCGAAAAAGACACAAATCTACCTCAAACTTGCAGTTTTTCTCTCTACTTCTCCTTATTCTTTTATTGTCTTTAGATCTATATACTATATATTCATATTATATGTATATATTTTTATACAGTTCTAATTCCTGAAATCTGCATTTGACGAGTGATTGTCTAAGAAAAAGTTGGAATTGTAAGGAGTAAAAGTGTTGAAATAAAGAAAAAGGAATTTTATTACTTTTTTTGCCCCAAGAAATTTAGGCTCAAACGGCATACTTTCGCGTTTTCTTTGGTGATAGCGTGGACGGAGTTGCAGTTACTGAACTCAGGGAGGCTACTCCTCATAGCTAGATTTAGGGATCCTGTACAGGAATCTCCTCCCCCCCCATCCCCCACCTCCGCATCCCCCAAAGAATAGTACCAAAACCCAATTCGATAGACAACCGCACCGAAGTATTAACATTCGTGGTACACAGTGGGGATTGTGTGGCCAGCACAACGCTCCAATTTATTATTTAAGCAAAACAATCAAATTGAGATTCATTTAAATTTTCTGCACATCTAGGATGACATTTTCTGTGAGGCGAGTCGTGGCGATAGATTTGAACCATGCGTGTCGCTCAATCTGCTGGACCACCCACGCTATTGTTAAACATCACCTTAAATAAATATCGCGATGTATGTCAGACAAAAATAAAGTAAAAAGGAAGCAAATAAGCCTCATCATTCTCTATGTGTCTGGCTCATCATTTCTCTGTCTTTCCATTGCGACGTTAAAATAGGGTCGTATGGGGTGGAGGTGGGGGGGGGGGGGGGTCGACGGCGCACCCTTCTCTTCCCCCTTTCCCTCTTACGCCGCTCATGCTTTATAAAAAAAAACTTGAGAAAATAATACATAATTTGTGGGAAAGCGGTGAAAGGAGGGGGGGGGGGGAGATGATCGTATTAAAAAAAAAGAAACTAAAAAGGAGGGAGCGGTGGGAGGGAGTTCCAATGTTTGCCCAGCGAATCTGTTGCGTTGTCAGCCGGACAGAGCAAATAGGGAGGATGGTTTATATTCCGTTGACACAGGCATGGGGCGGGGGTCGAGGGAAGGGGAAGATTCTGTTTGGCCAAGGGTCGTCCGCTGAAGGCAGAGGTCTCTGGTTGCGAGATGACAGGGCGGTAAACACAACACATTTCCTTCTTCCTTTTTGTACAATTCTCTCTCTCTCTCTTCAATTCTTACTCATGGCACATTGTGGCAGACAGATTTAGAGAGACAGAAAAAAAAATTAAAAGACGGAAGCCATCCTGGCCACCCGCCTAGAGTTGCCAGGTTCACTCCCAATTTCCTTGCCAAATAAATAGGGAAATTCCGATCCTGTGATACGTGGGGGGGGGGGGGGGGGTAAATATGGAAATGATTATTTTTCTCTTTTAAAATAATAATTGGAGAAATTATACGGAATCTTTTTAGGGTTAGAAGAGAAGGTTAACCCCCATGAACTCTTGAACACAAATAGATTTACATTAGTCAGGTTCAGTTGACGATGTTAATCTTGGGTTAAACATTTCAAGCGTTATGTTATTATAGTTTATATATTAAGCCCAGAAGAGTATTTAAAAATGTAAATTCATTTCGTGGTATGATAGAGTTATTTAGAATTATATTTTAGAATTATATTTTAGAATCATATAAAACTATACAAATGATTAAATTTGGGATGAAATTAAGTCTGGCCATATCCAGGTTGAGGCCCAATGTACAGACGTGCAAAATGACAGATAGACTGACCGATAGACTGACAGAGAGACTGATAGAGAGACTGACAGATAGACTGACAGATAGACTGACAGATATACTGACAGATATACTGACAGATAGACTGACGATAGACTGACAGGGATACTGACAGATAGACTGACAGATAGACTGACATATAGATTGACAGATTGACTGACAGATAGACTGACATATAGACTGACAGGTAGACTGACAGATAGACTGACAGATAGACTGACAGATAGACTGACAGATAGACTGGCAGATAGACTGACAGATAGACTGACAGATAGCCTGACAGAAAGACTGATAGAGAGACTGACATATTGACAGTCAGCCAGGCAGACATACATACAGAGAGATAAACCGCTAGACAGATATATACACAGACAACCAGTCAGATAGATAAATGCATAGACATATGGATAGATAGATAATACAGAATGTTCCTTATGCTAATAGATACTAGCAGTGGCAGTGTCGATTCTACTAACCAGACAATCACTAAACACACACACACACATATACATAAACACATACAATCACATTCAATTTATTAATTGAAAATCAAAACTTAAGATATTCAGACTAGCAAAACAAAAAACAGCGGCGGACATCTTTATTGTCATGTGATTGTCGGCAAAGATCTCGAGACATAAACGGCCTAGAAAATAGAGCATTTGCTGAGCTAATTGAGACAGACAGCGCCGAGCGATTTTAGCGCCATCTTCTTCTGATGCCTTGGTTGGTGGGGATAGTTTGGATGGAAGCTGGGTAGAGCTGAAGAAATCTGGTAGAAGGAAGTTGGGGTGTGGGGTTGTGTAACATACTTGGTAGTTGCGGCGGAGCAAAACGATAGACACACGGGGAAACCAATGACTACGACTTATAACGCTAGTAAATAGGGCCACTGAGTAGTTCATGCGACATTGTAGCTTGCTGTAAGCCTTGGTTGTTTGAAAACAAATTAAATAAGTTTCCTCCATTTCTTATTATTCAGCTGTTATATAGATACAGAGTTGGATTGATAGATTGATAGATTGATAGATTGATAGATTGATAGATTGATAGATTGATAGATTGATAGATTGATAGATTGATAGATTGATAGATTGATAGATTGATAGATTGATAGATTGATAGATTGATAGATTGATAGATTGATAGATTGATAGATTGATAGATTGATAGATTGATAGATTGATAGATTGATAGATTGATAGATTGATAGATTGATAGATTGATAGATTGATAGATTGATAGATTGATAGATTGATAGATTGATAGATTGATAGATTGATAGATTGATAGATTGATAGATTGATAGATTGATAGATTGATAGATTGATAGATTGATAGATTGATAGATTGATAGATTGATAGATTGATAGATTGATAGATTGATAGATTGATAGATTGATAGATTGATAGATTGATAGATTGATAGATTGATAGATTGATAGATTGATAGATTGATAGATTGATAGATTGATAGATTGATAGATTGCTAGATTGATAGATTGTTAGATTGATAGATTGATAGATTGATAGATTGATAGATTGATAGATTGTTAGATTGATAGATTGATAGATTGCTAGATTGCTAGATTGATAGATTGCTAGATTGATAGATTGATAGATTGATAGATTGATAGATTGATAGATTGATAGATTGATAGATTGATAGATTGATAGATTGATAGCTTGCTAGATTGCTAGATTGTTAGATTGATAGATTGATAGATTGATAGATTGATAGATTGATAGATTGCTAGATTGCTAGATTGCTAGATTGCTAGATTGATAGATTGATAGATTGATAGATTGATAGATTGATAGATTGATAGATTGATAGATTGATAGATTGCTAGATTGCTAGATTGTTAGATTGATAGATTGATAGATTGATAGATTGATAGATTGATAGATTGATAGATTGATAGATTGATAGATTGATAGATTGATAGATTGCTAGATTGATAGATTGATAGATTGATAGATTGCTAGATTGCTAGATTGCTAGATTGTTAGATTGCTAGATTGCTAGATTGTTAGATTGCTAGATTGCTAGATTGCTAGATTGCTAGATTGCTAGATTGATAGATTGATAGATTGATAGATTGCTAGATTGCTAGATTGCTAGATTGTTAGATTGCTAGATTGCTAGATTGCTAGATTGCTAGATTGCTAGATTGCTAGATTGCTAGATTGTTAGATTGCTAGATTGCTAGATTGCTAGATTGCTAGATTGATAGATTGATAGATTGATAGATTGATAGATTGATAGATTGATAGATTGATAGATTGATAGATTGATAGATTGATAGATTGATAGATTGATAGATTGATAGATTGATAGATTGATAGATTGATAGATTGATAGATTGATAGATTGATAGATTGATAGATTGATAGAGTGTTTGAGTGAGTGATGGAGTGAGTGAGAGTGTGAGTGATAGATTGATAGATTTATATATTGATAAGTTGATAGATTGGTAATTGATAAATTGGTAGATAAATAGTAAATAGATAAATAAATAGATAAATAAATAGATGCATAGATAGATACAAAGATAGATACATAGATAGATACATAGATAGATACATATATATTTACAGAGATAGATACATAGATAGATACATAGATAGATACATAGATAGATACATAGATAGATACATAGATAGATACATATATATTTACATAGATAGATACATAGATATTTACATAGATAGATACCTAGATAGATACATAGATAGATACATAGATAGATACATAGATAGATACATAGATATTTACATAGATAGATACCTAGATAGATACAAAGATAGATACATAGATAGATACATAGATAGATACATATATATTTACAGAGATAGATACATAGATAGATACATAGATAGATACATAGATAGATACATAGATAGATACATAGATAGATACATATATATTTACATAGATAGATACATAGATAGATACATAGATAGATACATAGATAGATACATAGATAGATACATAGATATTTACATAGATAGATATATAGATAGATACATAGATAGATACATAGATAGATATATAGAAAGATACATAGATAGATAGGCCTACACAGAAAGATACATAGATACATAGATAGATAGATAAAGACGTGACATACAATTATCTATTGAAAGTATCAATGAGTAAACTAACATAAACATCTAACGAACGAATTAACACATTGACAAGACATGGCAATAGCTATTATGCCACTCACTTCAATGCCATCAACAGTACTCTCCGCGCCCACTACAAAAAACAAAACAAAAACCTCGCTGTTGGCCTCAAGTGTCGAACAGTTAACATTTGTGAAGTGAAGTTAACAAAATAAATGTGGCCACACCTTTATTTTTTTGCTGCCGTTTGCAGTTGACAATAATTATCTCAGTGGTGCGGTCATTACGGCGTTGGCGAGAAAGGTGTGCCATGATTATGCGTATGTGTGTGTGTGTGTTGGAGGTGCGTAGAAGTAAGCGCTGGGGAAAGGGCGTCGGAGAGGTGGGGGGGGGGGCGAGGAACAACCATCAGCAAAAGAACAATTGAATCACCTTCTCGACATTCTCTTCGTGCGGCTTGAAGTTTCCGCTGGCCTAAGCCAATAGTTTGTCAGGGGCCTACAAATTTAGCAATACCGAGGCCATAGTGTTCTCAAGTCTTATTCTCTCACTTCTTGTAATATATTATTGTGTTATTCCCCCACCTTCTCTTATTAAAGAAAGAGGCAATGGCCTCCCCGGTGAGCTCTCTAGAAGTATGTCTCCTCTTCATTCTCTGCCAGTACTGGCCACTTGTATTAAATAGTAATTGTAATGTATTTGTCTGTTACTATAATTTGTCTCGTTGGTGTGACACTTTACAACTTATTGTTGACAATATACTAATAGACTAGGAGCGAAAAAAAAAGAATAAGCAACTCGAAGCATACTAAAGAAAACTTATGTACAAAAGGTTAAAAACGCCATTTTCCTTTTTTTTTCAGTCTATTTCTGAGATCATCAGTTAACTTGATGGATGACGCAGACACAAATTTGTTCTCTTCACATTTGTGTTCATTTAATTGATGACCTTTTCTGTAAATAGTTTTTATTGAAAGTCAAAATGTGTGAATGTAAGATGTTGGTCTTTTGTTATTGGCTCAAAATGTTCTTCTGTTTTTATATAGTCAACTTATTGCAGTAAAACAGTAAAACCAAATCTGAAAATCTATCAACTCCATAATCTCTTCAGCTTCAGATGACTGAGAAATACAACTTCAGGATCAACTTCTGAATTGCGATTATATTTTTTTTTTATATGTAGTAGCAATACAACAAACGTTGCTGTCATGTTAATTCTTGTTTTTATACAAAATAATTAGAACATTTCTGAATGACTGCCTGTCAATGTGTGTATGTTTGTGCGCGTGTGTGTCATAAGGTGTGTCACAGACGTTTTCTGTTAAGACTTCATTCCACTGTACAAGAATCCACACAACGGCTTGCTCCGCCATTACAGCGATACAGCCAGTCTATAATGAACTAATCTGAAACAAAGGACTTAACGTGTTTGGAGATTTTGTTGTTCTGTTCTGTGTGTGTGTTTGTATATTTTTTAGTTGTTTGTGTGTGTGTTGTGTGTGGTGTGTGGGTTTTATTTATTGACATATTTTCCAGTTCCATTACCTTATTTTCTTACAAACTCCTAACTAGTCGAGGCTTTTTGTCAAACGAACAAAACAGCTAAATGCTTCCGAAGTCCGCTTTTTTGCGGGTTGTGACAAAATAAGCTTAGTAGGCCTATAGGTCGGGTAGTTTAAGGAGTGTATGGGTTTTTTGGGGGGAATGGGGGGGGGAGAGCATATGAGAAGAGAGGTAAAGGGGCGGATGCGGACGGTGCGGTTTCCAAGATGTCTGCAGCTAAATTATATAATAGCGTTAAAAACATTACAAACTTGAAAATATTGTGATACATTTATTATTTCAATTAAACTTAGTCAAATTATTATTGTTAATAAAATACATTCAGGGTGGGTAATTCAGTACACTATCCATAGATCACATTATCCCAAGATTGTTTTTTGTTGTAAATTACTAACAATGTTCATAACTGTTTAATGAATGTGTGTGTGGGGGGGGGGGGAGGTGTAGTGGTGTTTCGGTGTTTATGATTTTATGTGACAGGGGTCTACAGCTTTTGTTATAAGGAAAAAAAATAAAAATTTAACGCCAAGGTTTATCTGGAATCTGATTGACAAAACACTTGGTGATGTATAACTAGGCCTCTCTCTATATATATATCGTTTGTTTTAATCAGATCATAAGTAAATAAGTGATAGCTAGAGACGACAAAGATCGGAGACATACGAGGTTTGACGGAGAAAAGCTCTATTTATAATATGATTTACTGCGATGCTAGCCAAAAAAAAAAAAACCTTCGCCATTTTGTCACTAGATATTTGGATCTCTCTCTTATATAAAAAAAAATCCGGTTGAATAACTGTACGAAGAAAAAAAAATATGATGTTGTCAGTATTATCCGTGACATGAATGATAAACGACATTTTTTATTCACTCCCCTTTCTATCACACTGGTACTACCCCTTTTGTTCGCGTGTTGTCAGAGTTAATATTTATTAGCCCTTGACTTGTGGTAGATACTAGATACTATGTCTTTTTTACAACCATTAGTCTCTTTTACAAGCCCATTTTGTATTTATTTGTTGTGGCTCGTTTTGCCCCATCCTACTTTTTGTTTCGTTTTACAAACCATACAACTATAACATTTTAAATTAAGAAAGATGGCTGGCTATAAGTCATTATTATCACTATTATTATTAATATTAACATTTTTATCATTATTTTCTTATTATCGTTATTATCATTATTATCATTATTATCGTTATTATCATTATTATCAAAATATCATTAACATTTTTAATATTATTAATCTCATTAATATTATTAATATTATTAATATCATTAATATCATTTATATCATTAATATTATTATCACCATCATTATTAATATTTTTAAGACGTGTGTTGGTAATAAAAATGCATTTGAAATGTGTTCGTCATAGATTAGGCCTAGGCACTCATAGAAGTGGAATGGGGGTGGGGTGGAACGTAGGAAATGTATAAAAAAAAATTATTACACGAACATTACGAAAAATCAGCACAAGGTTCTTGGGTCGGATATATATGGTGTCCCTGAGTCTATGTGGGGAAAGAAGAGAGAGAGAGAGAGAGAGAGAGAGAGGGAGGGAGAGAGAGAGAGAGAGAGAGAAAGAAAGGCCTAGTTATGTAAATATATAAAAAAAGTTATCTTTCTCTAAACTCTTCCTGCAAACATACATTTAATAGCTCCCTGTGTTGAATAGCCTATATATTTTTTAAATTATAATTTCTATAAGTCACTATACCAACCATCCAGACCAATTATTTCTTTGACTATCCAGTCCACCAGTCTATAAAACTTTCCCCCTTGAGAACGGCGTGCCCAATTGTACACAAGAAACCAATGGCCCTGCGTTTGTGTTTCCAAAAGCCCCTGCTATCAACTAATAGGTGTTTAAATATGCATCAACCCTAATAATCGACTCCTTTTCAAAAGGATTCGGTATCGTCTTTTTTTTTTATTATTTATCCTCTTCATATTTTTACTTTCGCACGAATGAAAAAAAGTATTTTTAATATCATTGAAATTTTTTTTCCCAATATTTTTTTTTCAACGCCACGTTGTGTTTTTTTTTTTAACATTTATTTATAGAGTTGACCCCCCCCCCACACCCTCCCCCACCCCACCCCTCCACCCTCACCTCTCCTATTTCAGCCCGCTAGTTTTCCGCATGGGTGGGTACCGACAAAAGACCCTGACTCCTTCTTGCTAATGGTTCTGAGCCCGTTGAATGAGCCAACTGGTGTGTTGGCTAGGTGAAATGAAATAAATAGACCAGCGGTAGTATATAGGTGGAAGTATGGTATGGGTTTAGTGGAGTATTAGGTGAATTATTAGTTCATAAAACTTGCTGATAAGCTCTGTATATGTATCAATATATCTATCTATATGTCTTTATACTTTATTTGTATTTGTATGTTTTAATACTTTATATTTATCTGTATTTATTTATATCTGTAGGCCTATGTATGTCTGTATATATATCTGAATGTCTTTATATAAATATCTGTATGTCTTTTAATGTGTTTTTTTATGTTTTATGTGTATCTATCCATCTATCTATCTGCGTGTCTTTATTAGTGTTTCTATATATATATATATCTATTTACTTATCCATTCATTAATTAATCCATCCACTCATTCAGCTATCTACCTATTTATCTAACCATCCATATAGTCTATCTATCCATCAGTTAATCTATTTATTCGTATATCTATCTCTTTACCTTTCTTTTTAACTGTCATTTCACCCATTAGCTAATCATTCCGTCACTCACATTTCTATCTGTGACCAGGGAACTTACATGACTTATAAGTTTACAGACGTTCCTTCTAGATAGAAGGTATTCGTCCAATAGGCCCAAAACTCTTGCAGGGCGGCTGGGATTGGTCGGTGGCAGGGCCAGAACCCGGGCTGTGATTGTTGACAGTCCAGTAAACTAACCGCAGGAACGGATTCCATTAAAATAATAATCAAATTATAATGAAGACGGACTTTTCTTCAGACAACCCATTCCTCAGCCAAAAGCCTCTCGAGTGGATAATAGGAGAACCTAACATGAATCATTCCGTACATATTCACATGCTACTTTTTTTAAAAAAGATAACTGATTTCCGTCATAATTATTATGTACGCAACTTTAAGTAATCGAATCAAAAGAATTTAGAATTTAGAGCGTCAATTGCGCTCCTTTGTGCTTGAGTATTCATTTGTTCTGGTCTTTTTTTCCTCTTCTCTTTTTGTGAATATTTTCCTGCTAATACTCCTAGGCTACTGATCGAATATGTCCGGATCGGATCGATTCTCTTCTTTGATGTGGCCGGCAAGTAATCGGGGTTTAGTCTGTCCGTCTGCTGTCTGTGTCACAACGTGGCGGTATGATGGGATCAAACAACACAGTAGTGACATGGGGCGCGCGGGGCAACTGTTAAAAGGGAGGAGGCTGGGGGCCTGGGGGGGGTGGACTTAGAATAGTATTATAGTACCATAGGCACAAAGAAAGATCCAGGGTATCAAATACTTTTGGTTTTGTTGATTTGTCGTTGTTGTAATACCAATCTAACCATCTTACTAAATACAACCATTGAGTATAGATTATACCAGGATCTACCTATACAATTAACAATACATTGGTGATAGTTTTGGTTAGGCCAAACATTTCGGCCAAGCATAGTTTCTTTTAAAAAAGAAATTAGCCATGTAACCCACTCTACATTTATCCCTTTTTCGTGCGGGGACTTAACGCACTTCAAGCAACAATAAAAAGTTAATTTCCAGGGTCTCTAAAGAATACAAAAATCACAGCCATCAACCAATGAGTACTATTCAAGTTAAAGCAGAACAATACTTTTCTACATGTGTAGGCCTTTATATATAATATAGATAAAGAGAGTGAGAACGTCTTAAATATATATAAGTCAAAATCTAGAACGATAGACTGTACTCTCACCAGTGATTCGGGAATTGCACGTCCAAACTTTGGTTGTAACAACTTTAAGTTGAATGACCCGGCAAGAATTGTTATATACAGATCGATATTTGTTCTGTTATTGTTCTACTAAAAGATCTCTCTCTATTTTTCTAACATGCACCATGGTGCTGTGACAACATACGAGACGACCGAGCAAGTGCTTTTAGACTTTCAGTTCTTTATAGGAGTTTGGAATGGATGGACCCAGAGAGTCCATTTGTTGAGTCTCTCTTGGGGGTAGTTTTTCTACATTGTCGAGACTAGGCATATTATTCCCTTAAATCTCCTTAGAGAATAAGCTAGGCTCGTCTTTCCTAACTTTGGGAAAACATGGGTTATCATCTGAAGCTGTGACACGGCTGTAACTTAAAATCGGGAACGTAAATTTATGATTTTACTCAACACATGAACTATTATAAACCGGGAATGGAATCAAAGGATTTTACTCAATCTTATAAGCGGGAATGGAAGTTTGAGATTTTACTCAACCTTAGAAGCGGGAATGGAAATTTAGGATTTTACCGAATCTTAGAATTGCGAAGGTGTAAACATTTGTAAATTTACTTTAAAAATGCGAATTTGTACCGGACTATAAAGTGTCGGTATTGTCGGTGTCTCTACCAAAAATAATTCTTCAATGAGTAACACAGCTGTGTCCCTGCAATGGTGCCCACTCCACAGAGAGGCCCGTAACCAGGCCTGGCCTCAGGGAGCCACCATGGAGGAAAAGCTTAGGGGGGGGGGGGGGCAAAGCCTTTCCTACAGACAACAGCCCCCGGTCCGTCACAGAAACACGCCAGTTTGACACAGCAAAGGAAAGCGAACTGGAAGTCAGAAGAAGAAGAAGACACAGCTGTGTAACCGCTAAACTTCAAACCAAATGAATGGGTGGGTATACGATTGTACAATTGATGCAACTCTGTCCAAGATCTTGATATTTGCGGGCAGTAAACGTCCTGTAGTTTAAAACTCCGCGAGCTGAGATCTATGCAGCCTTGATGAGCGCAACATCTGATCCAAATGTATTCATCCATGAATTTTTTTACATGCGGGCTAAAGATGTGGGCGGAGAATGGGCGACCCAAGGGAGGTTTGGGGGGGGGGGTATGATGGGGAGGGGTAGTCAGGCGAGGATTGTGGACTAACAGGGGAGGGGGGGGGGGTAATATTTATGGACATATTTATGAAGAAAACTGTGGGGAGTTTGCAATATCTCTGTTAATTCATGACTGTGGCGTGTAAGTATATGTGTTATGTTTGTATGTGTGTATTTTTTCTCAGTCTCTCTATACATAAACAGAAGGAGTGAATTACAATCGCGCTCAGAGGCACGGTGGCGTTCTACACGATCCGAAAGTTCTGGGTTTAAATCCTGGTGCAGGTTAGGATTTGTTTTCACGGGACTTATGGATGTCCTTGAGTCTACCTAGCTCTGATTGGTAACTTGACACTAGTTGGGATAAAGTAAAGCCATCTTGGCATTGTGCTGGCCACACATACCGTGGCCGCAGAAACTGGTGAACGCTGCTTCACCAACTTTATGATCAGTTTGGTCCGAAGGGTACTTCACTTTTTTGTTTACAATAGCGCTCAAGATATAAACTATCCTTGTAACAGCAGACTTTAGCTACCTACAGGACAGTACAGTACGTGATGGGTGATAACACTTGTGGTGTTGATGAAACTTCGTGTAACATCGTGGCTTACGGTTTTGGGCATAGAATGACCTTTATCGTGACCTGTTATGTCGGGTAACGAATAGTAACGACGTACGGTGTTATCACGTGTTTTAGTTGTTGTCATTTAGCCGGAGACCATTTTTGATACTAAATGTAAGAGTTATAAAGGAGACAAGATGCAAGAAAGTAACAAATTTCAGAATACTGTATGGCTGTAAATGTAAGAAGTACACATAGGGATGTGTCTAATAGAATCGGCTATAAATGTAAGAAGTACACATAGGGATGTGTCTAATAGAATCGGCTATAAATGTAAGAAGTACACATAGGGATGTGTCTAATAGAATCGGCTATAAATGTAAGAAGTACACATAGGGATGTGTCTAATAGAATCGGCTATAAATGTAAGAAGTACACATAGGGATGTGTCTAATAGAATCGGCTATAAATGTAAGAAGTACACATAGGGATGTGTCTAATAGAATCGGCTATAAATGTAAGAAGTACACATAGGGATGTGTCTAATAGAATCGGCTATAAATGTAAGAAGTACACATAGGGATGTGTCTAATAGAATCGGCTATAAATGTAAGAAGTACACATAGGGATGTGTCTAATAGAATCGGCTATAAATGTAAGAAGTACACATAGGGATGTGTCTAATAGAATCGGCTATAAATGTAAGAAGTACACATAGGGATGTGTCTAATAGAATCGGCTATAAATGTAAGAAGTACACATAGGGATGTGTCTAATAGAATTGGCTATGAATGTAAGAAGTACACATAGGGATGTGTCTAATAGAATTGGCTATAAATGTAAGAAGTACACATAGGGATGTGTCTAATAGAATTGGCTATAAATGTAAGAAGTACACATAGGGATGTGTCTAATAGAATTGGCTATAAATGTAAGAAGTACACATAGGGATGTGTCTAATAGAATTGGCTATAAATGTAAGAAGTACACATAGGGATGTGTCTAATAGAATTGGCTATAAATGTAAGAAGTACACATAGGGATGTGTCTAATAGAATTGGCTATAAATGTAAGAAGTACACATAGGGATGTGTCTAATAGAATCGGCTATAAATGTAAGAAGTACACATAGGGATGTGTCTAATAGAATCGGCTATAAATGTAAGAAGTACACATAGGGATGTGTCTAATAGAATCGGCTATAAATGTAAGAAGTACACATAGGGATGTGTCTAATAGAATTGGCTATAAATGTAAGAAGTACACATAGGGATGTGTCTAATAGAAATGTTAGAATTAGACTCTGAACCGTATTGTATTTATTCTGTTTAAATTACCCGTCGGGCCAAACTGATCCATAGGTCCAGTGAATCAGCGTTTACCAATTTATGTGACCACGGCATACTAGGTGATTGTGTGGCCAGCACTATGCAGACCATGAATCACACCCAGTACCTTCGTTACGCAAGCAAAACGCTGCTGCCGCACGGCCATTGTGCCCCCTTATTATGTATAGATCTACATTTTTTTTTCTGCTAAAAAGGAAGAATTTACAATAATAATAATTATACATATTATATATGCACATATGTATGTGCCGGGCACACAATCACATAAATACGCACAGACTGTCATGATAATAAATATCCGTATCATAATTAATAACCTTCACTGTCTTTACAAAATAATTTTCTTACTTATATTTTAGCGTAGTTACAGTTATAGATCTGTGTTAAAGAAAAGAAAAGATCAGTTGGCGTGCGTGTCTAAAAGTTTTGTCTATCTCCTCGTTCTCCGTGGCGATCACCTCACAGTCGTGCTACTTGCACGGCTTAGCGGGACAGAAATAGGCCTACAGTAGTCCGTCTTGAAACCGCGCGTGCAACCATTAGCCCAGTATTAATAAGGGGATAGTGTTGGCTGTCCGTCATGCAGCGTAACGGCGGTTGGTAGTTTTGATTTTGTTAGAGAAAAACAATAAAT
The DNA here is from genome assembly GCA_949126835.1 of Anisus vortex. Lineage (NCBI taxonomy): Eukaryota > Metazoa > Mollusca > Gastropoda > Planorbidae > Anisus > Anisus vortex. Next base: position 20,389,170 of record OX421495.1, on the reverse strand, counting down.
GGTGCTTTAGCAGGGGTGAGCTGCTTTTAACTCGACGAGATAAAATTGTAATCTCTTGGGTGTAATTTGTTCGGATCTTTTTAAATTTTTCTTACTGCGGCGAATTAAAATGTGCAGTAAAACGATTTATGGTCAAGGAAAGTCTGAATTTAGACGAGATTTAAAAAAAAAAAAAGAATTATAACTCCGTTTAATAATTAATGATTACCAGTGATAATGTTTTTAATCGTCTGTTTATCCGTGTTTAGATTTTTGTATGTATGACTGTTTGTCTGTCCGTGTGTTCAGCTGTACGCCTGTCTGTTTGTTTTAATGGATATCAAATTGCTTTTTATTTTTTATATTTTGTTGTACAATTTTGGCTAATTTTTTTTTTTGTAAGATTGATCAACGAAACACCATTGCGAGACCCAATTACACACTTGTTTTTTTGTTTTTTTTTACAGATCGAATTTTAAAAAAAGTGTATCTTATGTCTTTCTGCTTATTGTAATAGATTGTTTTGTTGCAATTCTAAGTTATAATTTAATGCATTTAATATTATTACTACCATTTGATGTCTAACAATATAGTTTGAGTATTTTGTCTATTAATAACTAAATACATCACTTCCTCAATATTTTATTTCAATTAAAAGACATTATTATTGACTATTTTTGTGATACAATAGTTTTATCCTTATTTCTACATTGTTTTATCCATGTTATATAAGATATTTTTTATTTCAATATGACATGCGCGTTTTATTTATGTATTTGTATTTTTCCATAAAAATACAACCTATTTACTGGATTATTTATCTCGGTCTAAAAGCCATACTCAAATACATTCAATAAGTGTACACTTCTCCAAGATCTTTCGCAACTATGAAATAATCACTGAGCATAAAGCCAAAAGTTAAAAAAAAACAGATAATCATCATCCCCCTCTCGTGGAAGCTTAAACTACACAGAAACATAATTAAATAAACAAATGAACAAAACGTTATGTCAACAATAACCGAGGATTGGGTCAAGTGCGTAATATCTGACTCCGGTTCTGGATAGCCCAAACCTAACCATTTATATAATTGCGATTTCCTCTGTGTGAGTATGTGTGTGTGTTGTCGCGCGTGTGTGAGTGTCTGTATGTAACTGTGTGTCTGTGTGTGTGTGTCTCCTTGCGCGAGCAGCTTGTGTACGCTGTAAGATTACGCGCTTTCGTTTATCCGAGTACACGGGAGGGAAGTTCTTGTGATATAATATACTTGTACCAAAACCTGACAATTATTTGGGCGGGAATGCATCCACCAATAAGTGATGTCAATAAAGGGAGAGTACAAGTGTTCTAGAGACTTCAACTCTAACCCTAAACGTGATCCCGAGTCTCTGATACCTATAATTCAGAACTATCCTTCCAAATAGCTTTTACTGTCTTCGTAAAACAGAAGAAAACGAACAATTATTGATCCAATAAAAAAACGAATAATGGAAATTACAATGTCAGAAGTGTATTATATGTACGTGCGTTACACTAAATAAACGGTTATAAAGGTTTGGAAAAGTTATAAGGGGATATTGTATTTTCACAAACTGGTTTTATACGTGTATATATTTACTGTTAGTAGTAGTTTATAAAATTTGTGTCTATAGCTTATACAATCCTATTTGGTTTCCCCCCGGGCATCGCCGGGAAATTTAGCTTGTATATATATATAGATATAGATAGATAGATATTGATAGATATAGTTGTGTTGAGGTGTATGATTTGTAGATGTACACATTCTATTGATACTTGGATTGTTAGTGTTTATTATTAGTTTATTTCTTTCATTTAAAAAAATCAGTTTAGCGTAAGGATGACAATTTAAAGGGGAAAAGAAAGCGAAGTCGTAAATATAATGTCGTAGAGAAATGTTGGCTTTTGAGTTGAGTTCAGCTAGAGATACTGAGTTCGAGTGAATGAGTGAAAGGTAAAAGAAAGATAGAGTGAAAGAGGAAGAGAGAGAGATTACAAGAGAGTAAGGGAGATATAGCGATTTGGATGAATACAAGATAGAGAGAAAGTTAGACAAATAGGATGAGCGAGTGACACAGAGAAATACAAAAAGACAGACGGTGGAATGAGACGCAGTAGCTAAACAGGGAGTGAAAGAAAAAAGAGGTAGAAGTATGGAGAGTATGAGAGGAGTGAGAGAAAGATGGAAAGTAGCAAAAAGATGGAGTGAACAAGAGGTAGAGATATCGAGAAAGCAGTTCAATATTGAGGATTGTGTGTCATAGATTGGTAGCCTATTGACTAAAGCGATTTGACGCCCCGGCTCCCATACCTCTCGACCCTTCCCTCACCCATTCTCCGTAACCTTCCATCTCTTCTCCTGTCTCTTAGTGTCTTTCCTTTTCCCCCCACCCACCTCTAAGTTTACAGTATCGTCGGAAGAAACGGGAAGGATCGATTCCGGGCCATCAATCAAGGACTTAATCTTTACCAAAATGTCCTTCTGCCAGGACAAAAGAGGACCAAGGCAGTAACATTGTAACAGAACTGTTCCATTTAAACCTCTTAAATGCCGTACAGAGAGCGAGCGAGAGAGAGAGAGAGAGAGAGAGAGAGAGAGAGAGAGAGAGAGAACGTCCAATACTACTGATAGGTGTGTCGAGTACAGGTGTGCCCGGTTGTGTACAGCCATAACCACCTTTTAGAATGACGCCCAGCGTCCAGGACATTGAAATAAAATACAACGACCAACAACTTAGATTTCGTGAGGAAAACAATCCTAGATAAACATAGGGAGGTAATGCTATTATACGATTTTAGTTTAGTAGAATAAAGACACGCCTCCCTACCTCAATCCCAAATATTAACTTTTTATACGGTGTATTATAATATAATATATTGTTGTTATTTAAGTATTGTTTTCAGTTTAACTTTCACATGTATACCTCTGTATGTTTATTGACGTACGTTTGTGTGTTAATGACGTATCTCTGTATGTCAAATGTCATTGTTATTGTATGTCATGGCATACATCTAGTAAAGTACTATTCGGACCAAACTGATCATAGAGCTGGTGAAGCAGCGTTCACCAGTTTCTGTGGCCACGGCATACGCCTTAACTTTACTCCAATGTCAGGTACCCATCTGAGCTGAGTAGACTCAGGGACACCCTCAAGTCCCGGGAAAAATCCTAGCCGCACCAGGATTCGAATCCAGAAGCTTCGGACTGTGCCCCATATGGCATACATCTACTATCTTTGTTTTTTCTCAAACAGAAACAGCCATACACACACAAACATGCATAGAAAACACAAGCATGTATACAAACACTCATATAATAAATACATGAACGTTAATGAAACTCAATGACATTGTCGTTTCCTTTCGTCTTCTTTGTGTATATTTCAATACAAAAACAAAAGAAGAGCAATGTTAATGTTCATTGACAAGTGTAATAAAACCAGGTCTTGGTTATATTTCAATTTTGAGAGAGAGAGAGAGAGAGACAGAGAGAGACAGACAAAGAGATAAAGAGAAGGAGAGAGTGAGTGCCCCCCCCCCCCTCCTCCATGCTCGGCGGGTGAGAGCGGACTTTTATGGGCATGTGGGTCTTTTGTAAGTTTATCTGAAGTTTACATCAACTACTAATGTTGGTCTGTTACCCCTGGCGTCTACATCTGGTGGTGTATAACTTGTTAATCCTTTGTTAGCGCTCACACGCACACAATTGCACACACATTCGTACACAAGCAGTCTCTCTTACACACACACACACACACTCACTCGCAAAAAGTATACGAGGCGAGAGACAGACGATTGTTATAGTCTTCTGTCTATGGATGAATTCAAACATTGAGCTTTACTATAGAAACGAAGCGTAGCTTACGAGGGCGTTAGGTCTTGCAGTTTCGCCTTCCCCCCATCCCTCCCATCCGAAGAAGTTTGGTGTTCATATAAGTGGGCTAAGGATCAGACTATATTAAACTAGTAGCCCACTTCTCTATAGTAACCAGAACGAGACTATTCTGAAGTCCTTCAAGAAAATTTGAAGAACTTTCTCTTTTATTGTGCTTCCAACCTAAACATTGACAATGCATTTCAAAATATGTGTTAATTTGCTTTCGCCGCTTTTCTCGTACATACTATAAAGAGTTAATCTTGAAAGCGTTAGACATACTATAAAGAGTTAATCTTGAAAGCGTTAGACATACTATAAAGAGTTAATCTTGAAAGCGTTAGACATACTATAAAGAGTTAATCTTGAAAGCGTTAGACATACTATAAAGAGTTAATCTTGAAAGCGTTAGACATACTATAAAGAGTTAATCTTGAAAGCGTTAGACATACTATAAAGAGTTAATCTTGAAAGCGTTAGACATACTATAAAGAGTTAATCTTGAAAGCGTTAGACATACTATAAAGAGTTAATCTTGAAAGCGTTAGAATGAAACTTGGAATGCATAAGATACTTCCCTCTTTAAAGAAATCTTTTACAAAATATTGTAGACGTTGTTTGTTTGTTTTGTACTATCTATAGTTGTGTTCTAATTAGCAATACGGGTTGTTTCTCTCCATTATTTCCAGTATTACATCAACATGTGAATAACAACCCTTACAGCAAATTATACTGGACATTGTATTGATCCACTATTGTAACCAATGTTTAAGTTTTTGCCTAATGTTGGGCAAACATTGAGCCAATATAGTTGGCTGTCAAGAAAGTATGCGTGTTCCGTTGCAGGAATAAGGAACAGTAATACAGCCCAATGATGAATAGGCCCACATCTGTGTGATACTTGTGCGAAAAACGTTGCATAATGTTGGCAAGACGCAGCTCAAACATTTTTTTCCAAGATTCTCAGAAATTTTCGCTCTTTGCTGATATTGAGAGTATATATAAAAAATAAAGATTAAATATTTCTGATGCTAAAATTGAAGTTTGTAAATTTTGCTTTTATTATTTGTTATTATTATTACTCCTTTTTTATCGGTCGACAAATTATTTATGAATTAGTTTATATTTGTACGATGTCAAATGCTATTAAAAAAAACATTTAAAAAAAAACTTCCAAATGTCCATTAACCTCTCTGATTGGTTCTGCTATAAATTTCATTTAGAAACCTGCCGACTGCGCCGCTATTGGCTTCTCACATTCAGGAGTTAAGGGCCGTAGATCAAGTAAATGTGTTATCGTCTTCGCCAATATTAAATTGTGTAATTTTAAAACAATTCACTTACATTTTTTTTTATCCAGTCCTATTTATGTACAAATAGATCGAACTAAGTAGGGCTAATGTTAATAGCGCACGGTGGCCGATATCAATTGTAGTCAGACCATAGACTATAATAAGATGGACCGATTGCTTCTATTTTTAGAGCTTTTATGTACTTTTTTTTCCCGTGCGCAACCAATAAGGCTGTCTTAAATTACTTCTACGCTCCTTGTTGTTTCTTAAATGTTTCCGCTGTATAGAACTTTCGATTTTAATTTTAATTTTTCTTTGAGAAAATCGAAGCGATTCAATAAAACGGAAGTGCAAAGGAAACAAAGAATCAGAAATTCCGAAAAGCAGTCTTTCGAGTCATCATATAGCAGAAATACTGAAGCAAGCGGTCCATGTATATTATAGTCTATGGTCAGACTTAGAAATGGCCAAAATAATTTACTACAATTGCGATTTGATAATTTTTATATTCTTTCTGCTTTTTTTTTTAAAGTTTCTTTTTCTCAAATCGAATAAAATTAATCTGACAAAATTTTAATTACAAATTAAAGCGTTGACTTCTTCGACAAGTGCTAGAAAAGTATTGCTATCTATAATATAACTGTCCCGAATGTTATATACAAATGTACATGCATAACACATACAAGGCAACAACCGAGTTCATTGAGTGTTTGGACACAAGACGCACGTGTCGAACAGTGTTGATGATACGGGGGCAGGGTGGGGCACAGAATAGGTATAGAACAGAATGCGCAATCCCTATATGCGCTGTCACTAAAAGTGAAGCTCGATTCCGCCATTTTTTTTCGACGCAAGGCAGCGGTCGCTAGAGACGCTACTATAGTAAAATGAGAAAGGATATCTAGGCGTACCATAAATATATACAATAGCCTATATATAGGGCCTATATTATATTTCATTATAGGCTTACTTTTATATAAATTTGACTTAATAACCCATTTTCTTTTCAACATTATAGGATTAGGCCTATATGATGTAAAATTGTATTACCCGGTACTGATAATTGAAAAGCTAGCCTAGGCCTAGGCGTAGCTCGGTACGAAAATCAATCGTTTTCGCATCATTGTTGCAGTTTATTACACAACAGTTTTTGTAACCTTTGCCTGAAACATTAGCTTTGGGTTTTCGAACGTGTAGATTTGAAGAAAAAGACATTGTAAAAAAGCATCAATATATAGTGTAACCAGGACCGCTGCGTTTAAACAGTATGGCGTCGGTATTACTTCCGGAAACAGAAAAATATACGATTGCGCATTCTGTTCTATACCTATTCTGTGGGGTGGGGCGATAGGATGAATAGCAATGCATAGAGTAACAGCTTATTACGTTTACAAATGATACCCTTTGTAAGTTACACGTTAGAGTCTATGTAATATGTGTTGTTGTTGTTGTTGATGATGATGTTGCACTTGAGGTGTGTTGGTTGGGATACACTATACCAATAGCTTTAATATTTAACCATAGCCAGAGTAATCAAAGAAAGTAACCAAACATTACAACACAACTGAAGAGAGTCGTGGTTGGATGGGAGCCGTCTGTAAATAGATAAATATGATAATTATTAAATTGTACTTACGACTAAATCGTGACTCAGCTGCCGTAGGTCCGTACCATCCCGCCGTACTATGCCTTCCGGTAGGGTCGGCGTACGCGGAGAGGTCACTTCCGGTGCAGTACTGCCCCGGGAAAGATGACGTGTGATGGGAGAAGTTGGGCACGTAGTTCGCGTAATTGGCGGATACGCCCATGCCGCTCATGCCCCCCATGCTCCCGATGTTGCCCATGCCCATGGAGCCCATGCTCTGGTGCTGCGGCGACCGGTAGTTGCCCAGGGGCGGAATGCTCGACTCCACTGTTTTCTTGTAGTCGGGATCCAGGGCGGAGGCGGAAGGTGGGTGCAGAATGTCGCTGACGGAGAACGGGGTGGAGTGGGGATGAAGGTGGGGAGGCCGAGGGCTCAATGACATCTCCTGTTACCACCCCTGGAGGTGGCGAAGGCGTGTGAGCGCGTACTCCCTTTTCCTCCTTGGCGTTAGATCGCTGCTGATTCCAAACGATGACCGATGTCCAGTGCCTTGAGATTCCGAAATTCCTTAAACGACGTTCTTCGTGTATCGATGGTGACAGCTATGTATCTGAAAAAACAATATATAAAATAATTCAACAAAAACAAAAGAACTTTTCTAAGAAATATACCGAAATTCAACAAGTTATTGGTATTACTCCATGAGAGTTTCAACTGAAAACATAGCCAAACGTTATTCATCCAACTTCCGGTAGTTTTGAAACAACAAGCGCGGAACATGCGGGTACTAAATACGCTAGCCTACTGCCATATAAAACAACATTCCGGTATTCATAGTTCAAATAACCATTGTTTGAAACATGTTTTATGGTGATTCCAGAGAAGCTGCGCGCCATTGGACATTAAAACCGGGATTATAACCTTTTGGCTCGTAGACCTTGATTACTCTGGTTAGCCTTGAAAAATTTATCAAGGTTAAAGGTTATGTTTGTTTGTGTTTTTTTCTTTCGTGTTTTGTTTAAAAAGATCGTAATTTTAAAAAAATGCCACAAAATGTGACATAGATTTGTTTGCCCATATAACGCCGTGATATATGAAACCCAGGTGTAGCTTGATTCAATAGATAGTCAGTTGCTAACACGGATGGGACAAGAGACCGTGGGTATTTTGTATATTAATAGTCTATAGTCTATACTGACTCTATACATCGCCCGTGTTTTGTTTCCATTAACGCTTCAGACTTCGTGAAAGTTCAGAACACGGCCCCGGACTTATTGGTGCCTTTTTGAACATAATAATATAAAGGGATCTAGCAGCAGCTGGTTCGGTTTGCGATTCCGTCGGTCTAAGGTTCGAATCCAGGATAAACGCCAGGGTTTTATTTTATCTTCGACCGGGGGTGTTTGTACGAGTCTATCCAGCGATAGTGGATACTTGACATTAACTGGGTAGGATGGGCGTTGTACTAGTCACGTTATCCTTTTGTATGTCTTGGCCACGGAAGCGAAAGTTGATCAATGTGGACTGAAAGGATTCCTTACTGTACGTTATTAAACATAGTAACCATACTGTGTGGTCAGAAACAAACAATGCTGTTGATTTCAAAATTCTATTTTGGTTTGTGTATCGGTGTGTTACCATCAAAGTTATTATATCTAATTAGACATAATATTTCTATCGATTTCTCGGATATAAATCTGATGAGTTAAATTACTCATGAATCTCATGTGTCCCATGAATTGAGACTATTAACAGGAGTTGTTTTGGGGGTTAAAAGTCAGTAGAGAGACAGGCCTTATCTTAAACAGTCCGTGTTTCTAGTTCCCTAATAATATAATTGAGTGAACTTGCTCATATTTATTTCATAATGAATTAATCTTGACTTTATTCAGGTTACACTCTACACTATATATTATTTTAATTCTTTGTTGTAGATTTGTTTAGTAGTTTGTTTCCGACTAATAACCTAGTTGAATAATTTCATACCATAATATCTTGTAAGGTGTACGGTATGCCAATGCAACAATTTATTTTCCTTATAATAAATATATCGCGGCCGTAGCAAGATTTTCATTCATATTTCTTTTTAAATTAAGATAAAATGTCAAATTATTTAAATGCTTACATCGCCAAGACTTTTTTTAAAATATCATCTTTTTTTTATAAGAATAGTCTAGCTCTAATTTTCTTACGTAATTTTTTTTTAAATAATACTTTATGTAAGACTTCTTAGAAGTTGAACGATTTTAAAATAATACTTTTGTAAGTAAGAATTTTTTTTATAAGAATTATTTTGTCAAATTCGGAGTGAGATTTCTTGAAGTGACACATTAGAAATGTTAGTTGTTTAAAAAAAAAAGTCAAAATTTAAAGGGCTATTTCTTACAACTTTCATATTGTATGTAATTCATAAGTAAGTAAAGTACCCTCCGGACCAAAGTGATCATAGGGCTGGTGAAGCAGCGTTCACCAGTTTCTGTGGCCACGGCTTACAAGGGGATGTGTGGCCAGCACAATGCCCAGCCGCCTTTACTTTACCCCAACTAATGTCAGGTACCCATCAGAGCTGGGTAGACTCAGGGACACCCTCAAGTCCTGGGGAAAATCCCGGCTTCACCAGGATTTGAACCCAGGACCTTCGGATCGCCAGTCATAACTTTGTATTTATTTCGTTTAATGGTTTCATATCTAACTTTTTAAAGACAGAGTCTAAATTTATCGCCATAGTACAGGTCAACGGACAATGAAGGTAAGTAATGTGTATGCAGATGTACACTTCATACAAGTTATCAATAATAATATATACTTTGATATATTTTACTTTTTCTTATATTAGGTCTATATAATTCAAAAAATTATTACCACAAAAAAAAAATGTAAATGATCCAGTTTACACATGAAACATTTGTCATAAACAAAAAAGCTTTTGAATAAAGCTATTGAATAAAGCTATTGAATAAAGCTATTGAATAAAGCTATTGAATAAAGCTATTGAATAAAGCTATTGAATAAAGCTATTGAATAAAGCTATTGAATAAAGCTATTGAATAAAGCTATTGAATAAAGCTATTGAATAAAGCTATTGAATAAAGCTATTGAATAAAGCTATTGAATAAAGCTATTGAATAAAGCTATTGAATAAAGCTATTGAATAAAGCTATTGGATAAAGCTATTGAATAAAGCTATTGAATAAAGCTATTGAATAAAGCTATTGAATAAAGCTATCGAATAAAGCTATTGAATAAAGCTATTGAATAAAGCTATTGAATAAAGCTATTAAATAAAGCTATTGAATAAAACTATTGAATAAAGCTATTGAATAAAGCTATTGAATAAAGCTATTGAATAAAGCTATTGAATAAAGCTATTGAATAAAGCTATTGAATAAAGCTTTGGTAAGTTATAGCGATTTTTTTCTTCTGTATAGAGTGTGTGAGACAAGATATTGAGCAATAACTTGTGCAGTATCGGAGTGGTGTTATTGTTGTTATTATCGTTGTTGTTGAAAGAGGGATAGACAGAGACAGAGTGAGAAAGTGTGTGTGTGTGTGTGAGAGAGAGAGAGAGGATAGAGAGAAAGAGAGAAAACAATATATAACTAAAGTATAGCTCATTTAATAACAGAATTAAATTCAGGGTTAAAGCGAACAGCGCGATTGAGACTTAGTTCGGCGCACATATAACATTAGATGCATTACTTAGGCATATAACATTAGATGCTCTACTTAGGTATATAGCATTAGATTCATTACTTAGGCATAAAACATTAGATGCATTACTTAGGTATACAGCATTAGATTCATTACTTAGGCATACAAAATTAGATGCATTACTTAGGTATATAACATTAGATGCATTACTTAGGTATATAACATTAGATAGGCTACATTACTTAGGTATATACCATTATATGCATTACTTAGGTATATAGCCTAACATTAGATTCATTACTTAGTTATATACCATTAGATGCATTACTTAGGTATATGCCATTAGATGCATTACTTAGGTATGTACCACCAGATGCATTACTTAGGTATATACCATTAGATGCATTACTTAGGTATATACCATTAGATGCATTACTTAGGTATATACCATTAGATGCATTACTTAGGCATATAACATTAGATGCATTACTTAGGCATATAACATTAGATGCTTTACTTAGACATATAACATTAGATGCATTACTTAGACATATAACATTAGATGCATTACTTAGGTATATAACATTAGATGCATTCTTAAACATATAACATTAGATGCTTTACGTAGACATATAACATTATATGCTTTACTTAGACATATAACATTAGATGCATTACTTAGACAAAAACAGATTATTGCTTTATAATAAATTATAATGTTTTGCAAAGTGAGAGGAGGGGAGAGGGTGGGATTAGAGAGGGGTTGGAGCGGGGAGGGGGAGAAACGGAGAGAGAAAGAGAGAGAGAGAGAAAGATTAAGGAAGTAAAAAACGTTAAAAATAGACAATAAGGCTGACAGGGAAAAATAATTAGAGAAAAATAATATGATTGAAAGGAGTTTGTTTTAGAGATAGACCACTTGAACTTCCCTCTAATATAACGTATTAGATATATCTTACTGCGTTTACTGAAGGGAGATTAAAAGAAGAAGAGAAAGAGAGGGAGGCGGTAGAGAGACAGGGTGATTGGAGGGAGAGGCAGACATATACAAGGATAAACAAAACGAAAAAGAAGAAACGAAACAAGAAAAGAATAAATTGATAATGATCATACATGTGCGTGCCGACGACAACAAATAATCCCTAAAAGGTCACATGACCTATTCAATTTAGAGATCAATTGCTAGAGGTCTATACTTTATGAAAACATCAACTCTGTCCCCTCCCCCTCGATACAATACAAGACACACACCCACATAATGACAACAATTAAAACTCTACAGTAATTCACTGCGTCCGGGCATGTATATTTTGGACTACGATATTCGATAAGAGCAGATCACGGGCGTATCGCATTACGCCGTGAGGATAACTACTGGCTCATCAACGGATCATTATAAGACAAGAGGAAGAAATGAGCATGAACAAAAATAATTATAAAACGCCAAGCAAGGAAAACAGAAGGAAAACGCGCGAAGGAAAAAATAATCTGCAGAATCGGAAATGTCCGCAATACTAGAACAATTTGTTTGGTAATCGCAGTGATGTAGATTTAGAGTTATATTATGTTTTGTGGAAGCTGCTGTATGTATGTTTATCCAATGTATGTTTGATCTGTTACTTTTTGTGTGGCCTTGTCATTGTTGTTCTTTGAATTTGATTTGCAGAGAACATGGGGTGGTGAATAACTTATAATCAATGTATATGGTCATGGGAAATGAAATGAACAGGAGGGTGTTGTGGAAGTTGTCCCTGGGAGATGGGGTCCTAGTGTCTTGTTGATAATGGGAGAGGAGGGGGCGATTCATCAATATTTAACGAAACCTGTAATTCTGTGTCCCTCCTTTTCTCCAGCCCCCCTCCCCTCGTTTTTCTTCTCTATCTGCCTTTCTCTCCTTTCTCTGTTATTCTCTCTTTGTCTCTTAATTTCTCTTTCACTCTCTAATATATGTAAAGTGTAGCCTAGATGTAAGGTGGTGGAGATAGAATTAGTAGGAGAAAGCCTATAGTGGCTACAGACATGTGTATGCTCCTGTCAGACGCGTGCTCCAAACCCTCCCCCTAAAACATATAACAACAAACAGTGAAATATATATCAAATGTTGACACTTCTGTTGGATACTATTTGGTCTTGATCAATTGCAACGACTTTCACCGCGACCGCGATGCTTTTTGTGTGTGTGTGTGTCTGGCTATTGTTTGCTGTTGTGCAAGTCCAACCTAAATGGTTGTCGCTACTGCTTATTATTTCATGATGTATTGTTGTGTTTCTGACTTCTGATCTCTAGAAATTTGGCCGATGACGTGAACGCGTCGATCGGCGCTCCGCGTGAATCTATTCTCTAAGGAGTAGAGATAAGTTACACATTTGTTTGTGTTAAAGCACAAAGCAATAACAACGTGTTGTAGAGATGTTAAAAATCTAGAGTTGACTTTGACGGCGTTTGCGCTGTGCAGGGATATGAAAATGAACCATCGTATGCGAGATGATTGTGAGGCCGGTAAGTGGCGTCCTTTTATTACGAGAGGTGATGTGAAAGTTGAGCCGGATAGACCATAGTCACAACATGTCCATGTTATTATTTTGGGGGGAAAAGTTATTTTAGTGTACTATTCATTCTTTAATAAGCAGTAAAGTATCCCTGGGGAGGGGGCGGAGGGAGTGGCCCGCTTCAAGCTTGACTAGTTTGTATAGGCACTTCCATATCAGTTAATTATTGAATCTTAATAATAAATAAAAACTAGCATGTTAAATGGGCGCCATTTTTTTGCCGCGCCCTAGGGCGCTATTTTCCGAAGTTACGCCTTTATTCTTTAGGGTGCACATAAACATTCTTACAGTAAGAGGAGGATTATGGGCCATTATATATGTATATGTAAACTTTATCTTGTAAACAGTTGGTCTACACAGTGGCTAGATCCAATTTTTGCGGGCCGATAATAATAATAATATTTGTATAGCGCTGCCAACAAGCATAATGTAAGCTCGGAGCGCATTTAACATACAACTAAGAACACGGATATAATCTCTAGGCTAAGAAATAAAAAGATAATACTTTTAATAACATTATTGTAGGCGTACACATTTACCGCACCAAATACTTTACCGCACAAAACATCTAACGATGCGTTTCATTTGTTGAAATTGTAAAAGTTCTATATGTGATGTAAATGAATAATCATGCTTATAGTGAGTGTGTTTTGACATATTAAAATTAAATAATTATCTGACGACTGTGTCTGATAATAAAAGTAATGACAAGCTTTGGGCAATAATAGATATTTTATAAATTTCATCAAAAGATTAGTATTGAACAAATTTCTTGTTAAGTTTTAAAATGGACAAAAAATATTTTTTTCTCCATAATTGTGTTAAGGGAGAGGAGGGAGTATACTAGACAGATGGTCACATCTCTTTAGTACATTTATTACGATTTGAAAATAGTATGGTCTATCAATTCTTTATTATCAAAATCAAATGCATGATTTTCTAAAAATTATATTATCTTTCTTACATACAGTAAAAAAATGAAAATGTCAATTAAATTTTCAGAATTTTCGCTACTAAATAGACGCAAAATGTCGCTGTAAGATACTTCAGTTGAACGTTTACTTGTGTAATCAAATGATAATAATAATATAAACGTTATAATAAATAAAAAGAGTTATTACGCAAGAGGTATTTGGCCAATTAAAAGATCTATAGGCTCAGTAGGATTAGGTTGATACGCCGATAACACGAATTAGTTTAATTCTTTTAGACTTTTGGATGGTTAGGGGTATTAATTATATTTTTGGTTCACAATAGTCATTCCATGTGTCATTTTTGACCAACAAAAAGTGGGCCCATCTTTTCTTTTCATTCCCCGTCCTATTCTTTCGAATCTAAAATTTCGGGTTCTCGAACCATTTATAAATTTTCTTACTTTTATACGGCAAATCTGTAGCCATGCCCCTTTATTTATAGGCTATGTGTGCATTTTGAAAATTGCAATATAGTTTTAACTTGATAGAGACTGTGGAACGCGTTTACTTTTCTTCTAATTACAACCAAACATCTTTGTAGCTTATAGGGCCTACTGTCTGTACTTTCGTCAATAATATTTTCTATTTCGGAAACACTATGTAGATATAATAATTATATATATAGAAATGTATTCTTATTCACCTTATAAAACTATCTATAGGTGTGACAGTATCATACATCAATTTCAATCCCTTGAATTCCGAAAAAGATAATGCAACAAAACACACAAAAAGGTCATTTTTTAACAAATGTCTTAACCCTATATCATGTAATATTTCACAATTTGTATGTTCCCGCTTTTCCTTTCGATTTCCCTGATACGTATTACCCTGACATTTATGCCGTTAGTAGGCTATATATTTTATCGACAATTAGTCAACCCTCTTTTTTCTTTACTTGCTAATCGTAGTAATATTCTTCACCAAATCCCATTAAGAAAAAAAAACATCGCGATCCAATGAACTATAATTATACATTACAATATAATAAAGTACACAGAGCGACATGATGGGTGGGGTGGGGACATAACAACTTAACATAGCTTAGAGCTTTTAACAAGATACAAGAATATAGGCCTACTTTTATAACTACGGATACACGTATAAGGACGCAATAGTCTTATGTATATAAGAGCGTGTGTAAAATATAAGCTAATATTAACCTCTATGTGTCGCAATAGAATTGTTGATAATTGTGCTTTTTTTTGTTGTTGTTATATATATTCTGTATAAAGTCAGTTGATAATTTTCTAACTATGTGACATAATGGCAGTAGTACGAATTCTAGTTCTAGTATTTTTTTTTATATTTACGAGTGATCCATAGGTTATCTGATCTAGGGCTTAATTTAATTAAAATATAAGATTCCCCATATTGATTACTGATGGTACACACAATTCTAAACAAACACGCAAAACATTATGTGCCTAATTATTTTTATACATAGACCTACATTTTCTAACTTTGTGTTTTCTACATCTAATTTTCATTCAGTTTATTTTAAAGTTGTTTTTTTTCTTCCATTTTAGATCAAGAACTTTTTTTTCTTGAATCTAATCTCTAGATTATTCTTATCAAGCCAATCTCCGCTGTTTGTGTCTATTGGTGTGATTAGAATTTACTTTTAATGTTTGTAGGTCATTATTGATTTAAGTTCTTACGTTAGTAGGCCTATGACATACTACGTCGAACATTATCAAGTCATTTACTGGTCTCTATGTGTTTGCAATGAGTTTGCATACATTTTAAAAATTGATCCATTGGGCCGTTGAAGCAGCGTTCATCAGTTTCTCTGGATACTAGTGGATTGCGTGGCCAGTACAATGTCCAGCCGCCTTTACTTTACCCTGAACTAAAGTCGGGTACCTATTAGAGCTGGGTAGACTCAGGAACACCCTCCAGTCCCGGGAACAAAGCTTAGCCTTCACCCAGGACATTCAGTACTCCAGCCGAACGCGCTACCGCTCGGGCACCGAGCCATATACAAAGCGCCTACATATTAAAATAAAAACTAACTTCTTCAACTATTTAAATTTTAATTGAACAATTTAACCCTACTTGTCTTTTTTTTTCTTCTTCTAAACACATGTGAACAATCTTGATTTCAATATCACATTTCAAAAACATAAAACAACTTAAAGTTTGTTTTTTTAAATTCTGTATGTTGAGCCTAAACACAAATGAAAACAAACATCCAAACTCTAGAAATAACTTGTACAAAAAAGCGGTATGTGTATAAACACTTCCTAAACTATGAGAGTTTGATTATAGTATTATAACAGCCCGATAGTCTGTAGTCCATAATAAACAAATACAATTGAGTCATGGAAATGTATAAAGAAACAAAAATCACCTACAATAACAATGGGTATTGTCATTCTATGCATGACTATAACAGTTCATGGTCTACAGGTAAGCATCTACTGGGAATAATCAATATCGCATACACAGATATATATAGATCAATTATATTCAGTTGTGCGATTAGACTTAAATATTTATGATTTGTTTCCTGTGCGAAAATTTGTAGAAAAAAAATGAAATTATACCGTTTATTTAGAACGTTATTTATATAATTAAATAAACTGTAGGCCTACTTGCCAATAAAATAAATTACGAATTCAGCATTTAGGCTATATTTTAAAATGGCCTAAGCAATTATTGTGTGGTTGTGGTATATTACTATTTACACTAGATCTAGTAGTTAACATTAAAAAATGAAACAATTCGACGTATCATTAATTACACTAATATGTTAAAGAAATTCTTAAAAGACATGAAATCGCCCATATTTCACCCAAGTCCGCTATTTCACACGGAGTGCTAAGATTTAATTGAATTTATAGAGTAGGCTTTGTCCACTAAACCTATTACACAGAAATAGGATAAACATTGACACTGTAAATAGAATGTCAAATGGTCCAGTGTTGATTGGAAGAGAGGAAAGCCATCATGTTGTTTGACTGTAATAATGTGATACTGTCCAGTGTTCGGTAATCAATGTAGTTTTTTCTTTCTCTGTGCTGGGTTCTTTATGAATAGGTCAGTGTTCCTTTAAGTATTTACTTTACACCACAGTAATGTATTGTCATAGGGGAAAGTGTGGGGGGGGGGGGTGGGGATGAATAGGGGAGCGAGGACTATGAGATAGCGCCCCCACCTCCTCCATTTACCAATACATAGAAAATTTAAAAAATAAAGAATTAAAACTAGAATTGTGTAACGGAGGGAGGTAGGGTTGCAAACAATGGAAATAATATGTGTATTTATCTAATAAGATGCGGGCGCCAGCTTTGTTGTATACATTAGGGGATTGTGAATACATTTGAAAGTTATTTTCTATTTGTTATTCTTTTAAAGTGAAAATTCGATGTAAAACTATAATCGCGGCTGTTTACACTGTTGTACACAAGCATGATCGTTAAATATAACAATATAGGCTATAATATAACAAGCTTTGGGGATAGCAATGACTACGTTAAACTGTTTGACTAGAAACTCAAACAACTTTTGGAGTTTAAAATATTTTGCTGTTTGTTTTTAACTACAAATGAACTGGATAAAGTGATGAAAGTTGTGTTGTTTTTGTTGGCTCACTAAAATAAACACTTATTACGCCAAATTGCCTATTATAATATGAATTAATTTCTTATGATATACGACTTCACGGATGATGGGTTGTTCATTCATTATACCGAATTAATTGGACATTACTGCACAAACGGTTGAATCTTATAATAATCATTATTTAAACTCTTAACTATGGAAGTAGCAGTTTCACAATTATTGTATTATTTTTTAGTAATGCAAATATTTTGTTTGTAAAGGGATAACATTTATAAAAGAAATATATACATGGCATAAATAGAAGTTATAGACTAACAATAGATAGCAGAAAGTGTTTCAAAATTATTTTCCTTACATATTATATAAATTACAAAAAGACACAATTTCAGCTTGGTGTTGTTGATATGTGAAATTAGATTGGCCGGTCCTTATGACAATATTTGTTTGTCTGATTATCTTAAGTGTTGTAGCCTTTTAGATTATTGCTTACAGCGGCTCGAGAATAATTATTTTTGGACCACCAACGGCCTACTGGTCTTTGCTAGCGGTGTTAAAAAAAAGCAAATATTAAAATAATATTTGTATAAGTTGGCATTTTTTGTGTTTTAATTTCTTTTCACGGCTTGGTAATGTCTATATGTACACTTACACTCGGGCTACGAAATTCTTAGTTTAAGCCCATGGACGTCTTGCAAGCGTTATGGTTAGCGTTAGTTGGAGAACGATTTATTGAGTTTTGAAAAAATATGTCAAATATTACAACGGATTTCTAATTCTTATTTATTTAAATAGGTTTCCATCGCGGCTTTTAAAAGTTTATGTTGTGTTAGCAAACTTATTACTTTTATAGTTATAGAAATATATATGCGTGGGTTCTACTATTAAATATATTTATATGCATACATTATCGTTAGAACATTTCTTTATATACAAAAATATATTACGCCTATTATATTAGGGCTATATCCAACACGGATTATGAAACCTATCTTTAAGTATAGGCTAAGATATTGTCCGGATAAAAAAATTAAAATATCTTCAACAATTAAAATTGAGTCTGCAAAATGCTACATAAAACTATGTATGAGTTATTAGTTATAGGCCTATACAAATGAAATAATGTACTCACAGTTTCAGCCTTTCAGAAGTTACCGGGCGAGTCCATTAGTCCAGTTAAAGTATGACCAAGTAAATACAATAAGCACACAACTTTGCGCGTACACAAAAGTTTGAAATATTTTGTAAATAATCACAATGTTACATCCATAAAGTTAACAAAAAGGTGTTTGGTTTCCGTATATAAAAACTTAAGAAGTTTTTTATTCGGATATAAGAGTTCTTCTAATGATCAATACGACAACATATTCCAAGGTATTACCACACTGTCTTGTTTTTAGTTGTCAGTGAGGATATCGTAGAATTGAAGAATTAAAATTGACACTTGACCACTTGAAGACCATGTGCGGGTCAAGAACAATTAGAATCCCACAACACGGAGAAGGAAAATATTGTGTAGCAAAAATTATCCGTGAAGAGTTGGCGGTGGTAGTCAATGGTGATAAAACTTAAAGACTAGGACTCTACACTTGAACTACTGGACAGGTTTTGAAGCACGAGAATCCTCTGAGAGCCAACCAACGACAGAAACTCGAGGGTAGAAATTCTTTGTGGGGCTAAAGCAGAAAAAAACTCCCCCCCTCTCTCCAGATGTCTGTCGAATCATGAGATCCCATGAAAAGGAATGGGCTATATAAAGTTATTCAGAGTAAACGGTGTGTGGTGGGGGGAGAGAGGGAGAGAGAGAGAGAGAGAGAGACATTGAGTGGGTGTGCCTCAAGTCTGGTTCGAGGATGGGAGAATTATCGACCCGGTGGACGCCCCGCCTACTTCTACCCGCCTGGCATTGGACGGCGGAGGATGGGGTGTGGAGAGTGGGCTGTCACCCTGCACCCCCCGGCTGTGAGAGCTTTGTGGTTGAGTGACGTGACGGAGAGCCAATGAAAGAAAGGGCCTGGGCTTCTGTCGGGTTGACGCAGCAACGCGCCTACCCAGTATTCTCGACCATGTTTTTTGTTTTATTTACAAGGCCAGTTTTGTGTTTTGAAATAATTACAAACCAAAGTATGAAAAGAAAAAAAGAGAAAAAGAAAGAAAGATGGGAAGAAACAAGAGAATAAGAAAAGAGAAGAGAAAATTTGGCAAGAAACAGAAATATTTCAAAACATCTTAATAATGTCCGTTTATCAGTAAAATAGTTTCATATTTATCTTGCTTTTATTTGGCGTTTATGGCCTTAATTATGTAGTCTTTACTACTATGGGAATGAAATATATAGACTACAGTAAATATTTACAATTCTTTTTGAAGGATCCTCAAGTCTTTACTACACATTTTAATAAAGTATACTCTACTAAACTCTCTATACAATAGGCCTACTAAATATGATGAATGTTGAATGATCTACAAGCTGCTAAGTCCATACATATTTATATTTTATGGCTTTATACAGCCAAATGTTGCCACGGGACTGTCACTGTTGTCATAGTTAATGTAATGGGCCTCAATTAATCATGAAATAACAACTCTTGTAAGACTTGTTACAAATGACTAAATGACATTTGACTAAATAACATTTGATTAATTCCAGAACACTACTAGACAAAATATAAATATTTGTTTTGATTTGTTTGGATTCGGACAAAGATACAAGTCTGCTATACTAATCACTAATTGTAATGAAACCCAAAAGTAAGTCTGTGTGTGGGATAATTATGTTGACGGGTTCACAATAGTACACAATTTATACAATAAACAAGTAGACACACTATGATTATTCATTAAATATAACTTCATATTATAATATTACTTGCACTTGGGCACATGGGGAACTAAAAACTAAACTATCATTTGGTTTAAACAGTAAGCAGTGGTTTAAATGTAAGATTGAAGTAGTTGTTAAGAGTCTAGCTATTCGCTACACATTCATATTTGAATTGTTCTATAGTACAATTTTGATGGTTAAAACCTAATTGTAGAATACAAATAATGATTTAGATTAAATGTTCTGTAATTTCATGATTTTAATAAAAAATATTTGATAGAATAAATTAAATGATAAAAAAATTAAAAATGAATCTCTTTGCAGATTTTTTTTCCCCATTTCTGGTCTTATATTGACATCGGTTTAAGTCTATTAGTAATATTGTATTACTTCATATTATAAAGTACATAGTAAAGTACTGTCGGACCATATTGATCATAGTGCCGGTGAAATAGCGTTCACCAATTTCAGTGGCCACGCCATTCTAGGGGATGTGTGGCCAGCACAATGCCCAGCCGCCTTAATTTTATCCCAACTAATGTCATGTAACAATCGGAGCTGGGGAAAAGTCCAGGGAAAAATCCTAGCCTTCACAAGGATTCGAACCCAGGACCTTCGGTGCGTCAGTCGAACGCCCTGTCGTTTGGCCAACGTGTCCCATAATGGAAAAGGTCTATTCTATTTATTCAGTCAACAAATGTTTGGCTATAGAAATGGGAGGTCGAAGAGATGGTAGAGGGGCATTACAGATAGAAAGTAAAATTAATTATGTACGACAAGAATAAAAGGAAGAAATACATTTGCTGGAACTTTTATTTGGACAAATATGATGCAAAAGCAACAACAACGACAACAAAAACAAACAAAATAAATAAATAAATAAATAAATAAATAAATAAATAGATAAATAAATAAATAAATAAATAAATAAATAAATAAATAAATAGATAAATAAATAAATAAATAAAGCTTAAAAAAATAGTACGACAGATAAACATACAAGACATATAGTAAGAAATACAGACAGATAGACAGAGTTAGAAATCTATAAAGTAATAGAGAATGGATGGATAAAGGAGCATGAATGCAAAATGAAGACACCGAGTGACTGAAACGTTTTAACAGAAACAGAGGGAACAATGAAACAAATCAAGAGTTTAATACAGAACAATAATTGATAAACAGAATGAGGTAGGTGGAAAACTGGGGGGGGGGGGAGAGAAAGTACTAAATGAGCAAACGATCGAAAAGTATTGCACACCCATAGGCCTACACACACACACAATACACACACACATACGAGACCACGTAAAGCACTGCTTCTGTATTAAAACGAAGAGAAAAAAAAAATTCCAACTACGGGGAATGTCCAGCGGTCCGGGCCATTGTGTCCGGCAACACCTTTTCAGTGCAGGTTGCCGTGGGTCAGCTTTGACACGTTCCCTCAATTGACCACACATTAAGACTTGTAGCCTAACTTCTCCCCCTCCCCACACACACAATCCCCTACACCGATGCCCCACCGTACCCGCCATTCTCCACTCCCTCCCCTTTTCTCTATTTTTGTTCCCCCACCCCACCCCACCCCACCCTAGACATGACTATATTCCCCCTGGTTTGTGTTGGTGATACTTCAATACAAAGATCTCCAATATGATTGTTTGTAATCGTTAGACTAGGCGGTTATAAAGACTTGAAAGCGAACAGCTAGCCACATCGATTAGAACAACGGCAAGAAGAACAACAACAACAATGACAAAACTGACAGTCCACTTTTGAAAATCATTTTCCACCCTACTCCATTTAACCATAAGTTCTCCGTGAAACGTTTATGCATC
This sequence comes from Anisus vortex, assembly GCA_949126835.1. NCBI lineage: Eukaryota > Metazoa > Mollusca > Gastropoda > Planorbidae > Anisus > Anisus vortex. The sequence goes on along the minus strand of OX421495.1, from coordinate 20,367,021 downwards.
AAGCTTTGAGAGAGTTAGTGTATGGGGGTCTGGATGTTTAGGTTATGTGTATGTGTGTATTTATTTATGTGAGTGTGTGGGTGTGTTTGGGTGTATATATGTGTATGTATGTGCGTGTGGGATAGAGACCCACGGCTAACACGGAGTTGGCGAAAGATTCTTTTTTAATTTATTTGATCGCGCAAGAAATTTTTGTGTGTGTGTTGTGTTTCTGTTTGAATTATGAAGATCTCTTGTTAATGTCTTGAAGAAGCTCCTGACTTTAGATTGGATGAGGATTTTTGAAGATCCTCTAGACTCCGCACGCTCGCCACTCAAAGAGCATGAGATCAATTCCCTGCTTGGTTACGTATGATATCTACACGGCGCGTGTATGCATACGGTTTCTTTTTTTTTTTTTTTTGTAGTAGTGTGTGTGAACAACTGTATTGTGAACTAGATCATGTATTTATCTGAAATAAAAACTAAAGAGAGGGAGAGAGTTGGGGATAGGGAGAGAGAGAAATAAAGTTCATGGGAGTTGAGGAAAGAGTGGGTGGTAAGGGTGGTAGGGGGAGGGGTTTTGTTTTATTGACTTGGTTTGTTGGAGGGTGCTTGATGTAGTCACTTAGGCTAGTGACACGAGTGGAAAGGCATGACACTCAGAGGGAAAAGGGGAAAAAATGTTATAGAATACGTTGGCTGAAGGGAGGGGGGGGGAGGGGGTTGAAAGTACATAGAGGGGTGTGGTGTGGTGGGGGAGGATAGCGCCCTTCCCTTCCAGTTTTACTTTTGGATACAGTGTAATTTCGTCGGACCACATCGATCCATAATGCACATGATAGGGGATTGTGTGGCCAGCACAATGCCCAGCCGCCTTTAAATATAGTTGCAGTTACACCCTCAAGACCCGGAGAAAAACACTCTTGTCTTCACCAGGATTCGAACCCAGGACCGTCGATAAGCCAACAGAATGCAATGCTGCCACTTTGGATACTGTGTAGATAATATGGTTTTGAATATACTGTGTACGTTGTTTAGTTTTAGCATTCTGCTCAATGTGAAATACACACAGACACACACCGACACACATCGACACACTTCGACACACATCGACACTCACTGAAATAAATCGACACTCATCGATACATACCGACACTCATCGATACATATCGAAACACATCGACACACATCGACACACACCGACACTCATCGACACTCAATGACATACATCGACACACACCGACACTCAATGACACACATCGACACTCACTGACATACATCGACACTCACTGACACACATCGACACTCATCGACACATACCGACATCCACCGACACACATCGACACTCATCGACACTCACTGACATACATCGACACGAACCGACACTCATTAATACACACCGACACTCATCGACACTCACTGACACACATCTGTATTCTGTATACAATTTAAAACAAAACACAAAAAGAAAACAAAACAAAATACCTTAGCGATAACTAGTATGTTTTTATTTAGTTGCAAACTCTTGATAGAAATCACGTGATACATGTTTTCGACGTCACCGTGTCTTCCATCTTGTCCGTATTTGGCGATACTACATAGGCCTACTACTTTATTACGTCGGTATCTTTAAAATCCGTTATAATATTTGATTCGCTTTTGTTTATTTTTGGGTGCATGGCAAAGCTTTCGCTAATTAACCCACTTTTTTAAAAATGTCATCCTATCTGACGGAAACTTCGCACATAGGCTTGTTGCTGATGGCAGCACATTCTTTACAACCTTTTTAGCCCAACGACAATTTATACACACAAAAAAAAATTGGTTTATAAAAAATAGTTTATTGTGTTTTTTAATTTAGTTGAACAAAACGATGTAGTGTAAAATATATTAGATATATTATATATTGTTATACATAGATCAAAAGATGAGCGGAAAGTTGGCGCGAAATGATCAATAGAGGGATAAATGACCTGAAGAGTACTTTTGGAAACCCAATCGCATGCTTGTGTAGACCTAGGTGAGTTTCCTCCCCTTGTACTATAACGACTTAGTTAAGTGTCTCCTATGTGTGTATTTCCGTAGTGAAATATTCGGAGTAAAAGAGACTTATGGGTCATTTCTTTCTTTTGTAGTCGAGTAATATTAACGCCACTTGGCGGCGGTTTAAAAGTCACTATGAGCCGATACTTCTGCCTGACTCTGAGGGCTACTTTAATAGTAGGCTACTTACTGCTTGCTCGGTGAACCATCTTCTTGTGATTGTAAACCCTCCCGCTCCTTTCCTTCCCTGCTCGGTATGGACGTTGCGCTAAAAGCCAATAGCTTGATATTATGGTAATTGTTAGTGACTCTCTGTTATGTCCGATAAATGCTCAACAGACAGACTGACTGGCAGTCAGACAGATAGATAGCCAGAAATATAGATGCATGACAGATAGGAAAAAAAGACAAGTACACACACGGGTAGACAGATAGTCGGAGAGACGAATAAAACTCTCAGGCGGATGGACGGGAAGGATGTACAATAAACAGGAAATATGAGATAGACAGGCAGATTGCTGGCAGATAGACACATAGATAGATGGATATATAGATGTATAAACGGATAAATGGATTAACGGACAGACAAATAGATAGACAGACAGTTTATATATAAATATATATTTAGATGTATAGATTATATATATAGAGGGAGATAGCGATATATATATATATAGAGAGAGAGAGAGATAGATGGATAGATAGATAGATAGATAGTTAGATAGATAGATAGATAGTTAGATAGATAGATAGATAGATAGATAGATAGATAGATAGATAGATAGATAGATAGATAGATAGATAGATAGATAGAAAGCTAGATGGGTTGGTAGAGAAAAGTCTAATACTCAATTTATCTCAGCTACTATTCTAGACTTCACTTATATTAATCAATGAATACATGTATTGTTATATTATTTAAAAACACAACCCAAATAACAAAAAGACCCATCCTCTCCATTAGAAATCCGAGCAATGTTTACCGAACATATGATTGCATAGACAAAAGGTCCCACAACTGTGACACTCATTGTTTCAAATCCTAAATCCAGCTTTTTAATTTCTTCCTTCAGACAATGGACACTGTGAATAGCAATGTGTTCAAAGTAAAGAGCTTCTGTTCCCCACCATTGTCCATCCACCCAAAAAATGACAGCTCTGGACACCTTGTGGACAATGGTCAGCGCCACGATGGAGTGACACGGCTACCATCTAGAAGAAAAGGATGGACTGGTCACCTCGCTACATCTTTAACCTGTCCAGTCATTAGTCTTTTTTTTTTTTTTCATTTTCATCTTGGACAATTTTGTTTCTTTTTTTTTTCTCTCTTTTTAAACTCTTGTGATTAAATGAAGTGGTTTTGGAATTCTATGATAATCCATTGCTCCTTAGGTTGGTTAATCCTTTAACCCTCTATTCCCCCACCTCCCCTCATCCCCACCCATTTAGTGTAATGATGCCCAGTGGCAAGTCATCCAAACGTTGGACCCATGGAAGTATATTCGGAACGTAAGTGCTATTGAATATAGATTTTGAAATGAGGCAATCGTGCGCGTGGACAGGAGAGTGGGTAAGTTTTGTGGGGTGGGGGGTCTGGGGAATACGTTGATGAATAAAAATGGCCACCTGGTCAAGACCTGGCCGTGGCTAAGGTAAGATTTAACTCCAACAGGTGCATGGCTGGACATCTGGACACTCAGTTAGGACGCGTGTTGGACAATAGGGGGTGTGGCAAGGAGCGACTAATGGTAGGACAACATTAATAGAGACCCCATCGTCCTACGTCTCTTTCACCCACCTCCCCCTACCCGGCCACGAGGGGCGCCACAAAAAGTTCCTCGGGGCCGCGCAGAGGGAGAAAAGGAATGTTGACCGCTAAGTGGACGGAATGTAGAAAAAAAAGAAAGGAAAAGGTTGTGGAGGAATGAAATATTCAGATCATTACTGGACAATTAGTGAGGACATTTTCTACACCACACTCACACTGTAACAGAGAGAGAGAGAGAGAGATAGATAGAGAGAGAGAGAGAGACAGTAGAAGGGTGGAGGGGAGAGAGAAGGGACAGATAGAAGAGAGGGATAGGGAGAAAGGTTAAAAAAAAAGAGTAAGCCTAACAAAAAGAAAGGGAGATGGAAGTAGAGAAAAAAAAGGTAGAGCGAAAGACAGAAGGAAAGAGCAAGGAGGAAGATTGGAGAAAAATAAAACGGAGCGAGGGAGTGGTGATCGAAATAATGTGGGGGAGGGGGAGAAACAAGAATGTGAGAAAAGGAGAATGAAAAGATTGATAGAAATACACTTTTTTTTAAAGATAATTTTATTGTGTCTGTATTATTGTATTGTATGCATCAGGCGTCATGTCACACTCACCGGCCATTCAAATCCGAAGAATAAGGCAATATGTATAGGCTATATTTATATATAAAGCGAACTCTAGCTATCAAAGACATTTAATGCGATGAATCAAGAAAATGTTAGTAAATTCAAATCTAACAACTACCCAGCATATATATACATAATTATCAATATCTTCTTATGTTTTCATTATCAAATCTGAATGACAAAATAAAAATTGTATTTATTATAATCACATGGTTTTAAAAACTTGCTTTGTTGATATATATATTTACACAAGTAGGCTTAAGGAGTTGTAATTCCAAAGAAATATTTGTTTATTAATGTATAATATATTTATGTACAGAATTTTGTTTGTTTCGCTCATAGGAAAACGCCGGTATGAACGGAACAGTTTCAAAGCGAAGCTGCACGTTCCGGTGTGATCATATCCGCTAATGCGGGTGTGCCACGCGACTTTTTGCACGTGTTTGTTTGTTGTTATCGGTTTGGTTCTTGACACCTAGCCATGTTTCCTTCCACCATTAGCTGGTCATTCTCACTTTTGGCGTCCACCTGGATCCAACACAAACACAATAGTATTCTCTCATTGTCTATTTCTCTTGTTCTTTTATAACCTTTACCAAACAAGGAACTCGGCATATGGAGCTAACAGGGAATTAAAATAAACCAACAATAACTGACCAAGGTTAGTAGCACACGTGTGCACATACTTAGTGGTCCGGTAAGGGTTTCGGGTTGGGAAGAGAGAGGAAGAGAGACAACTTATGAGCGCGCTGAGCATGCTTGCATTAGCATGGAGTGAGGCGCTGTATAAATGACCAATTAATTGATTAATTATCTCCTCGCGTAATGATCGGGGCAGTTACTGTCTGTGACGAAAAGATAGGATTTGATGTTAGTTATGGGGGTTCGAGTCTTACTTAAAAGACAAGGCCGAAGCACTGGATTGGAAAATGTCCACAATACGTCACACACGGAGGCAAACTTCTCATATTACATGTATATTGATTTTTTCCATCGTTGAAAAAGCAATGTAGGCCTATGAGATTTTGTTATTACTAAAAAGTATACAGGTAGGCATATAATAACATTCACGGATAGTCTTAAAGACGTTCGTAAACATATTGTAAACGTTTATAGACGTATAACCTTAGTCCTATAGTCATGTAGACTTCTCCAATACATGTAGACCTAGAGTTAAATCAATTGTTTACTGTTATATAAAATGTATTATTATATGTCATTTCTTTTAAAATAACGTAAAGTGAATAAAAAGCAGAGATCCCGATACATTTGTAAGGCCTTGTATCTCAGAAGGTATCGGTTTGCCTCCAATAAAATTGTCTTCAGATGTTTGCTTTTAGAAAAGACATTAGAAAAAGTATTTTTGGAGGCTTTTCATTACTGCCTACTTATATTTAAAAGTAATCTAGAATTTCTTTCTGTAAAAATAAAATGTGTATGTTATAGTTAAATCTGTCTATAGTTTTCTTACTTTCTTTCTTACATTCACAATCTTACTTCCCCATCTCACCTTTACATTCTCAAAACTATCTTTTCACATTACTTCCCCTATAATATCGTTTTCTCTTCGACCTTCCACTCCCCCTCCCCTCCCCCTGCCCTCCCCCTCCCTAATTACCTTTTCCGAAGCCGTGAATTATCTGATGGCCTGCTTATAATCATTTATAGATTTTCCATTACAAAAAACACACATATACGCTCAAGAATGCACGTACGAAGGAACTTACGCGCGCAGCCCTTATAATTTTCTAAGCATTGGTTCTTGAACTTTAAACTTTGTTGAGATTTTTTTTTGTTTTGTTTTATTTTCCCTTAGTTTTACAAGTGTACTACGGTAGATCACTATTTTAGCGTATCTTTAATAACAAGATATAGTCAGCGTGTGTATAATCTTCAATAAACGCTTTAGCGAAAATATTACAACGGGCAGAGCCTTTACAAGCTTATGTAGCGCCCCAGGGCAAAAGTTTCAGCACCGCCCCCTTGTATACTGTAACTGCTTGTTTAGTGCTATATTTGCTATATTTAGACTACATTTCCCGCCCCCCCTGGAAGAGTCGCCCCCGGTCATATGCCCCGGCCCCTCTGCCCCCCCCCCCATTGGAGGGAACTGACTACGGGGCTCTGTGGTATAGCGATGGATACCGAAACGAAGGCCCCGGGTACACATTCTGGTAAACGCACTTCTGTACTCATGGACCTCAACGCCGGTGAATTGTGAGAACCACCGATACGCCCCCATTACGAGACCCTTTTGCTCGTCCGAGAATCATTGCACTGCCGAGAGGCCCCGATACTCCGAGGGGAGGAAGCAATGCGCGCATCAGCCTGCCTCACCAAGTCCTGGTGCCAGGGCGTCCAGGTTTATAGTCTGGAATTAGTGCTATCGGGCGAGACTATCTAGTTCTGTCGAGTAGCAAAACATCCCATGGAGAAAAGTAAATGCATCTGGGAATAGTGATGGCCACACAATCCCATAGAAAGTCTTAACCACGGAAATCTCTTTTTTCCGAGACGCACGGACCAACATAATCTAAATGAGATACTTTAAAATACTGTTATTATTTTCGTTAATTTTAGTTAATATCATATCGTACATTATGGATTTGTCTGTCATTTGATTGTTTTCTATTTATAACTTTCACATGTCTCGAAGGGAAGGGCGTCTTTAGGGTTTAAGAGAGACCTTATAATGTCTACGCAAAGAAATCAAATGGCTGGGGACTACTTAAATACTAAACTAGATTTAAATAATAAGGCCTATATCTTTATAAGAATGTTAAAGTTTCTAAACACACGCATACTTATAGACAGTCACTCGCATATTCCTTCCATCTAAAAAAGTATATATGCTTAACTGTTTACAATAGACTTTCTTTTACAAACTTGTTCAGACTTCGAGATAGTTTATTTACATACTTCCCTAAAGAAATCAAAAGTAGGGCCTACTAACCAAAGAAGAGATTACTATACATTTATAGACCAAGAAAAAAAAAGCCTAAACATAACACGGATTCAGTTTATCATAATAATTCTATATATTAAGTTTGATATTTCATATTTCTTACCTACTACTAAAAGGCAAAATAAAATTAATTTCTATATATTGTTCGAAGCTATAGGATCTATATACTATCTATATACGGTAGCAGAGTCGCAGCGCATTCCACTGGCGTACCTAAGATCCTGGGTTGGAATCCTGGTGCAGGCCAATATTTTCCCCCGGTTCTAGAGGGTTAAGTAAAGGCGGCTGTGCATAGTGCTGGCCACACAATCACCTAGTATGCCTTGGCCACAGAGACTGGTGAACGCTGCTTCCCCCGGCCCTATGGTTCAATTTGGTCCGACGGGATACTAGAACTTAAATTAGGGGCTAGAAATGTTTTTTTGAACTTTGTCAACGAAAACAAACATTATCTATGCCTCAGTGCATGTATTTCCTCGGGTTCCAAACCTATTTAATGGTTTGGGGCGACTTATGATAGAGATGCAGACGTGTATTCTATTTTAAGAACATAATGTCCAACTCTAAGGAAATAGTTTGTGTGTGTGATGTCTATCAGTATCAATGCGCAAATATTGTACTGTAATAGGAAAAATCTTTTTTTTTTAAACCTAATGAAGTTCAGACTTGACAAGTAATTAAAAAAAAAAAAAGCTACAATTTTTACGTGAAGTTCAAGAAAAGAAATGCTGGACAATTCGTATGACTAACGAAAGGCCTACCACACAGATCCCAAACGTCTCTCTTTCTCTCTCGACCTCATCTTTCTCTCTCTCTTTCACTTTCTCTACCGTCGATACATTGTCAATATCCGCGGACGAGGCCCCCGTCGAGGCCCCGACTGCGTCCTGCGGGAGGAATTCAATCCGGCGCCCCCTCCCCCCCCCCCACCCCACGTGTCATATTTGACTGAGGGCCTTTTGCTATTGCTATAAAGAAGGAAGAAAGAGGGGGCGAGAAAGGGGTGGGTACTCTAAGATATAAAAAAAAAAGCTATAACCTGGAGCACGATACGGGATTGCACGAGGGGAGCGCGCTAGGGGGAAATGGGGGGAGGGGGGAAGGGGAATTCTAGACGATTCCATTGATGACCGATCGATGACGTTGGTCTTCGTAGGAAAAGATATTGGCTGAGGGAAACTATCAACAGGATATTTATGTTTGCTCTGAGCCACAAAGTTGTCAATCGTCTTGTGGTTTCTCTTGCCTGTCCTGGGGTGGGGGGAGAGGTCATTCGACACGTTTCGCGTGATGCCAACTGTGTCATTTTGTAGTTAAATGGGGACCACCCTTAGGGTTTTGGGAAAAAGGGACCGGGGGATGAAGTAAAAGGCTGTTATTGAAGACTTTGGACGAAGCGTTAAAATTTCTAATGATCCACGTGTTTGATTGTTAAATTGTTCGGAGATATTCATAGACCGCAATGTCTAAATGTTGACATAGTGTCTGTTTGTTTTATTAGACGTTTGTGTGTGTGTGTGCTTCAAATGTGCACTCCTTTGCGTCACATGGAGGCAGTAGGACGATGATGTGAGCTGGCAGAACGATAAGTAGCGCCCCCATAGTGAGTGTGCAAAGCTCACACCGTTGGTGGCGCTTTTTCATCTCTGTACCCTACCACTCCTTTTAATATCACTATATTTATTCTATTTTTGTATTTGTCGTGGGGTGTAGTGGGGTGCCGGCCGTGGGTTGGAGGAGACGACTAATGTATCCCCCTTCTCCATCCCCTCCACCACAGCAACGATTTGGTCCTTTTCAATGGACGACACCCACTTATGGGAAATATTAATGAATCCGAACAAAATGTGTTTTGACTTGGAATGAACACAAGAAAAACTCAAGAGTTAGTTAAGTTAAAATATCTTATGACTGAACTTTTTTTAAAGGAGCACTTCTGTATTGATGTTCTTCAAAGCTGTGTAAACCACCGATACGCTCCCATTAAGTGTACACCGGTGGGCTAACGTAAAGGGGGGGCAGCCCCTGTTGGAATGCCGAGAGGCCCCGAGATTCGGTGAGGAAGAAGCAATGTGCACAACTGCACCAAGCCCTGGTGCCTGGATGTCCACGCCTATAGTCTGGAATTTGTGCTACCGGGCGAGAGTGTGGGAATACGAGCGAGCCACCACGTTAATGATCCGGGGGGAAATCCACAGATAGGGGAGTAGCAGAATAGTGCATGTGACAGCGGAAACCGTACTTTTTGTTACGTGGCGTGCAGCGCGGTGGCAAGTCTCAGACAGGATATTGATGTGCACCTCCTTGATCCACTCCTTTACCTTGTTACGAACTGGACTCAAGGTCCTCAATGCTCGTCCGTCTTTTTTTTTAGACATAACATGGGTTAAATGTTAAAAGGAAAGGAGTGAGATTTGAAGACATGTTCTGAAAAAAACACACCGCAATGTAACATAATACAGTTGGAAAACCAAATAGATCTAGCGGGACAATGAGACGAGGACGCCAACATGATCACATGTAGAGCAGCCTGCAAGAATTAAAGTCCATCGGAGTAGGCTGCAAAAGGGCTCAGTTTGACAGAGAACTTTGGAAAATTTTGTCCGCACAACGCTAGATAAAGTAAAGTATCCCGTCGGACCAAATTGATCCATAGGGCCAGTGAAGCAGCGTTCTCCAGTTTCTGTGGCCACGGCAAACTAGGTGATTGTGTGGCCAGCACTATACACAGCCGCCTTTACTTTACCCCCAACTTACGTCAGGTACCCATCAGAGCTGGGTAGACTCAGGGACACCCTCCAAACTCCGGGAAAAAATCATAACCTGCACCAGGATTCGAACCCAGGACTTTTGGTAATAATTTATTAAAGACTAGTTTCTTTACTCCAACCGGTTACAGAACGTGTTAATACAAGGGAAATTATGAATGTGAACGCAGATCAAATGTTCAGCAGTTGTTTTTTTTTTATATTTGGTTATTGTTATTACGTTTGTGGTTGTTTATTTTGAGAATCAATGTTACAAAAATAAGAAGGCACAAGACTCGGCTTTGTGGGATGGGGCGTGAGGGATGTGAGAGTGTGGGAGCCTGAAATTTATTAAAACTGTTCAATATTTGAAATCTCTCCCGCCCATCAGAACTTGAATGGCGCCCGACTTCTTGAGTTTGTAAGTGTGGGGTTTGGGGTGTGGGGAGACGTGACCAGATTTATCAAAGCCTATTCTCATAGGGAAATGAACGCGGGGGGTACTGATGACGCCGATGGAGTAGGAGGGGGTGGGTGGGGGGGGGCGCGGTGAGCGGAGATGGAAAAGCAAAAGTGGAGACCAAGTGTTCGGCTGGAAGTGTTCTTGACGTGAGACAGGTGGGACACGTAGATATTATATGCGGGGCCCAGTGAGATTGAGTTTGGGAAAACAGGGGAGGGCAGTGTGGGAGAGAAAGGGTTAACAGTGATGCTGTTCTGCACATGAATTAGTTTCTGTGTTGTACCAAGCTGCTCACCAGCTTAGAACATAACCATAAACTTTCTCATTAAAAAAAACAACAACTTTACTCTTAAGATACAGTGTCATCACATAATCTGATATAATATATACAAGATATTCCGTCTATACTGAATATTATTGCCTCCTATGTCATATACGTCTAGTCGTTCATTTTGATCAGTGTTTTATTTAGCGTAATATTAATTTGTGGTACTACTTTGTTCAGGGAACCCATTCCTCGTCCGATGCCACAAGAAATATAATGTATGAAGGGCAGTTAAACACCTACATCCCACAAACAAAAAAGCAAACAGCAACTGGGAATTATCATGTCGACTTAACCCCTACCACCCCATCCACTATAACACCGCCCAATTTTTACCTCGTCTACAATCTGGGACGGACGCAATAATCCCCAGACATTGAATAACCGAAGAAAATAATGGCGTCGCCACACCCAGAATTAGTATAGAGACCATTGAAATATATTACACGAGCATGATTTTGAAGTAAGCAATATGTCTGCTGTGCATGTGATTGGATTTATTGATTATCTTTCATAACACACTCGGCTCCCAACAGATCCTTATATTATGTAGTTTTTTTTTTTTTTAAATACAGAATCATTGGCGTTTCTTATATTTGGGGGGGGGGGATGGGGAGGGGGCGGGGAAGCCCATATATTTCGATTATTATGAGTTTCTGTAATAAGCAAGCAGGCTGGTGAAAAGCTTTAACTGACTTACGCTAACTGAATCTTTTAATTAAGACCAAAACTTTTCTTTAAAAAATGTGTTTCAACATATGGACTGCACTAAAAAAATAATAACCGGCTTGGCGAGGCGGAAAATATGATATGCCTAATATCGGAGCCCTAAAATCATTGAACGGTCATGAATATATTGAATTTGTTCAAGGAGCTTCCATGAAACCTTCAAGTGTTGAGCTCAGTACGCTTTGCTTACCTCTGCGGGTGAGTAGTGGCGCCCCTGAATTCAAAGCCACATTGTCATACGATTGTCTGTGTTACAAGCTGCCTAACTTCACGCTTAGACTATATCCCAGCCGCAGTATATTACTTGATGTAGAAACATTCTATTCTTCACGATAGCAAGTTCATGACCAATGATCTCTTTTATTCACGAGCGTCTTTAGAATGTTCATGATAGGCAAAACTTTGGCCATCATATTTGGTATTACCTGATACCACAACACCACAAGAATTTTTTTTATTAGCCTATATAAACGTTGCCACAACAAATGATTTGAGAAGCCAATGTTTCTGGTGGTGATATTTTAACAAATTATTTGGGAAGCCAATGTTTCTGGTGGTGATATTTTAACAAATTATTTGGGAAGCCAATGTTTCTGGTGGTGATATTTTAACAAATTATTTGGGAAGCCAATGTTTCTGGTGGTGATATTTTAACAAATTATTTGGGAAGCCAATGTTTCTGGTGGTGATATTTTAACAAATTATTTGGGAAGCCAATGTTTCTGGTGGTGATATTTTAACAAATTATTTGGGAAGCCAATGTTTCTGGTGGTGATATTTTAACAAATTATTTGGGAAGCCAATGTTTCTGGTGGTGATATTTTAACAAATTATTTGGGAAGCCAATGTTTCTGAAGGTGATATTTTAACAAATTATTTGGGAAGCCAATGTTTCTGGTGGTGATATTTTAACAAATTATTTGGGAAGCCAATGTTTCTGGTGGTGATATTTTAACAAATTATTTGGGAAGCCAATGTTTCTGGTGGTGATATTTTAACAAATTATTTGGGAAGCCAATGTTTCTGGTGGTGATATTTTAACAAATTATTTGGGAAGCCAATGTTTCTGGTGGTGATATTTTAACAAATTATTTGGGAAGCCAATGTTTCTGGTGGTGATATCTTAACAAATTATTTGGGAAGCCAATGTTTCTGGTGGTGATATTTTAACAAATTATTTGGGAAGCCAATGTTTCTGGTGGTGATATTTTAACAAATTATTTGGGAAGCCAATGTTTCTGGTGGTGATATTTTAACAAATTATTTGGGAAGCCAATGTTTCTGGTGGTGATATTTTAACAAATTATTTGGGAAGCCAATGTTTCTGGTGGTGATATTTTAACAAATTATTTGGGAAGCCAATGTTTCTGGTGGTGATATTTTAACAAATTATTTGGGAAGCCAATGTTTCTGGTGGTGATATTTTAACAAATTATTTGGGAAGCCAATGTTTCTGGTGGTGATATTTTAACAAATTATTTGGGAAGCCAATGTTTCTGGTGGTGATATTTTAACAAATTATTTGGGAAGCCAATGTTTCTGGTGGTGATATTTTAACAAATTATTTGGGAAGCCAATGTTTCTGGTGGTGATATTTTAACAAATTATTTGGGAAGCCAATGTTTCTGGTGGTGATATTTTAACAAATTATTTGGGAAGCCAATGTTTCTGGTGGTGATATTTTAACAAATTATTTGGGAAGCCAATGTTTCTGGTGGTGATATTTTAACAAATTATTTGGGAAGCCAATGTTTCTGGTGGTGATATTTTAACAAATTATTTGGGAAGCCAATGTTTCTGGTGGTGATATTTTAACAAATTATTTGGGAAGCCAATGTTTCTGGTGGTGATATTTTAACAAATTATTTGGGAAGCCAATGTTTCTGGTGGTGATATTTTAACAAATTATTTGGGAAGCCAATGTTTCTGGTGGTGATATTTTAACAAATTATTTGGGAAGCCAATGTTTCTGGTGGTGATATTTTAACAAATTATTTGGGAAGCCAATGTTTCTGGTGGTGATATTTTAACAAATTATTTGGGAAGCCAATGTTTCTGGTGGTGATATTTTAACAAATTATTTGGGAAGCCAATGTTTCTGGTGGTGATATTTTAACAAATTATTTGGGAAGCCAATGTTTCTGGTGGTGATATTTTAACAAACAAAAAAATTGTAGTAGAGATAATATTATCTTTGAAAGCCTAGAAAGAGATTGCAATAGATTGTAACTCTTACATATGTTTTCTACGTGTATCTATGGACAGGGGAAAAGGTCGGGAGTGAGCTAGGCAGGGAGGAAGGGGGTGATAAATAAGGCGACACTTGTCCCCTTCCTCACTCTCCCTTCACAGCTGCATTTAGGCTAATTTTGTAAATATTAGTATCTATATAACATTCATCCAAAATTGTAAAATTAATTTTCGTAATTGACCCCCCCCCCCCCAACCAATTGGAAGTGTAACATTTGTTTGTTCATATCTTGAAACAGTCTTCAGCCCATTAAAAAAACAAATAGCATTCAATCGAATACAGACATTGTCAAATATTAACCGTGAAACATGTTGATCTTGTTGATAACATAAAATACAACATAAAACATTCTACAAAATCTATAAGTTGTTAAATCTTTCTTTACAGATAGGAATTATATTTACAAAAAACAAAGAATTATATAAGCGCTAATAATATAATTAGGTTCGAGGAAAACCTTTTGAAAATATAGACTAGCACTGTCGTAAAAACATTTTGGAGAGAAATTTTAATACTCTAAACTCTAAAATCTCTAAAGAATTCCATTCGCACTTGTCTAAATAATTCTGTTTTATTTATTGATATGTGGATAATTAGAAGTTCTATATGAAATCAATATATTCCCTCCACTTTTTAAAGCAAATTTTAATAGGGAAAGGAGAAGCGGGCGGGGGAAACTATGGGAGAAAGATTACTTATTTGCATAAGGCATACGAAAAGCGTTTGTACCCCTATGTTTATCTAAGGATTGTTACAGATTGTTATTGTGTTGTATTTCTAAGTTAGAATGTAAAGCTTTATGTATTATTACTACTTTACTATTTGCCCTTCCGTCCTCTAGTGTTTCTAGGTTTAGTGATTTAACTATTTGGTGCTACTCTTGTCAGTTGTGAATATTCGATAGTAATGAACCTCGCACCTTTTTTTTCTGGATTTATTCTAGCATTTTAAAATGTTTTCTTTAGTTGATGTGTGCCACACACAAGATGTATATTCTAGCAGCCTATAGATCTAACTAATGTTAGGTAGCATTTTAGCTTTAAGTTCTTGTTACATTTGTAAAAGTTCCTTTTCATTAAGTCTAATGTTTTCTTTAACTTTTCAAATTACTTTACCAACACGTGGATTTTAATTTCAAGACCTGAAAGAAAATATGATTGATCAATATTAATCTTTTCTATTCAAACGCCTTGCAATAGAGGAACCAAACCTCTGCATAAGTATTTACATAAAAATTTCTAAACCGCATAATCTTGCATTCAAGATACTACAAGTCCATTAATGTTAACAAGTGTTGAGTGTTTAATAGCTTTAAACTATTTCAGAACAAGTTATGTGCTGTTTTCATAGCGATTCCACAGTGTGTTGAATTCCCAGGCAGTGGAGTGAATCTAATCCAATAGTAATCGCCGCGTCACCACACAAAACTGACACCTCAGTATACAAAAAAAAAAAAAAAAAAAAGAATAAAAAAAGGAAGATCATACTTATTTTAAAGCTAGAAGAATGAATAGTATTTTCAATACTAAAGGTTCAGTAGCATGATTATAATTTTTAATCTTGCTAGTGAGCCTCTAGTTTTGAAACTTCACCGTATAAATTATAAGCTTGAAATTAACTCTCTGAGATTACTAACGAGTTTAGTAGAGGAAAAGTAAAAGGCGTTTTTGACATTGCGCTGGTCACACAATCTTCTTGTGTGCCGTGGCCACAGACAATGCGTCTCTCGCATTTTGGAACAACATGGTCTAAAAGGAATCATTATTTAAAAAAAATTACTTTCATTATTGGGAGTTGTTCTGGCTACACACTCTTCGTAGTATACCGCTAAATAAAGTTTTTCAGTCCAAGAATACCTTCAAGGTTTGCGAAAGAAAGGGAAGGGAAGAGGGGGTGAACTATTAATTAAAATAGAGAATAACTTCTCGTACTTTCTTTTAGTTGAAACAAGAAGATTGTGCTAATGTAATTAAAAATATACACTCGAACAAATTTGAACTTGTTGCTTTCCACGGTGATTAACTGGCGCTTCTTGGGTCATTGTGGCCCGGTGGAGGAGGCCGGGGGGCGGGGAAAAGGTGTGTGTTAGCAGGGACGAGCTCGCGAATATATTATTATTATTGGTTAAAAAAAAAGTAAAGTACCCATCGGATCAAATTGATGCAGCGTTCATTACGGTTGTGTGGCCACATCACACTAGGCGATTGTGTGACCAGTGCTAGGCACAACCACATTTACTTTACCCCCTGCTAAGGTCAGGTACCCGTCAGAGCTGGGTAGACTCAGAGACATCCTCCAGACCCTGGAAAAAAATCCTAGCCTGCACCAGGATTCGAACCCTCTGTGCCCCCTTTACTGTGTATAGCATATTATGTGTGCGTTTGTGTTCATTGGAGGAGGAGGCGGGGGATGGGGTATTGGGGCAACTGTCATCTCTATGTGCCAAATTTTACTATAGAAGAATTACTCACTCACAACCAGTCACAGACAACCATATTTTTATACACACACCACACTCACACAGAACTGTGCGTTTTCCAGCGCCCCACCCCCCTTTTCCCCCGCGACCCATTTCGTTTTAGTTATGCGCCTAATTTAATACTTTATTAAATGATTTTGTTGCACACACACACACAAATGAGATGACAGGAAAATAATACAACGGAAGCCATTAATTGCCCATTCAAACAACATTTTCACACAGATATTTTGTTGGTGCTAAACTGTTGAACAGAGGAAGGGGGGAGGGGGCGTATGTGGGATGAAGGGTTGGGGAGGGGGAGGGGTCGGAAGTCGGAAAAGCATCTTAATAAAGAAAAATTTAGAAATTTAAAAAAAAAAAAAACAGGTTAAAAATAAGTGGGTTGGACCAAAATGATTGTATGGCTTTCAGAGGTCGCAGTGTGTGTCCGGAGTGTTGCCAGCAATCGTGTTCAAGTGGCCCGATTCCTGTTTATTAGAACGCACAACCAAAACGTTGTGGGCCATCCACGAGCCCACACAAAAAAAAAAAAGAACTTTCAACCCCTCCCCGCCCCGTCTAACTAATTCTTCGCCGTAAACTACTGCATTCTTTGATTTTTAAAATGTTTAAACAGTGCATTGAAATAGTTTTTTTTTGTATCGCTATAACATTTGTGTGAACAAGAGGGGGGGGGAAGACTATATGAGGGGAGGGGAATAAAAAATGCCCCCCCCCCCCACCTTTTTTTTTGTACGGGTATTAGCTGCCAAAGTATTATTGTTTAAGAAAGGGAGGGTGGGGGCTTGGGGGAGCGATTCAGAATGTCAAAACTTAATAATCGGAGGTGGGGCGGGGCGGGGAGATAATCAGGAACCGTGGCAATAGACTTCGGGCAAACGAGATGTAAGGGAGGGAACTACATTTTTGTTTTCGGGTGGAGGATTAAAAGGGAGAGCATTCATATAAAAAAAGTTGTTGTAAAAAGCCCTTGGTTTAAATTTGGATGGTTTCTCTCCCCTTTACCCTTACTGTACTTTTGACGTGCTACGGTAGAGTTCCGTACAACGCAAACGTGTATTCGTGGCTCCGTACACGATAAACGCCTATTTTGGTGGCACCGTACAATAACAACAACAGAGGGAGAAGAGAAGAGAAAAAAAAATGTCTAGGCCTATTTGGTATTCCGTACAAAGTAAATGTCTATTGGCTTTCCGTCCGTACAAAATAAACGTCGCTATACAACACTCCAGAAAGCAGGCAAAAGAAACATTTATATAGTGCAGTGAGTTTTTTCTTTCTTATTATTCTTCAGATTGATGGGACATGAATTGAAACACGAAGAAAAGGGGAGGGGGAAAAACGGGAAAACCCGAACGAGTGTTATCGAAATGACTAGCTTAAAAATCATTTCGTTGATCGAGTTTGAAATTGAGGGAGAAAAAAATACGGTTTTAATAATCTGTTAATGTGTTGTTGTTGTTGTTTGTGTGCATCAGATTTCGGGGTTAGAAGGGATGCAGGGTAGGTATACTGTCAAATCTGTAGGGATGGGGAGGGGGGGGGAGCACTAGATCTAGTCACTTTAAGTCAATAGACTAATAGACTGTGGTAGAATATTTTGCCAATGTTGTATATTATTTTTAAAGCGGAGTGTGAATGGTTCATTCGTGATATATTGTCCACTTGCCTCCGGATGGGGGGGGGGGGGGGGGTAAAGGAGGAGCATAAGACTTCAAGAAGAGCACCCCGACGTTGCGTCACTTCGTCAGGGGGAAGCGAATAGGGCGATGAAAGGTGGGCTTACATAGTTTATGTGTAGGCTTACTTTACCAAACACTAGGAATTATAATTTTTGTCATGGGCAGTGTGTTGAGTAGGGTGCTTTGAAATATCAATCTATCAATCTATCAATCTATCAATCTATCAATCTATCAATCTATCAATCTATCAATCTATCAATCTATCAATCTATCAATCTATCAATCTATCAATCTATCAATCTATCAATCTATCAATCTATCAATCTATCAATCTATCAATCTATCAATCTATCAATCTATCAATCTATCAATCTATCAATCTATCAATCTATCAATCTATCAATCTATCAATCTATCAATCTATCAATCTATCAATCTATCAATCTATCAATCTATCAATCTATCAATCTATCAATCTATCAATCTATCAATCTATCAATCTATCAATCTATCAATCTATCAATCTATCAATCTATCAATCTATCAATCTATCAATCTATCAATCTATCAATCTATCAATCTATCAATCTATCAATCTATCAATCTATCAATCTATCAATCTATTAATCTATCTAACTGTCTATCATAATCTAGCTATTTAGCTAACTGTCTATCTATCTATTTATCTAACTCTCTGGCTGTCTATCCGTATATTTGTCTGTCCCTCAATTGATATATAAATATATATAGAGAGAGAATAATATGTTTATGTAAGATCTATGTTCTCTATGATCTATATCCCGCCAATATCACTAGAAGATAGGGGGGTTGCGGCAGGGGTTAGCCACATTCGATATCAATTACGTAAAACACAAATGTTAAATTGACTCTTGTCTATAGTATTGCGTAATCATAACTAATTCAGCCCCATCCTACCAGTTGTCATTGACTACGCCACTGTAGCTATTTTAGCTTCAACGACAGTCTATTTCAATTTTTTGCTTAGCCTCCACATTCCCCCATAGATCTAACTCTCCTTTTGTTTACATGTTCTTTAAGCCAGTATGCCAACTCATTCACCATAGATCTAACTCTCCTTTTGTTTACATGTTCTTTAAGCCAGTATGCCAACTCATTCACCATAGATCTAACTCTCCTTTTTTTTTACATGTTCTTTAAGCCAGTATGCCAACTCATTCACCATAGATCTAACTCTCCTTTTGTTTACATGTTCTTTAAGCCAGTATGCCAACTCATTCACCATAGATCTAACTCTCCTTTTGTTTACATGTTCTTTAAGCCAATATGCCAACTCATTCACCATATCTAGTTTCTAGTTCATTGCTTTATAGAGTTGTATCACTAGCAAAAGTAAAAGAGATCTAATCTGTAATGCAACATTGTTAAATAATGTCAACTTGAAGGTTTGACCACACCTACTGCTGGGTGATGATCGCGGATAGAGAATGCTCTCCTCAACCACCTTTCATCACACACACAAGTTCTCATAAAGCATCCTTAGGGCAGATCTTCTTGGACTCAAGAAATCTCACAGTAGCTAGTAGGTGTGAAGTAGTGACCACTGGTCAGTAGAGATCCTGGTGATTTATGACCCCTCCCCCCCCCCCACCCCACTCTCACTCCACTCCGTGATCACGATCCAGGCCACTTGTTCGCATCCTCACTCCGCCTCCGCCCCCTCCACACTTCACACCTTTCTCCCAAGTCCCCCCCCCCCCTTTTTTTTTCCTTTGCAGGCAACTGGTCATACTGGAGAGTGATGACGTGCTGATGAGGTCATGGTGCGTCGATAAGAGGTCATGCAAGGTCATCACCTCAATAAACTGGATTTCTAGTGTTTATGGCCGAATTTCGGTGTTTTACTTCAGATTAATTCAGAATAGATTAATACATGAACAGATCAAGAAAACAACACACACAATAAACAAAACTAAACACAATGATTATAAATGTACAAAGCTAATGTATTCTACTTAAAGTTTCTTTCTCGTCAGCTATAGTGATACGAATTGAGAATTTTTAAAATAGGATTATAATGGTAGCCTACTGAGTTTTTTAGTTTTTCTCCAACCAGGCTATTAACTACAAAATATTCATTGGGACCCTTCACATTGTCTTGCGGGTTCAAATTTATGCCTGGGACACCTTTATGATTTCTGATTTAAAACGGAAATGTCCATAATCGAGTGCATAAAATATCTGATCAACCGGAAAATAATGGGGGGGGGGGGGGGGGGCGACGTGGTTTGGTGAAAAAGCGCTGGGCCTTCATTTTTTTTTTTGAATAGCGAGTACCCGACATTAGTTGGTTACCACTAACAGTTGTATATTGAGCTGGCCACACAATTCCATATCGCTACATATATATATATATATATATATATATATATATATATATATATATATATATATATATATATATATACACACACACAAATGCCTTCTTCTTTTCGTAAAGAAAATATCCCCAGTGACTTTAGAAGTCAACTCTTTCCACTTGATATTACGCCATCACTATTACAATGTTGCATTTATCAAATTGTTGCAGTTAACAATGAGCAATTCAATTTCTCAACGATATAAGCATATAGTGCATTACATTTAAATTAGCTCTTGAATCATAATATATTGCCATATAATTATACGCTAAGTACTGTATTATAATTGTTTATGTTATTACTATTTTAAAAAGAAAGTAGATAAGATGTAATCATGGCTGGATTAAAGCAAAATAAGAGCGTTCCAGATCTTCAAGGTAACAGGATTACCACATAAAGTATTCTTTGATGATGTTACGTTCAAACCTCAACTCAAACCCTTTGAAAATTAAAAGTAGGAGAACATTTTCGAATGAGAAAAACACAATAAATATAATTATATAGGATATAGGGTATATATATATATAGAGAGAGACTTTATCATTTATTATTGTTTAAATTAATTAGGCTACATCTATAGGGAGTGGGTAGCCTACTCAGAAGATCCTTGAAATTTTCTCAAAACTTGACAAAACCTCTTAGGGTCAAAATTCAGCCCTTGCTGTAATTGTTTGCATATATCGGGCAGTAGGGAAAAAAAAACACCTTCATCACGTGGGCGTCATATCTCACTCACTTCATTGTACTCCTCTACTTGCTGTATGATGTAAGATGGCCGAAACATCAACAACCTCATGAACGATAGAAACACCAGTACATCACGTACCCCGAGGAATCCATGTGGCACTGATGCCACCCCCCCCCTTCCAACACCCCTTGGCCCCCAATATACACCCCCACCCTACTGCCCCTGTTACACGTATACCGACATCTAGCTGACCAAATCACCAATTAAGAAAAACCACAACAGTGGGTCTACCGGGTGGGGGAGTAGGCGGGAGGGTGTTTTATGGTTCACTTGACACAAGCGTGGTGGCACCCGGTCTGCCCAGGCGTCCAATGAGAGGTAAGTCGTACAATATATTCCCGCCGAGAAGGGTTTTCTCACGAGTCGTCACCCCTTGTTTTAAGCCTCTTAAATTAAAGTTTTCGTAGATCAAACAGGAGTGTGTTTCTCGCTCTCTTTTTGGATGGCCCTACGTCTTGAAACGTTAGAGCTGCAGAAGATATCGGTCATCGAGGCTGGACTCATTCACTATTCCCACTCACGTTTCACAATGTCAGCATCACCAAGTTTCATCACGTACAAATTCATCTACTCCCAGATACACTGACCACAGCCTTACAATTCACAGATGGTTGCTATTTGAGATTTTTGGTTTTTGTATTGTTCGTCCTATGTATTAAACTCTATTTTTCAACAGATTAAAGATTAGTTAGTAATTTAATTCTTTTCATGGAGATCAGAGCAGAGTAGATCGCTTCTCCCCCCCTTTCCTCCCCTCACAACTAGTCCCTTCCACATCTTTGAAGGCTTTTGTTACATTTCGTTATCCAGACTTTAAAATAAAACCTGACAACGCATGCTCTCTCTTTGATTAGTTTTAACTTAATGCACGGTCATAAAAGAGATATTTGTATCAAGTCATTAAGCCTATTTTATGCACGGGAAAAGAGGCCGGCCGAGGAACACTTGGCGTAGAGATGTGGAAGCAGATACCAAAGAATTTGGCCTTACTTGGGGGAAGCTTAAGAGACTGGCCCAGGATAGAGATGCCTGGAGGACCCTTGGCGGCCTATGTCCTAGGAAGGACCACAGACGTCGATAACCGGCGGCTGTTCATGAAGGACGAGAAAGCAGAAGAAGAAGAAGAAAACTTGTCATTCAAACTAAGAATAAATTAAACGTAGTCAGTCCAAGTTCATGTCAGAGAAGCTTCGTTTACCAGTTTCCATGGCTGCGACATACAAGTGGATTGTGTGGCCAACTGAAGCCAATTACCCATCAGAGAAGGGGCACCCTCTAGACCCGGGAAAAGACACCTGACCTCTCAGTTGGGTTCATACTCGAGACTTTCATAATTGATTGCAATGTATCATGAAATTAAATAGTACTGAGAGGTGATTATTATAACTAAACAGTTTCATAACAAAATAGTACTGAGAGGTGATTATTATAACTGAACAGTTTCATAACAATACCCATACAAATGGGAGTCGGTGGCTGAGCCGGCAGCGTGTTCGACTGGCGTACCGAAGGCCCTGGGTTCGAATCCTGGTGAAGGCCAGGATTTTTTCCCTGGACTCGAGGGTGTCCCTGAGTCTACCCAGCTCTGATACCTGACATTAGTTGGGATAAAGTAAAGGCGGCTGGGCATTGTGCTGGCCACACAATCTCCTAGTATGCCGTGACCACAGAAACTGCCGTACGCAGCTTCACCGCCCCCCGTGGATCAATTTGTTCCGATGGGAAACTTTAATATGTATAAAGGAACTGTCTATTTTTTGTTCCACTGAGTGGAAGAGATCTATATAATTCAAATTGATTGCCTAATTCAGGGGTCGGCAACCTCTTGCTAATAGTGTGCCAAACTAGGATTTCCAAATCATTCAGCGTGCCAACAGCCTAAAAGTCAAACCTGCTCTATTATACTTTAAAAAAAAATAATTTTTATAAGACAATTTATTTAACTCCGTAGCAAGACCAAGGCCAAAAACAAAGGAGATTATTTATAGAGAAAACCGTTAAAGCTTTTTATATTTAATAAAAAAAAAATAACTTGTTTGTGATTATCATCTTTTTTATTTGCATTTATATCAAATACAATATTTTATTACTAAACTTTCACATTTAATGTCTAAATATTTTCACTTGTTAGTCAAGAGGAGCATCTAATACATGCAAATGTTATTTATTATAATATGATCTCAGTTTAACCGAGGACGAGATGTTTTAAAGGGGATTTGATTCTTCTAATAACTTTGAAAGAATTATCGTTAAGCCGAATTGATACGTCATAATTATACAATTTGGGTAGTTAATGTAATGTTTTAAAATATACATATAAATTCTTAAGTCACATAATATTTATATAATATTTTACATACTTTTTATAGTTTTATCATTTCAAAGTTATAAATTGTAAGCCATTTATTTAAAAAAAAAAAAGAAAAAAAAAGAAACATTAGAAAAATTCGCTCAAATAAAACGGGTTAATTATCTCCCTTTAGTTAAAAAAAGTTTCCACATTTAATGTTATAGTGTGCCAAACAAGTTATGTATTGTAATATAACAAATTACTGACTAATTATTATTTCTTTGGCCAACATTATGGTATTCAGTACAAGAATTGATTATTAGAGGATTAAAATAAACGAAGTGGCTATTCGGACCCGATAGACTTAGTGATAAATAGTTAGTATCTGTTAGTTTATATAGGTTAGGGATGACTTTGTAGTATTTTTGGTAATAGTTAGTATCGATTAGGTTATAAAGGATAGGGATAGATTTGGTGTTTTCTGTGCTACTTCTAATAATATATATGGTAAAACAACTATATTTTGTGTTTGTTTCCCTCTTTTTTGATGTTTTTTTATGAGTTTTAAGGAATTCTAACTGAAGCTGGGTCCGAATAGCCATTTCATGCTAAAGGGACCTGGGTCCGAATAGCGGCAGCCTTAAAATAATTTAGGTCTACGTTAAATAGTTTTAAATAAACATTTCCTGTATTTATTAAGGTTTCTCAATTTAATGCGTTTATCCTATATGTTTAACATTAATAATTATAGAAAGTGCTATTAAATAGGTCTCTAATATTTATTAAATTAATAATTCAAATAAATTTGTTTTAGAATTACTTATATGTATGTTTAATTAAAGAAGATGAGCATAAAAACTCTGTTAAATGTAATTAATCTGTAATTAGTCTATATAAATTTCACGAGCGGTCAAGTGTAGTCAAATGACCTCTTTGTATGCTTAAAACAGCTTTCATGTGCGATAAAATCTGTTCACAAGTGTAAGTTGAACAAAACGCTGAAAGTAAAAGAGATAATCCCTAGCAGTTGAGAACAGCGGATGGCTTTTATAGGAAGCTTATTTCAAGATTTTTCCGCAAATGTGCACCTCTGGATGTTTTCATATTTTTTAAAATTCAACTTGCTGCATTTTAAAATTGCTAAAATCCCTCCACTTAAAAAAGATCTACATCCAAGAAGGTTGTAGTAATATCAAACCAGTTAGGTTTTATATGGATAGAAAAAAAATGCGTCCATCAATTTGAAAGTCTTGCCTTTGATTAGGAAACTCCGCTTTGAGTGCTTCGATGTACTTCTGAAAAAGCCGAACTACATATCTTAACCCTTCCCGTACCGACCTACTTCTATCTATGCTGCCTTCAGTTCCGCTATATACGCGCCCGGGACTGTAAGGGTTAATATAGGCTATGTATTAATATGGGGATGTACATGTAGTTAAATCTTTTGAAATTTATTTCACGGCAAGATAACTTATGTCCAGTTTTAATGCAAATCCATTCGAGTGGTCCATGTAAATGCAAGTTCAACCCATTTAAATATGTCGCTATGTCATTGAGAAACATCGACTTCAATAGACAGTTTTCCTCATTCAGAACCTGAAAATGTTGTTGTTGTTTTTTATCAATAAAAAAAAAAACCTCTTGGAGGTCTCTCTCGTGCCACTGAAATTCACTCTGCGTGCCGAGTTTTGGCAAGCGTGCCTTAGGTTGCCGACCCCTGGCCTGATTCGCCCAGTTAGATGAGGGTTATAGATCTTATCATTTCAAACCTGATTAAACAATAACAACAAAGAAAGACAAACTTATGAAAATATCCTACACTAACAAATCATAAACGATTAAACTTTAGGAGTGCCACAGGGGACCCACTCGGCACAAAAAAAGGTACCTCTCGCGGAAGAGTTTCTAATGATAGTTTATTGCTTCCTTGTATTTATAATGTAAATAAATGTTTTAGAATGTTCGGCTCCTTAAAGCTGTAACACAATTCTTATAAATGACTCTATGACGAAACATGATGCACACCACTGGATTAAACAAACAAGCTAAGATACAGTTTATAGATCTTTTAAAATTCTTGAAAGGAACTCCAACAAAAACTATGGATTTTTTTTTTTGGCTTTTTGTTTTATTATGCTTGGCAATCGGTGGACTAGCCGGCAGCGCGCTCAATTGGCGTACCGAAAGTCCCTGTTTCGAATCCTAATGAAGGATAGGATTTGTTCCCGGGTCTGGAGGTTGTCCCTGACTCTACCCAACTCTGATAGGTATACTTAACTTTAGTTGGGGCAAAGCAAATGCGGCTGGGTAGTGTGCTGCCCACACAATCCAATAGTATTGCGTGGGGAAAAGAAACTTGTGAACGCTGCATCACCGGCCCTATAGATAAAATTGCTTTGACGGTGATACTAAATTAACTATTTATAATGCAAATACAAAAAAAAATGTGTCGGTAATTTAACGGTAGCAATTTAAACGAATCTGTTACTGTCTACAACTACAGCGGTCCCCAACCTGTGGGTCGCGACCCCTTTGGGGGTCGAACGGCCATTTCATGGGGGTCGCCAAGGACCCTCGGAAAACACTTATTTTTGATGATCTTATTTAGATCGTTCCACAACAACATGTACAGCACTGTACTATTCGATGGCGCAAACTCAGAACACTCCCCAGTGTGTAGCGGGTCAAACAGGGATGTGTCCTGGCACCAACACTCTTTAGTCTTAACCAGGGAATGGCAACCTTTTCGTAATATTGTGCCGAAGTGGGATTTCTAATTCATTCAGCGTGCCAACAGCCTAAAAGTCACCCTGCCTTAGAACTTATAGAACTATTTCTAATAAAAATATTTTTGTCTAACAAGACTTGCACGCTTGCCGTAGGTTGCCGTTCCCTGGTCTAAAGACTAGCGTCCAGTCTATTCATCTTTTCTTTACTGTCTTCAAACCTTAAGAATAAGGCTTTTCAAAAAATTGTTCTAACAATATCAATATAGACATATATATATTATTGAAAGAAGTAAATGCGTACTAATGAAAACAAGTTAGTAGCTAAATAGATGTTTTAAAAATTACGTTTATAATGCAGAAACATTAATTAATTGATTGTTCATTTTACGTATTTTTATCAAGTTGAGTACCGGTACTGGTATACGCATATACAATATTTAAAAAAATGCAAATTGTATAGTAAAAAAAATTGTTTACTAAAATCATTGCATTAGAGACTAAAAATCGGGACTATTATCTCCCTTGATTAGATTTAGTAAGACTTTTTTTTTACTCCCTTTATTTTAAGTTGCAATGTCTGCAATCATCAATGGTGCAAAAATTGGCTTCGATTTTTCGACCACTTCCCGTAGTTCGATCGAGCTGAAATTTGGACAGCAAATTTGTGGCGCCTAACAATACATCCTATCAAATTTTCAGTTAAAACAACTTAATAATACTACACTTATGACAATATTCATTTCTTAAAAGTAAAGTATAAGAAATATTTTGATTTCGCGTTAAAAATGCCTGTGAAACTTTTTATACTTTTTCGGCGCAAAGCTAGAAAAAAAAATATGCGCTAAGATTATTTTTAGAACAATTCATACTGAGTATGGAGATATTTTTGAGATTTGCGACACATATATTTTTTCTGTGCGTTTCAATTGCAGTAGTCTATCAATTATTTAATTACATGATGGTAAACTTAGTTTGCAAATAAAGGGAGTATAATAAAAACTTCGTTTTTATGGTTTTCTTGTTTAAAATATCGGGCTACCTCACCTTGAATTTTTTTTAAAGAAATTAAAAGAATGTGGTTTTAATAATATACCAACATTATATGTCAAATCTTAATGGGTCAAAGAACCATTTCATGGGGGTCGCCTAAGATCACCTGGAAAATACATATTTTATCAGTCTACATACAGATACATCCACATACGAGCACAGAATAAAAACAGTCGGATGTGCCGAACTACGAAATAACACTAAAGTCAGATGGTTGTCAAGAGGAAAAATAAAAAAAAAACGTGTTTTGAGCTTCGTGATGAACTCAAAACTTTTTAACTTTAAAATCAGAAAGCAAGATCGCAGTTCAAAGCACTTTATGGTGATAAAAGTGAACTGCAGAAAATAACTTACTTTGTTGACATCTTTGAAATCTTTAAATAAGTACACTTTTTCACTGCAAGGACTAGCTAATTTTTGTAACAAACCTTAATTTTTTTTTTTATCGGATAATTCCAAATAAAACTTTAGCTTTGGCATAAAAAATTGGATGTACATAAAATGTACATGTTGCTTAACTTATCTGCTTTCTTTGAGGAACATGATATTAAACCAGATAAAAGGATTACGATAATGATTTTTACGTAAATAATTTTTGTGAAAAAAACATTTTCACATGCTTGCAGACGAAATTTCTTCGTACCTTACAAATTTATCCGACACTTGATTTGCACTTGAAAGACGGTCATGCGAAGTCAAATTTGAAGATGTTCCTGAGACAACACAAGAGAAGTTCATTTAATGTATTAACAACTAATTTCTCTACAATGCCAATTACAAAATTCAAGATCAAGTGTATGTAGTCATATACTATTCTGTCTGAGACTGTGTTGCGCCTTCTTCTTCCATCTCCAACATCTTTGAGAAAGACGCAATCTCAATCTTAGTACTGGCGTTGTGTTGTAATTCATCATCATCATCATCATTGCCCGTCACCCCAGCTGGGGTATGGGCCGCCAACCACAGATCTCCAGAGTCCACTGTCCTGGGCCATTCTCTCCAATTGAGTCCAGCTGTACCCCATCTTTTCTGTGTCTGACTCAAGGTCGCGTCGCCAGGTATTCCTTGGGCGGCCCCTTTTCCGCTTTCCTTGCGGGTTCCACTTGAGTGCCTGTCTGGTGATGTTGGTTGGCGGCTTGCGCAGGGTGTGCCCTATCCAACCCCATCTTCTTCTTCTGATATCCTCTTCTATAGGGCGTTGGCAGGTTCTTTGCCAGAGGTCGGTATTGTTTATGGTGTCAGGCCAGCGGATCTGGAGTATCCTTCTGAGGCAGCTGTTGATGAAGGTTTGGACTTTGCCAGTGGTAGCTTTTGTCATTCTCCAAGTTTCCGCGCCATACAACAGGACTGACTTAACATTAGAGTTGAACAGTTTAATTTTTGTATCTTTTTGTGTTGTAATTAGAAACACATAATTCACAATATATAATTTCAAATGGATTTTTGTGATTAATCACTGCGCTTTAATTATATTCAATTTGTAACACTGAAAATACATCCTGCAAATAAGATATTACATTTTATAACAGTAGCACATTACAGTTATATGAGATATTTACATTACATTTTATAACAGTAGCACATTACAGTTGTATGAGTTATTTACACTACATTTTATAACAGTAGCACATTACAGTAATATGAGTTTTTTACATTACATTTTATAACAGTAGCACATTACAGTTATATGAGATATTTACATTACATTTTGTAACAGTAGCACATTACAGTTATATGAGATATTTACATTACATTTTGTAACAGTAGCACATTACAGTTATAAGAGATATTTACATTACATTTTGTAACAGTAGCACATTACAGTTATAAGAGATATTTACATTACATTTTGTAACAGTAGCACATTACAGTTATATGAGATATTTACATTACATTTTGTAACAGTAGCACATTACAGTTATATGAGTTATTTACATTACATTTTGTAACAGTAGCACATTACAGTTATATTAGATATTCACATTACATTTTGTAACAGTAGCACATTACAGTTATATGAGATATTTACATTACATTTTATAAAAGTAGCACATTACAGTTATATTAGATATTCACATTACATTTTGTATCAGTAGCACATTACAGTTATATGAGATATTTAAATTACATTTTATAAAAGTAGCACATTACAGTTATATGAGATATTTACATTACATTTTGTAACAGTAGCACATTACAGTTATATGAGTTATTTACATTCCATTTTATAATATTAGCACATTACAGTTGTATGAGTTATTTACACTACATTTTATAACAGTAGCACATTACAGTAATATGAGTTATTTACGTTACATTTTATAACAGTAGCACATTACAGTTATATGAGATATTTACATTACATTTTGTAACAGTAGCACATTACAGTTATATGAGATATTTACATTACATTTTGTAACAGTAGCACATTACAGTTATAAGAGATATTCACATTACATTTTGTAACAGTAGCACATTACAGTTATATTAGATATTCACATTACATTTTGTAACAGTAGCACATTACAGTTATATGAGATATTTACATTACATTTTATAAAAGTAGCACATTACAGTTATATTAGATATTCACATTACATTTGATAAAAGTAGCACATTAAAGTTATATTAGATATTCACATTACATTTTGTAACAGTAGCACATTACAGTTATAAGAGATATTTACATTACATTTTATAAAAGTAGCACATTACAGTTATATTAGATATTCACATTACATTTTGTAACAGTAGCACATTACAGTTATATGAGATATTTACATTACATTTTATAAAAGTAGCACATTACAGTTATATTAGATATTCACATTACATTTTGTAACAGTAACACATTACAGTTACCTGAGATATTCACATTACATTATATAACAGTAGGACATTACAGTTATAAGAGATATTTACATTACATTTTATAAAAGTAGCACATTACAGTTATATTAGATATTCACATTACATTTTGTAACAGTAACACATTACAGTTACCTGAGAAATTCACATTACATTATGTAACAGTAGGACATTACAGTTATAAGAGATATTCACATTACATTATATAACAGTAGGACATTACAGTTATAAGAGATATTCACATTACATTATATAACAGTAGGACATTACAGTTATAAGAGATATTTACATTACATTTTATAACAGTAGCACATTACAGTTATATGAGATATTTACATTACATTTTGTAACAGTAGCACATTACAGTTATATGAGATATTTACATTACATTTTGTAACAGTAGCACATTACAGTTATATGAGATATTTAAATTACATTTTGTAACAGTAGCACATTACAGTTACCTGAGATATTTACATTACATTTTATAAAAGTAGCACATTACAGTTATATGAGATATTTATATTACATTTTGTAACAGTAGCACATTACAGTTATATGAGATATTTAAATTACATTTTGTAACAGTAGCACATTACAGTTATATGAGATATTTAAATTACATTTTGTAACAGTAGCACATTACAGTTATATGAGATATTTACATTACATTTTGTAACAGTAGCACATTACAGTTATATGAGATATTTACACTACATTTTGTAACAGTAGCACATTACAGTTATATGAGATATTTACATTACATTTTGTAACAGTAGCACATTACAGTTATATGAGATATTTACATTACATTTTATAAAAGTAGCACATTACAGTTATATGAGATATTTACATTACATTTTGTAACAGTAGCACATTACAGTTATATGAGATATTTACATTACATTTTGTAACAGTAGCACATTACAGTTATATGAGATATTTACACTACATTTTATAACAGTAGCACATTACAGTTATAAGAGATATTCACATTACATTTTATAACAGTAGCACATTACAGTTATATGAGATATTTACATTACATTTTATAACAGTAGCACATTACAGTTATATGAGATATTTACATTACATTTTGTAACAGTAGCACATTACAGTTATATGAGATATTTACACTACATTTTATAACAGTAGCACATTACAGTTATAAGAGATATTCACATTACATTTTATAACAGTAGCACATTACAGTTATATGAGATATTTACATTACATTTTATAACAGTAGCACATTACAGTTATAAGAGATATTTACATTACATTTTATAACAGTAGCACATTACAGTTATATGAGATATTTACATTACATTTTATAACAGTAGCACATTACAGTTATAAGAGATATTCACATTACATTTTATAACAGTAGCACATTACAGTTATATGAGATATTTACATTACATTTTATAACAGTAGCACATTACAGTTATAAGAGATATTTACATTACATTTTATAACAGTAGCACATTACAGTTATAAGAGATATTTACATTACATTTTATAACAGTAGCACATTACAGTTATAAGAGATATTTACATTACATTTTATAACAGTAGCACATTACAGTTATATGAGATATTTACATTACATTTTATAACAGTAGCACATTACAGTTATAAGAGATATTTACATTACATTTTATAACAGTAGCACATTACAGTTATATGAGATATTTACATTACATTTTATAACAGTAGCACATTACAGTTATAAGAGATATTTACATTACATTTTATAACAGTAGCACATTACAGTTATAAGAGATATTTACATTACATTTTATAACAGTAGCACATTACAGTTATAAGGTAGCGACGAAAAAAGTTTTTGGTTGCGGGTCGCCATAACGTGAAAAGCTGTATAAATGGGTTGCAGCATTTAAAAGGTTGGGAACCACTGGTCTACAACAAGGATTTGGATGAGAGTTTCCAGCACAAGGGAAACAACCACAATAATACAAAGACAAATACGGAAAACTGTCAGTTATCTTATCCTAGAACGGTAAAGCAAATTAGCATTAAAAAAAAACAATAATAATGTTCCTTCACAGAGACGCACTGTCCTTTTAAAACGAATTTTAAGTTACTATATAATATATTCCATTTCTACATTGTTTTATATTTTATTATAAACAAATATTTAATAGACTCTACTCGTTACAAGAGTGTTTAGTTATGATATAAACATTTTAAAAGCATTATGCATTAAATATATAGTATTAAAAAAAAGGGATATAGGTCCAACTAATAGCACAATTATAAGAATCTTTTGTCATCTTGGATGATGAAAACATTTCTCTCTATAGTTATATTTAATTGTCAGGGGTGTGATCATAGTTAGAATACACCTTGCTTGATTATTTAAAGGTTTTCAAAAAGAATATTGTCTATTTCCTTCATTTTATCTGTATAACACAAGGGAAACAAATGTATTATCTTCAGCAGATTTCCAAAGTTGTAAGACTTGAATAAAGAACTAAGAGGCCGGCTGCTGGTACTGCAGTTAATTCACCAAACTGTCAACAAACAACGAGTTCTATCCCTGCCCCGATCAATCCTTGCCGCTCGGCAGGAGTTTGGGGACCTAGTGGACGTAATAATCTTCTGAGTAGGCACGTCTGTAAACTTAATAAAATCGAGTCAAGAAGTAAAAGCAGTTAATTTTTAAATGATGATCATGAATGAAGACAAGATTCAATATCATGACAAACTATCTATTTTAAAAACAACAAAGATCTATATTTAGAAATGGCACAAATTATTTTTATTATTAAAGTCATAGATAATGTTGTTAAAAATAAAACAGTTTATATATAAATGAATTATTATTTTTTTTGTACATATATTTACACATTTTGTAATTTATTTTACAATGTACAATAATTTCAGCATATAATTTGCATGAAGTAAATGGAACTTTAAAAAATTTAGACACATTTTTTAATAACTAAAACATGAAAAAAGGAAATTAAATTAAATAACAGACTATTTCATAAATGATGCTGCTAATAATAAAAAAATCAAATTGTGCCATTGAAAATCAACAGAACAATTTTGTAAAAATATTTATTGCTTGCCAAATTGTAACCAATTTTATTGAATTTTTTTTTATTGCAATATAACGATGGACTTTGACTTAAACTGAATTTAATATGTTATAAACATACATTTTTATCTTATTATTGTTCAGTTAGTGTCACCAGAATTTTTAGTTTAATACACACTTCAGTAAGTGTCCTTTCTTATAAACTTCACCGCTGAACATATAGTTTTAAATTAGGCTTATTTTATCTGTTGCTGTCATATTGGAAGCATATAGTTTGCATGCCTTCTAGGGCACCACAATGGCCCAAAAGACTAAAGAACATACTGGATAGGAATGTTTTAATGTTAAAAAAATATTTGCATTCTTCTGGTAACGTATTGTTTAACCATAACACCTGCAAGTGCTAACACATAAAGAGGAATGCTTATAATGGTAGGTTTGTAATTGTTTTATTGTGGATTTTATAATTGTTAGTCCTTTTAATTTTTTTCTGGTACTTCTAGAAAATATTTTCTTGTGGCCTCTCAAATAATTCATCCAGACTAAGAACATAAAATAATAGAATTATATAAACGAAACTAAAATAATGGAAAAATGACTTCTTATAGCTGACAAAAAATCAGGAAATATGACTTCAAAAGATCCTTC
This sequence comes from Anisus vortex, assembly GCA_949126835.1. Taxonomy (NCBI): domain Eukaryota; kingdom Metazoa; phylum Mollusca; class Gastropoda; family Planorbidae; genus Anisus; species Anisus vortex. The sequence continues at coordinate 20,333,173 of OX421495.1, read as the reverse complement.
TCTTACTTTGAGAATTGATATTTGATAAGTTAAAGTTCTTATTTATAAGTTAAGTGTCAAAATAAGCAAAATATTCCTTTATTTATAGTAATAAATTCTTAGAAAAAATTATTAACAGCAATCCAGTTGAAATACTTGAAAGATGATGAGGGCTTAGTAGGTAACTTGCTTTAATAAAACTATTTAATAAGCGTTTTATTTTTAAAGTTTTAAATAAGGATAACTCTTCTACAGCTCCTCTTCTATACTGTCTGGTTTTTGCTTTTCATTGGTTGTGTCCCCTTGCTTACTTTTCCTGCTCCTGTCTAACATACCAGAGTTGGCAGTTTGTCTCGTTTTAGCTCCTGAAGATGAAGTTGAGTTTCCTGATATATTTGATGTTGGTCTAACTCGCCTCTGAGTATTTGAATGCATGTTATCTGATAATTGATTCATAAAAAAATGTAGACATTTTTTAATTACATAATATATAAAGTAGTATTTGATTTTAAATTGCTGTTAACATAACATAATTTCTTTTCATGTATAAAACATATTCAATCAAAATATAAAGGTGAGAGCGAAGAAGAAGCAGAATCAAAATATGTGCAGTAGGCACATTAATTACATAAATATTTTTTATTTATTATTATCAATAATAATTATTTCCCTCCCCCCCAAATTTCATTTCACACATAATTATTTATTATTAACATACAGAAACTTTCAAGATTATTTTAAAATGTGTTTTAGCCTAGGAAAGTTTAAATGTGTTTGCTAGGCACATATCATTGACATATGTGACATCAAAGCATTTATCACTGACATATATGACATTGAGGCATATATCATTGACATATAAGACGTTGAGGCATATATCATTGACATATATGACGTTGAGGAATATATCATTGACATATATGACGTTGAGGTATATATCATTGACATATATGATGTTGAGGCATATATCATTGACATATATGACGTTGAGGCATATATCATTGATATATGACACGTTGAGGCATATATCATTGACATATATGACGTTGAGGCATATATCATTGACATATATGAAATCAACTTCTATGTCTCTGGTGTTTACCAGTCATCTCTATCATTAATTAATTAATTAGCAGAGTTGAATTTATCCATCCAGTATCCATTGCACACAATGTCAATTTATTTAAAAAAAAAAATTATCTAATTTTTATTTTTTATATTTGCAATTCGCAATGAATTAGAATCTTTACATTTTTGAAAAGATTTTCCTAAAAAATAAACATAAGTTTTCAGCAAATAAATTTTTCACAAGATAAAATGTGTAAAAGACATACAAAAAACAATAAGATTTACTCAATCTGCTCATTGGTTACTTGAAAACATTGGGGAAAAAAAAGTATACATACTTGTAAAAATGTCCATTCCACCAAATGGTCGATAAGCCTTGATTAACTGAATCTGTGCTAATTCTTTTCGTTGTCTCATGGCTTTAGGGCTTGTGGACAGTCGAGGATCATTATAGTAACCAGTCTCTTCTCTTTGGTATCCTGAACTAAAAGCATCAAAGAAAAATAAAATTTGGGTGTTGTGAATAATTTTTGCATTGTTATTTCATGTGCAATACTTAAACTTATGTCATACTTTTTCTATTTTTAATATTTTGTTTAATTCTTAAATATTCAAAATAAAAAAAAACAATCACTAATGAAAAATATTTTAAGTAATCCTTGAAACTGACATTTTAATAAAAAAACATAATTTAACTCAGAATTAAATTTTAAAGTAACTTTTATTTATCATCGTCATTGCCAATCTCCCAGTCAGTGGCACAGACCATAAACAAAAGGTCTTCATTCTCCCAGTCCCCGGGGAGCAAGCCTCTCCAGCAGTCTCCAGTTTAGAACCATAATGCTGGTGTCTGCTTCAAGTTACCATCCCCAGATCAATTTTTATTTTCTTTTAAAGTTATTTATAAAGAATATAAAATATCATAATTTACTGTCAAAATTTTATTGTTCTAATGAATTTTTTTGTATGATCAGTTGATTCAATGTATTGAAACAGTAATGTTGCTGCAAGACTTCATATTAATTTGCACAGCTGACAGATGCATCTCTATAAAACCCATGTAAACAAAAAGGAATTCTTAGAAAAAATTAAAATACAAAAACACTGAACATACTCATGGTTGAATCTTCTTGTTTCTTGATTAGTATGAGGTCTCCTTATTTCAGTTCCTTTGGCTGCTCTTTTTCTTGGAGATGTCTCATCCAAGCTTTGGCTGTAGCGATCCAAATTACGCTCACCCGGTTCTGATTTCTGTCTGTTGACATTCACATGGTTCTTGCTCCACTTAAGTTCTGCCTCTGTTCCGTCCTCTGATGAAGGCTTCTAAGTGAACAACAGAGAACACATTGAAAAATCTTAAAGTAAAAATATCCAAAGCTAACTTTTATTTAAACAGATTTACTAGAACACTCTTAGAAAAGGCCCTACATCTTAATAAAGTCATAGTTCAAAAATTAAAACAAGTTTGATCTAGACAATAAGATATATAGATAACACATTAAGTTTCAACTATTTAACAAATCTCTTTGCTGAAATAGCCTAATGGAAATACAAAATATAATAATTTCAATTACTTGTTTTTTTGTACCGATTTTGGTGACTTGAAACAATTTCAGATGTTCTAAAAAAAAAAGAAAGAGAAAAGAATAAATAAATAAAAATAAAGCTGTTTGTTGAAATATTAGATCTAAATCTAAGACTGTTACAGTCATTGTTCATGTCTTTTTGTCTTCTATAATAAATTACATTTATCCCTTGTGCTTATAGTGGGTTGAGTGAATATAAAAACCAAAAATTCAAAATCTCAATAACAAATAAAATGACAACCAAAAAAAAAAGGGTTAAGAGAAGAAAAACGTAAAAAAATAAATTTCTAAAGGTGCCATAATAGTCAAGGTATAAAGTATTGATTAATTGTTTAGAGTAAGGCAATTAAATATAAAAATTTCATCAAAATGTATTCTCTAAGTATTTTTAATTTCAACTTTTTCTTTTTAGTTTTTATTTATCAAACTTTGTGTGAAAAGTATTTTTAGCATTAGCCTTTTTTTTAAGTTAAGGGAAATAACTCCATGTTTATAAATTACATGTAGACTCTTCATATTGTCTTTCCTTTAATTAGTTTGTATTTTTTTTTAAATCAATTAAGGTCGTCTTTTCTCATATTCATTGCCAATAAATATACTTATTTTTTAATATTTGTTATGGATTGTTATACAAATATTAGAATACACAGATTTTAAATAATCTAATGTGCTTTTGAATTTTTTGTGTAGGCTCTATAGACTATAGCCTATACTGCTATACTATATAATTATTTAATACATTTTTATATTAACATTATGTTAACAAAATACACAGAACAAAATAATTTGACTAGATCTATATAGGCTTACACTCTATAATAATAGCCATGGCACAAAACAGCATTAACTTGTATTGAAACAAAATTTCACCTTTGTAATATTTGTTCCATGTGTCAGTGCCATTCGTGTCATGCCCCATCTGGCCGAGAACCTTCCTGAAGGCTGCCCTATTGTTCTCTGGTCCGGCATAAATTAAAACTTTCTTCAACTGGTGCAGCTGCCGAATTGATTTCCTCTCATTCTCGTATCTCTGAACACTGGCCTATATAATATTATGTGGGTGTAAGGATAGTAGATTACATACAGAGAAAAGGGGAACTGATGAAGTATTTAAAAAAAATATTTTTTTTTGCCTTAAATATAGAGACAGTATATTGTATATTAACAATTTTCAAACAGATAGACTGATTGACATCTTTTTACTAAAATATCTTTCTCATATAATTAGTTTACCACTGTACCACAAAGAGTCATTTTATAGGCTATGTAATGTTTGTAGGCCTCTATTTCATTTAAACATTCGATCTATCCATACAAATACACCAACAGAGCAGACTGAATCATTATATTAATAACATCATAGCTCATTGAATTATATTATTTGTACTCTTTGAAATGATTGAATCATGCCATTGGTACTCTATGAACTGAGTTGTAATATCTGAACGGACTGAATTAAGATAATTCGTACCATGATACCCTTGCCCTGGTCAAAACCTCGGGTGCCATCATGCAGAAAAAAATGTAGGATCTTCAAAAGATGGTCACTTATAACAGAGAGACATAACTGTCGGTCTATTTTCATTCTATTACCTGAACTGATTGAAAAGTTCTATAAGTGTTTGTCCTTTTCTTTCTTGGGGAGTGTCCCCTGTAACCATTACCACCATCTTCATCCTTTTCTTTGCTGTGAAATAAAAAGTGTTTGTGTTGTTAACCAGTTTACTGAACAAATAATATTTGAGATAATCCTTATTTAGTCACCACTGCGAGATCAACAGCTATTCTAAATTTCATTTTTCTAGTATAAGCATGGTATAGGCTACTATAGACGTGCTAAGTTACATAAGCTGGAATACAAAAAATGTTAACCAAAATATTTACAATTTTGATTTTCTTGTTTGTCTATTCGGCCCATCGCTAGAATCTTCCTCTCTTGAAATCTGTCTGGTGTTTTCTTTGATTCTGCCCTCATTTTTCTGTGTTTCTTCATCTGAGTTTGTTGAATCCTGCGATGAATCTGGGCTTGTTTCTGTGCACTTCTCTGTGCTTTCGTCACTACATTTGTTCCCTCGATCTTCACGGTCTCTTTCCGCGAGATCAATGTCACGTGAGTTCTCGCGATGTGCTGCGCCGTCGCCACCATTGTCATGGGCCAGATGTGCGTCATCTTCGGACTTATTTATCAAGTGCGCTATGCCGTTATCCTTTTTGTTATTATTATTATTAGTAGTAGTAGTAGTATTTGCCACTTGGGGCTTAATATTTCTTTCATTATGAGGCGATTTACCCGGACTGCCTCTACGCTGTCTATTTCCCGTTCTAGTTTTCCGGGCTTTTCCGGAAGCTGGATTTTTACGACGAGAATTTTCATTTTTCTTTTTATGAGGTTTTTCGTCCGTAGTTTCTGTCACAATATAATTTTTTTCTGGTTCACTGCGTACAGAATTGTTTTTAGCTAACGTAGATTTCGTACACCCCATTCTTTGACTGTCTGATTGATTCCGCTCGTCAAGCTCTTCCGAACATTGAAAACTGGAGTCATTAGAGTTGTACCCCTTGCCGCTGGCTGACCGAGATCGTTTGTCCTGCCCGACGTATTCCTCGGACAAGGATGAAGCACTAGCTTCACTGCCCGCACCTCCTCTCTTTAATTTGTCAACGGCGTGGGACTTTTTCAAGGTTTTGCCTTTTCTGGATTTCAATACTTTTTTTACCTTTGATTTCTTCTTAATCAGTTCGCCCCCGGACGATTCGACGTCAGACGTGTTGCCGTGGGACGTGGATTTCTCCGAAGGCGTCTCAACGTCTTCGGAGTGGCTAGCTTGCCGAATTCTGTTCTGCTTACTCAGCACTTTCTTTTGAGCTGAGCTCGACACCAGGGAATCTGACTTGAACGAGGAGGACTCCACTGCATCACTTAAGTCTCCGGAGTTCTTATCTCCCCTAGATTGGTGCCCATTTTTGTGCACTTGTAGCTTAGAAGAGCTGCTTCGCTCTTTGACTAGACTGACTGGTTGAGTTTGGTTTTTGTTCAGAGGTTTGGATCTGATTTGAGTCGACTTGTCTACGTAACGAGGGCCTTCTGGTTTATCTGGGTCACCACCCTGGGCCAATTCCTTTTCGGCTATAGGGTCGAGCTTGGGATTTTCAGAAACTGGGTCGCCTTCTGCTTCGCCGGGACGATGATCTTCACCAGATGTCACCGGACCGAGAGAATGCTTCTTGTGGTATCTGTATTTGACCTGTATCGATTCAGCCGCGTGGTCTACGATGACGGATCCAGGTCTCGCGCCGTGTTCTACCAGCAGGTCTTTGATCTCATTATGACCTTTGATCAGTGCCACGTCAAATGGTGTGTAGTACTTTCCCTGGCGGATATAGAAAAAGAAAAAAACATAATGCAAGGGCCGAGTGAACATTGACTCAATATGTAAAGTGTTTATGACATTTTGAACACGTAGAACATTTTAACAAGCAGATCTTCATAATATTCTCATTAGTGCACACATTACCTTTTATATGTAAAGGGAAAGCAACCATGTGTATAAACTTTGTACGCAATAAATAAAGAATAAAAAAAAAAACAGCAACAATAAATGTAAGAAACAATAAGAAAATTTAATTATTTTAAAATACTCTATAATATAAAAATAGCAAAACTGTGAATATTTCAAAACATAACATTGTATATATATTATTTATATTAAATTATGCTTCTTTTTCTTTCTTTCTTTGTGGTTGGCAGATTGCAAAAACTTCGGAAATTTTATGCATAACAAAAAAAAGCATTTACAGAATCTGTGCGAAAAAAATTGTGTGTTTGTTTAATTTAAATGCAAATTGTTAAAGCGTTAACGATTTTTTAAGGGATTTATAATGAGTGATTTATAAAAATAGTATTTTGTAATTTATGTAAACATAAAGTCCCCCTACCTCCACCTTTTCCCAATTTAATATAAAGAATAAAAAAAAACGAAACCATATTTCATTCAAATTATAAAAAATAATGAAATAAAGTGTACGTATTTTTGTGTGTGCATTATAACATTCTATATAATATGTGTTTTTGTTGTTGTTTTGGAGACTAGGTAAAAAAACACACATAATTGTCTCCAGTCTCTATGGACGTCAAAGGTAGTTATTATATTAATAGCGTAATATACTGTAGGCCCTACTGTAGGCTTAATTGTACTACTAGGCCTATATACTGTTTACTGTATAATATATTTATATGTGTAGTTTACCACAACTATCCGCTTGATACAACAATATTTATACAGCAGGAATGAAAGAAAGGTTGAGTGTTATTATATGAAGGCCACGGCCGACGTTTTGTGTATCTCAGCTTCTGTTATATTGATATATATATTCTTTTATAGAAGATTATTTCATTCCGAGATTATCCGTGGCTTGAGTTCAGTTAATGTGTTTGAAATGATGGAGTATTGCTTTGTTGTTTTTTTCTTAATTTGTTTAGCCTGGTGGCTGGTACTGATGACTGGTAGAAACCATGTACAAAAACTTTGGTGTAGCACAGGGATCGGCAAACTAAGACACACGTGCCAAACTTGGCACACAAAGCAATTTTAAATGGCACACGAGAGACCTCCAAGAGGTGTTTAAAATAAAACAAACAAACCATTTTCCGGTTCTGAATGAGGGAAACTGATTGATGAAGCCGATGTTTCTGAATGACATGGCGACACATTAAAATTTCAGTGAGTTGAACTGCATTTACTTAGACCACTGGGATTGACTTGCATTGAAACTGGACATATCTTACCGTGAAATCAATTTCAAAACATTTAACTATATGTACATCCTAATATTAAGGCATATATTAAGATATATAGTTGGGCTTTTTTAGAAGGACATCGAAGCACTCAAAGCGGAGTTTTCTAATCAAAGGCAAGACTTTCAAATTGATGGACTCATTTTTTTCATTCCACATCTAGCGACCTAGCCTAACTGATTTGATATTATTACAACCTTCTTAGATGTAGATCTTTTTTTTTATTGGAGGGATATTTGCGACTTGAATTTGAAACATTTAAAAATGGTCATCCAAATATGCCCATTTGTGGAAAAAATCTGGAAGGAAGCTAGCTACTTAGTAATCTGCTATTCTCAACTGCTAGGCATTCGCTCTTTTACTTTCAGATTTTGGTTCAACTTACACCTGTGAACAGATTGATTTTATCGCACATGGAAGCTGTTTTTAGCATACAAAGAGGCCACTTGCACTTGACCACTATGAAGTGATTTGTGATGCATCTGACATTATAAAATTAGCAAATTGCTTCAAGATAAAGCGCTCATTAATTGATACAGACTAATTACATTTAAAAGAAATTGTATGCTCATCTTATTTAATTAAACATAAATATAAGCAATACTAAAACAAATTAATTTGTATTATTAATTAAATAAATATACGATACGTACTTAATATTATGTAATTTTTTAAATTTTTAATGTTTAAAATATAAACTTTTTAGGCTAAATGGACAAACAATGAATTGGAAATGTATATTAACAACTGTTTAACGTAAATTATTTTAATCCTCTAATAATGAAATCTTGTAATGAATACCATAATTTTGAATTTATATAAAGAAATAATAATTAGTCATTAATATTTGTTATATTACAAATACAAAACAACACTATTGGCATTTTGAATCAAATGTGGACAGGTTTTTTTTATTTAAAGGGAGATAATTAACCCGTTTTTTTAAGCTAATATTTCTAATATGTTTCTTTTATAAAACAATAAATGGGTTACAAGTTATAACTTTGAAATGATCAAACTGTCAAAAGTATTTGAAAATTAAATAAATATTATATGACTAAAGAATTTATATGTATACCTTTAAACGTTTCATCAACTACCCAGTTTTTATGATCACTACGCATCAATTTTGCTTATCACATCAAAGGATTACTCAGTTATACTGAGATTTAGAGATCAAATTATAATAAATATTTACAAGTGTTAGATTTAGATCCTCATCTTGACTAAAAGTTAATAGTGTTTAGACTTCAGACAATAATTACTTTACATGCGAAAGTTAAGTAATAAGATATTGTATTTTATATGAATGCAAATAAAAGCACGATAATCACAAACACGTTAATTTTGTATTAAATATAAAACGCTTTAACGATTTTCTCTATAAATAACCCCCTTTGCTTTTGGCCCTGGTCTTGCTAATGAGTTAAATTAATTGTCCTATGAAAATAATTTTAAAAAATATTTTAGAACAGGCTGCCTTTTAGGCTGTTGGCACGCTGAATGATTTAGCAATCCTACTTTGGCACACAGTTAGCAAGAAGGTTGCTGACCCCTGGTGTAACGTACATTGATAAAATATAATTTAAAAAAAAGCTTACGTAAGCAGGTCAACATATTATTGAAACTCTATTAGAGTTACACCAATAAATAATATCTACTTAGGCTAGACTTTTTAGCGTAAAATGTGTGTGTGTGTGTTTGATATGTATTTTGTGTTGTGTATTGAGAATATAGTAAGTAACACAAGTATTTACTTACAGTGTTTGTAAAAAGAAATAATTATCTTTCCTTTGACGCATTACCTTTTTTTTCTCTTTACATGTGCAATATGTTTATAATATTGTAACTGTTTTAATAATTTCACACATAATTTGAAAACCTTAATTAGGGCCGGGGAAAAATTGTTTCGAAATACACTGATCAATTATTCTGTGTGTTTATTAAAAGCACATTTAACTAACCTGCCACAGAAAATAACATTTCAGGTCGATATCAGAGATCCTTAGTTAACACTCGCTGTATACCCACTGATATGGAGAGTCTCAGAAAACCATTTGAAATTCAATGGCGTAGATTCAATATGAGCTTAGACAAGTAGCGAGTAAGTACAATAGTACAGTACGGACTTTTTTATATAATAAACTTTTACATAGCCCAGATATAGATACACGGCCATGGAATCAATAGTTTCTGTGTGTCCGTGTGTGTTTTGATCGTGTGTGTGTATGTTATGATTGTTTGTGTGTATGTGTTGATTGTGTGTGTGTGTGTATGTGTTGATTGTGTGTGTGTGTTTGGACCGTGTGTGTGTTGATTGTGTTGATTTCTACTAGTCTATGAATGCCTGACTACGAGAAAATGAAATTTCTTACTTGAAAGAGATTAGGGTTCGGTGATATATATGTTTTTGTAAGGGCCTCACCAAGGGAGATAACGCTACGAAAGGGGAGAGAGTACACTACCGCGGGCTAGTGTGGTTCCTTTGACAAAAGATAGAACTTGCGGACAAAATTTGAACAGCAACAGTAAAACTAGATCTATATCAACTACATAAGAACGATAAACGTTTAAAACAAATATAAACTATTGTTAAAGTGTGTACTGATTGAATATTGCTCATATAAATAATCTTCACTTAAAAATTGCTCTGTTTATTTTTTCCTAGTTCTTCAGTAAAATATTCCGTTTTTTATACTAGTTCTTCATTTAAAAATTGCTGTTTTTCTAGTTCTCCATAAAAAAATGTATTTGTTTTTTGTTATTTTCCTAATTCTAATGTTAATCAAACGATCTCTTTTTTTTAATTTCTTATCTATATTTTAATATAAATATTTTCTTATATCAATTACTGTTTGACATGTTATACTTTCCTAATTTCTTAGAATTTTAAAGATTTACAACTGCCCCCCCCCCCAATTCCCCCCCCACCCCCGCAAAGACAACACTATGGACACACCTATGATAAAAAAAAAATGACCTTTCATAATCACTCCTTGATCTCTGTCAAGTCCAGTCTATATTTCTTTTCCAGATCAGTCTAAAAAGGATTTAATCAATAATTGCTTACAAAATTGACCACCAAGTTTAACTGAATGGGTGGGGACAGTTTCTCTATCGTTACCATTATACCATTGCATGGGCGTACCCAAGATTAACAGATAATCCGATTGATATTTCCTAATCCACCTTAACATTCCACGGATTGAAAAACAACAACAACGCTATTTAACTTTTTAAAGAAATGGTGTTATAAAAAAAAAAGGAGGGGGTGGGACACTTTTACCCTTTCAAAAACTATTTTATGTTTTGACTGCTAAGCGATCCTGTGCTTTTTTGTTTTTGTTTTTGTGAAAGGTATAAAGAGACAGGTATTTATAGAGATTAACGCACAACCAGCTGTAACGAAACGACGGCATACTAGAGATGTGTGGCTATCAAAATACCCAGCCCCCTTCACTTTATTCAAACTAATGTCAGGTAGCCATCAGAGCTGAGAAGACTCAGGGACACCCTCGAGTCTAGGGAAAACAAGACCTAGCCTTAACTAGGATTCGAACCCGGGACCTTCGTACGCCAGGCGAATGCGCTGCCGCTCTTATTGTACTTATAGTGGTACTTATTGTATCACTCTACCATTCGACACCTATTGGCAAGCAAGTCACATCCTACCTCCCATTCTATACATACACAGACTATAACATAATAACTAAATAATCCAAGATAACAGGGCGCATTGAATATTATATGCACTATCGCAAATCAAAGTTTGGAAATACACACATATGTCCAAATTAACCAACAGAAACAAAATATTCAAAGACAGTTTCACACACGCACAGCTTAGCTACGCAGGCTTAAAGGTAAAACCACTCAGATCTAGATAAAGCATATCCGACACTGTAAACAATTACATATACACGTTTGGTTGTCGATAAATGTAATCTTTCGTGGCTTGTCGTGAATCAACAGAATATTATTAATGGATTAGTCCCCCTTGTTGTGGCGTTTTCTCCCCACTAGCGTTGTTGTGCTGACTGTTGTTGTGCTGACTGTTGCTGTGCTGACTGTTGCTGTGCTGACTGTTGTTGTGCTGACTGTTGTTGTGCTGACTGTTGCTGTGCTGACTGTTGCTGTGCTGACTGTTGTTGTGCTGACTGTTGTTGTGCTGACTGTTGTTGTGCTGACTGTTGCTGTGCTGACTGTTGCTGTGCTGACTGTTGTTGTGCTGACTGTTGTTGTGCTGACTGTTGCTGTGCTGACTGTTGCTGTGCTGACTGTTGCTGTGCTGACTGTTGTTGTGCTGACTGTTGTTGTGCTGACTGTTGTTGTGCTGACTGTTGCTGTGCTGACTGTTGCTGTGCTGACTGTTGCTGTGCTGACTGTTGCTGTGCTGACTGTTGCTGTGCTGACTGTTGTTGTGCTGACTGTTGTTGTGCTGACTGTTGTTGTGCTGACTGTTGCTGTGCTGACTGTTGCTGTGCTGACTGTTGCTGTGCTGACTGTTGCTGTGCTGACTGTTGCTGTGCTGACTGTTGCTGTGCTGACTGTTGTTGTGCTGACTGTTGTTGTGCTGACTGTTGCTGTGCTGACTGTTGCTGTGCTGACTGTTGCTGTGCTGACTGTTGTTGTGCTGACTGTTGTTGTGCTGACTGTTGTTGTGCTGACTGTTGCTGTGCTGACTGTTGCTGTGCTGACTGTTGCTGTGCTGACTGTTGCTGTGCTGACTGTTGCTGTGCTGACTGTTGTTGTGCTGACTGTTGTTGTGCTGACTGTTGCTGTGCTGACTGTTGCTGTGCTGACTGTTGTTGTGCAGACTGTTGCTGTGCTGACTGTTGCTGTGCTGACTGTTGCTGTGCTGACTGTTGCTGTGCTGACTGTTGCTGTGCTGACTGTTGCTGTGCTGACTGTTGCTGTGCTGACTGTTGCTGTGCTGACTGTTGCTGTGCTGACTGTTGCTGTGCTGACTGTTGCTGTGCTGACTGTTGTTGTGCTGACTGTTGTTGTGCTGACTGTTGTTGTGCTGGCTGTTGTTGTGCTGACTGTTGTTGTGCTGACTGTTGTTGTGCTGGCTGTTGTTGTGCTGGCTGTTGTTGTGCTAACGTTCCTTAAGACCCATATAGAATGTAAGAAACCTCTGTGTGTTTAGTGGTACAGCAAAGCCTTGCTGTCGTTTTGATAAAACCGTGGTGCATGTTAGTAGGCCAACACATGTCACATGCAAAGGCCAGCCTCATAATATAATAAAATATATGGCATAGAATAATATAGATCACACAAAAATTAGCTCACATAATATTTAGATTAAGCACAATTTAGATCCCACCGAATATAGATAATTAAGAATGCATATCAAAATAGTTGTATGGATCAAACGTAATTTAGATCACACATCACAACCTACACATATGTCTTCTACAGAAGAAGCCTTAATAAGGTGCAGCTTGCAATAAAAGCTCTAAGGCACACGACCAAGTTTTCTGAAGACAGTAAGCTTCACTAGAGACACTAGCCGTCTAAGCCAAAATATGAAATGAGACACGCGGAAGAAATGAAACATCACATAGAATATAGATCATAAAATAAATAGATGACACATAATATCATCATCATCATAACCAGAAGACTGGTCTAGAACAGACATCGGCGATCATGACTCAGCATTTCTTTCAGTTGTTAGCTTCTTCTTCTGAATATTACCGTGGAGACCCCGTTAGGACCGAGGAAAGAGACAGCAATTTAACTAAACATTAAATAAAAAAACATCGCAAACAACAATTATAAACAGATGACAGAGTGTCACTTAAGGTTTTTAGTCCAGCCCTTCAGTGACAATTTGAAAGCCGGCACAGTAGGGACAGTGATGGAGGCCTGGTCCAGGGTATTCCACAGCCTAATGACTGACGGAAAAAAAGGATATTTGTAGACGTCGGTGCTTGTGGGACATGCAGCTTGAGCTGTTTAATTGTTTACGAGTCATGACTTTTCTTTGCAATCGTTATTCACGGTAGGTTGCAATTACTTTCTGTGTGGGCAGCTCCCATACTGCGGGCGGGTTGTAGTAGCCAATGCGCCTTTAACGACATCCTCTACATAGCACAGTTGAAGCGGTGACTAGTTCCTGAGATATTTCTTAGCTGCTCACCACTTCTATCCATCATCTGCCTTCCATGACGTCTCGTAACCCTGATGGGGGGGGGGGCTAAGCGGGTACTCCATCTCTGCCCACGAGGTGTCCCGCAGGCTAGCGGAGGGAAGGAGGCGCCTTACATCTCCTATTGATGGGGTTTGCCCTATCCCGCCACCTCTGAATATATTTTACGTAATTTACACCACACATAGATTATAAATTATTTAGTTAAAAAAACTCACACATAATATAAATCATACTTACATTTGATAACACATAGAATCTAATACAGTTTACACAGAATATATTTTCTCACGGAATAGGCCTACAGATTTTTCTCAAACTTTAGATCATGCCGAGAATAGATTCTAGATCGCACCAGAATATACAGTATGAAATGTATACAAATCACACAAATGCCCCCATCTGTCTTCAAAATCAATCCGATAATGCTTATAAATTATTGTATGTATGTTGTTACGTCCACAATCCCCTTGTGGCCAGAGCTGTGTAGATCTTGCTGATAATTCTCGTTAGTCCTAGGGGAGACTTTAATTATTAGTATTTATGTTTCAGTATTACACGAACTCTTCTTATAGTCCTGGGCACAAACTCAGTATTTGTATTCCAACATTTCCTTTCTTGGGCATTAGAGTAGTAGATAAATCTTATAGTAATGTATACAACACAATAGAATAGTAACTTGACAAGGACGCTTCAGTGTAACTGTTGTTGATAGTTTATTTCAGGTGATATGTTCAATATATACAATATATCTATTATGTACAGTTAGAATAAAATAGTGCAAACACAAACGTTCTCAAAGGAACATATTTTGAAACTCTCTGTCTTTCAGACAAAACAAATCATTAAATACTATCCGAGTGGTGCAAGGGACAGACCCATTACCAGTAGGGGTGAAAATCATGGTATCATTACTAAACTCATAACAAAAACGATAGGAACTTCCCCTATTAAATAATGAGTCGTTCCCAGACCCTGAGAATTTGAGATCAACACAGAATCCCAACATTACCTAGAATCTTTCGTTTTCCTACTAAACGTCCTAATATTGTGTGTAGTGAGAAAAGAGAGAGAGAGAAGAATAAACATTGCGTGTTCCAATTCTTGGAAAAACAATATACATGACAATGTGTTAAAAGAAACTAGCCGATGTCTAATATCTGCTACCAGCATTATTTCAGCAATGTTATTATTCACGCAAAAATTGTTTGTTTTTTAAAAATTATTTTGATCTAATATCTACACAATTAAGACTAAAATAAGTCTTTATAATTCGTATTTAGACGTTTAGTCCATGCAAACAATAAGTCATACATAAAACCTTTGCTGTTTCTGGATCCTTATCAAGCTATTGACCTAGGACCTAGGACCTACATCTTTAGTTCATGAGAGTAAACATGAAAAGACCCGTCAGAAAACTTAAATAATGTGTGTGACGTTTATAAGTCTTCTGCGTTTTTAAAATCATAAATCATTTAAAGCACTGTGAAAATTATTAATTTTATCTAATTGTTTACAATAATCTGTGATAACTTTTTTATTATTTAAAACAAAACAAAAATAAATGTGTCAAATAAAATATATGTGTTTTTGTTATTACAGTGTGCGGTGCGCTTATCAATAAGTATTAATGTTTTTATACAGATCTTGCAGCAGGTGAATAGGGCTAACAAAACAGTAGTTTGGCAGTGTCGTTGACAACGGCTTACGAAATTGATTGTGTGGCAAGGTCAATGTCAGATGTGCTTTACTAAACCGGTGGCTTGGCATGTCACTTCAATAGTTCGAAAGGTTATTTAGCTAGCTCTCCACTAATATAAAGTAGGCTACATCTAAGTCCAGCATTGACCTATGACCTACCCGGGGCACTCACTGACCTTGTTAGACATTATGGCATTCACGTGTGCGTAGTTCTCCAGCAATGTCTTGCATAACCACAGGTTATTGTTCAGAGCTGCAATGTGCAGGCACGTCCGGCCGTCCCCGTTGGCGCTGTCGATGCCTTCGTGATGACCAGTGGAGTTGTCAAGCAGAGACATCAACATGTCTAGGACAATGAAAGAACACTGGATTAGAACTAATTATCTATATCTATCTTTTATCTTTCCCAGCAAATAACCTACTTCCCATATCAATAAGTTTTAAAGAACAAATTTATATATATATATTTATAAATAATGAAAAACATGTATAGGGTATTTTTTATATAAATATAGGTACAAGTTCTATGTATATTTATAAATAAAGGTACAAGTTATATGTTTATTTATATATATATATATAAAATATATATATTTATATATATATAGGTAAAAGTTATATGTAGGCCTATATTTATAAATAAAGGTAAGAAATCGATGTATATTCATAAAAATAGGTACAAGTTATTTGTTTATTTATATAAATAGGTAAAAGTTCTATGTATATTTATAAATAAAGGTAAAAAATCGATGTGTATTTATAAATATAGGTAAAAGTTCTATGTATATTTTATTAAAAAAACAACACTAAACGTTCTATGTATAAATAAAGGTAAAAAGTAAATCTAATGATCAATTATGAAGAAAGAATCAAATCAACTTCAAACCTATGTGTCCTGATTGTGCGGTTTCGTGGAGTGGTTGGTCTCCTTTGACATTTCTGGGCCACAAGTCTACCTTGTGGTCACACAACACCTGGAGGCACTCGGTGGACCCACTGACCGCTACACAGTGAGCAACTCTGGAATGCACCATGAACATAAATCAAAACGTAAACAAACAAAAAAGGATTTGCAGACGATGTCAGAAAATTTAGATTTTTAAAAATTTATTAATATGAACTTCGCAAAACTTTGATTTTTTTCTGGCTAGGAACAACCATGTTAGCCGACATTCAAAAACAATCATTAACCCAATTTTGGTCAGCCAATCGAGCGTATACTTGGCACATTGACGTTAACCTAATGACGACATATTCTATCAATTAGATCTATAGGGCTTGTGACGCAGAGTTCACACGTTTCTGCGGCCACGGCATTTGAGAGATTGTGTGGCCAGCAAAATGTCCAGTCGCCTTAACTTTGCCCCCACTAACGTCAGATATTCATATAATCCCGGTAGAGTCAGGGACACCCTGCAGACCCGGGATCAACTAATATCCTTCACCAAGATTCGAACACAGGACATTCGGTATGCAAGTCCAGCACTCTGCCGCTCGACCACAGTGTCCCCAAAAAACTTTAAAGAAAGTTCCTGAAGCCAGAAAGAGATATATTACTAACGTCCTTCCCCGTGTGTCTGTGTGAGTTTTGTCCGCTCCCAGGTCCAGCATCAGTTTTAGACAGTCCAGACGACCCAGGGTGGCGGCATAGAACAAGGGAGTGCACTGGTTTTTATCAACTGGATCTATGTCAGCTCTGTGGAAATAGACACAGATTTTTTTAATTTGACGAATAGACAAAGACTTCAAGAGGTTTTGGGATAAATTGAGAAACGTAGCAAAAAAAACAAACAAACACCAATAATGTCAAGGCTTTGTGGTTTGGTGTAAAACGGAAGATTTAAAATAATATATAACCGTAAAATAATGAAGAGTTAAAGTCACATATGTTGTAGAATAAATAAAAAGATCGAAAATATTATTATGACTTGCGATGTGTTGCCATTCCGATGGTTACAAGGTCAAGTCAATAGTTTTTCCCATGGTCACGAAAATCTTGACGATTTTGACTAGTATCTTTTTTTTTGTTGAGGCAAAGTAAAAACGCCGGATGTGCCTTGTTAATGCAACACAATCTTCTTATAGAACTGACTAAAGAAACAACTGGAAGCTGTTTAACTAGCCATACTTTACATTTTTATAACCATGAAATGAAAAGATGAAGAATGATTTTTTTTTTAGCAAAGCTGCGAGCCGTTTTAGTTTTATAAGTTTTACGTGACCTTATAACATATTCGAACTCAAGATTAAATATATACTTAACCTTTTTTCCATGAAAGTCTTTGTCATGCTTACTATTTGTAATGAATGCATACTAGGAGGGATGTGTTGCCAGTACAATGGTCCTCAAAATGTGTAAGTTAGAAAAAATGGCAGGTTAAGGCAAAAAAAAAAAAAGACCGTTCGAACCTGTGGAATTTACACGCTGGGGAGATAGTAAGAGAGGTCCACCTACTTGCAATGTTTAATCAGCGTCTCTATGCACGCCGTTTGACCTCTGCTTGCAGCACAATGCAGAGCTGTGAGGTCATCCTTGTCCACCCTGTTGACGTCAGCGCCATAGTCTACGAGCATGGAACAACCCTCGGAGCTTCCTGTTGGGGACATATGGATTAGCCAATGAAAGGTAAATTATCTTTTTCTAAGTAGATTTTATGGAGAGAGAAATAAACATATAGTGAGAGATTAGAGAAAGAGAGAGAGAGAGATGAGAGATATGAGAGAAAGAGAGAGAGAGAGAGAGGGAGGGAGATAGGAGAAGATAGGGACAGCTAGAAAAGAGAAGGAGATAAAGAGAGGAAGAGATAGTGAGAGTGACAGAGAGGCAAAAAAAAAGAGAGAGAGAGAGAGATGGTAGGAAAGGAAGAAAGGAGAGAGAGGGCATGAGATGTTGAGTGAGAGAAATAGAGAGACAGAGAGTGAAGAGAGAGGAAAGGGAAGACAGAGAGTTATGAGATCGCAGGAGGAGTGAAAAAGTAAGAGTTATAGAGAAAGTACAAGACAAGGGAAGAGAAAGAAAGAGGAAATAGAATGAGAGAGAGAGAGAGAGAGAGAGAGAGAGAGAGAGAGATAGAGAGAGAGAGAGAGAGAGAGAGAGAAAGGGGAAAGGAAGGGAGATAAACGTGAAAAGCCAAGAGTACGATAGAACTGGAGTCGGCAACCTTTTGCTA
Source organism: Anisus vortex (assembly GCA_949126835.1). Taxonomy (NCBI): domain Eukaryota; kingdom Metazoa; phylum Mollusca; class Gastropoda; family Planorbidae; genus Anisus; species Anisus vortex. Next base: position 20,314,720 of record OX421495.1, on the reverse strand, counting down.
ATGGTGTGCTAAACTAGGATTTCTAAATCATTCAGCGTGCCAACAGACTAAATGTCAACCTGCTCTATTATACTTGTTTAATATTTTTTTTATAAGACAATTAGTTTAACTCTGTGACAAGACCAAGGCCAAAAGCAATCGTTAAAGCGTTTTAATATTTTAAAAATTAACGTGTGAGTGATTATCGTCCTTTTTATTTGCATTTTTACCAAATACAATATTTGATTACTATACTTTCACATTAATTTATGGTAATTATTGTAATTATTTTGTTACCATGATCATTTGGCTGTCAAGATTAGGATCTAGCAACTGTTATAACTGATTATATTTTGTTCTCAGTTATAACTAGGATATGCTTAAATTTTTTTAGACGATGCTATTTATGTAACTGTCTATCATTTAGCGGAATTAATACATTGTAATCATACACACTGGGTAGTTAATTCATTGTTTAAGAAATGTGCAGATAATTCTTGAGTCACATAATATTTATATAATTTTCAAATAATTTTTATACTTTGGTCATTATAAAGTTATAAGTTGTAGGCACTTTAGTGTTTTATAAAAGAAAAAAAAAGAAACATAATATTAGACACATTAGTGAAAAAAAAACGGGCTAATTATTTCCCTTTAATAAAAATAAAGTTTCTAAATTTGATTCAATAGTGATGCCAAACAAGTTATGTTTTGTAATATAACAAATAATACTGACTATCTATTACTGACTAATTATTATTTCTTTATATAATTCCACCATTGTGGTATTCATTACAAGATTTAATTAGAGAGATACAATTAGTTTACGTTAAACAGTTGTAAATAAGCATTTCCTGCATTAATTGTTTGCCCATTTAACCATAAGGAGTTTATCTTTTTAACATTAGCCTAATAATGACAACAACTACATAATATAATGCTATTAAACAGTCTCTTATATTTATTAAATTAATAAAAACAAATTATGTTTTAGAATAACTTATATGTATGTTTAATTATAGAAGATGAGCATAAAACTCTTTTAAATGTAATTAGTCTGCATCAATTTATGAGCGCCTTGTCTTAAATGATTTTCTCTAATTCATAATAGCAGATACTTATTTAGTCATGTCTGAGTAGTGAAGTATTAGTGAACTCTTTGAATGCTTAACACAGCTTTCAAGTGCAATAAGTAGTGTTCACAAGTGTAAGTTGAACTAAAAGCTGAAAGTAGAGCGAATGAATGCCTGGCAGTTGAGAATAGCCGATGACTTTCCTAAGCATCTTCCTTCCAGATTTTCTCGCAAATTGTCATTTTAATGCCCCATTGTTTTTTGTTTTTTTAATGCTTAAAATTCAACTAGAAGCGTTTTAAAATCGTCAATATCCCGGCTCTTTCAATACATCTACATCTAAGAAGGTTGTAGTAAGATCAAGCCAGTTAGGCTTGATGAGGTATGAAAAAATGAGTCAATGAATTTGAAAGTCTTGCATTTGTTTAGAAAACTCCGCTTTGAGTGCTTCAAACTATATACTAAAAAGCCCAACTATATATCTTAATATATGCCTTAATAAAGGGAAGAACATATAGTTTAAAGTTTTAAAATTGATTTCACTCAAGATGTAAGGAAATCCATTTCAGTGATCTAACAGGTCAAGTGCCCTTGACCCCGTCCTTGTCAATGCGATCAACTCACTGAAATGTGTCGCTATGTCATTCAGAAACATCGGCTTCAACAGTCAGTTTTTCTCATTCAGAACCGGAAAATCAATTTTAAAATAACTCTTGGAGGTCTCTCGCGTGCAATGGAAAATCGCGCTGCGTGCCAAGTTTGGCATGCGTGCCGTAGGTTGCCGAGTCCTGCGATAGAACATTGAAGATTAACCAACTAACTATGGTAGCCTTCCCTTTCTTTGTATCACAATCAAATGATAAACCCTAACAGAGCTAGGGTAGTTATATCTAAATAAAAACGTCATTATCGTCTCTACACTTCTCGTCTATATATTGCATTGTGTTACAAATAGTGAAAAAAAAATGTTTATGAAATGAAAGAGTAGACAACTCACCTGCACTAGCTGCCCAGATTATCGGAGTTCTCTTATCCTTATCTTCAGCCTCCACAGACGCTTTGTTGTCCAGAAGTGTTTTGAGAATGACTTGACTAGCGCCACCTGCTGAAGTCATAAAACCAAGGCCACCAATAAATCTCCTACCTGCCGTGGCTACTGAGACGTGTTGACCAATACATTACGGAGACAAAGGCAAAGCTATAAAACACTGGCACTATAAAACCTTAACAAAAACAACGTATAAATACGAAAGGAGATGGTGCCCAATCTTCCTGTTTATTTCAATACAGTAAAATCGTTTTGGGTATAATTCTTTCAGCGAAGCAAAGTTCATCAGTTTCGGTGTATGTGGAATACAGGATAGTTAAGCCATCGCAATGCCAAGACGCTGTTAGTTTGCATGAAACTAGTTTTAAGGTGTGAATGTGAACAGTCAACTGTTTGCACCGAACCTGTATGTTGGCTTGGCTACACAGGGTTGCACAAGTGTTTTTCTCCTCCGAGCTCGAAGAGAGTTAGTTATCTCGGTTCGTAGTCTCATTCTGGAATCGTGAGGTTCAAGTTTAAGGTACCAATTAAACCTCTATAGACAGCGGGATACCCGTAGATCCGGACAGTACCCCCCTCCCTCCTCCCACTTCACACCCCGAAAACAAAAAACAACAACAACCGGTGTTTGTTTAAACTGGGTTTGAACTCGAGACGAACAAGGCAGTCAGAGCGGAGCTGCCAGTGCATATCCCGCACCCCCTCCTTTCTCAAACTGTGTTATAGTTATTGGAAATCAAACCAATTTTCAAATCCGTCTTGACGAAATTCTACATCTTATCTTATGTTGAAGTCCAGCCAGGAACCATATGTCGGTGCGTAAGAGTGTTAAAAATACTCACCGCGAGTGACCATTTGTGAGGCGTAGTGGACGGGGTAGGCGTGGTGCTTGTCTGCCACGGACAGGTCAGCACCATTTTCCAGGAGGATTCCGAGAACCTCGGCGTGTCCACAGACTGTTGGAGATCAACATAACAACGTTTTTCACGGTGAACTTGTCTAGTCTCACACGATTAAACTATTCATACATACATTTATCAAGTACTCAAGTGTACTTAAAGTCAAACACAATACTAGAACAAATGGATTACTTGGCTCACAACCTACTATCCAGGCTGCAGAGCCGTAGACCTTCTCTAGCAGTCATTGCCAGGCAAAAATTTGTTTTGTCTCTTTGAACCTTTTGTTTATGTTGTTATATGGTGTGTTACTGATTGGTAGGATGCTCGGAGAAGGGTGGGAGGGGGCGGGGGACGGAAAATTATGAAAAAAATAAAAGCAGGTTTACAAGTATATAACAGCAAGATGCACTGATGATGCCTTTTGATTCATGCTAGAAAAGCCTTATCACCGATTTGACAAACCAAAAACATTACGCTTGAACCTTGAGTACTTTTTATTGAATTTTTCTCTATTTTTAGATACACCCTATTCTACCCTATGACCAAAAATCTATCACATTTAAATTTCAGTGAACATCTTCAAGCATATGTTATGATGTGTGGTTTTGTTGTTGTTGATAAATCGTCCTCAATTCATTAGTATTGGGGCGTCCCCTCTATAAACCATCTACACCAAAGACATTCGGAACACTATGACATGGTGAACCCGGCAGACAAATCGGTTCCCTTATTCAAAGACGCCGATGATACAACCACTGAGGCCTTTATGACCAGGCGCTAGACTACTACTTGATTGATTAAAGCCTTTATTTCTGCATGTCCGAAATGTTCGTTTGTCGTCTTTAGCTTAATTTAAAAAAATTGAAAATGGCTTCAGAGAAAATTTAAATTAAAGAGAAGTACCTGTTTATAAACTCAATCCTGAGTGAGAGGCGCCTGCGATGGATAGGCCATGTCCACAGGATGGGTGCGGAACGCATCCCAAGAGCCCTGCTGTATGGAGAGCTGGCAGCCGGAACAAGAAAGAGAGTTCGCCCTTGCCTGCGTTTCAAAGACGTTTGCAAAAAAGACTTACTACTGGCCCGCATTGAGCCCAAAACGTGGGAGAGCCTTGCTGAGAAACGCACCTCCTGGCGGTCCAAGGTGCGCGAGGGCACTCAAGCTGCAGAAGCCACCATCACAGAAAGAAGTGAAGAGAAACCAGCCAGGAGAAAGGCGAGAGGCAGAGAAAAAGGAGACTGCTCCATCGTCCCTTGAGGATGGAAGGATGCCATATATATATATAAATATATATACCTGTTTATTTAACGAAGGGAAATAATTATATACAACCAAAACATTAATCAAAGGGAAACAATCTACTCACCAGTCGCCCAGTGCGCGACAGTGTGTTTCTCGTTGTCAACCGCCTTCAAGTTCGCTCCCCTTTTCATCAGCAGTTTTATGAGTGGGACGTTTCCGGCTATGACCGCCATGTGGAGGGGCGTGAGACCTTCGTCGTCGGTTGACGTCATCAGCGACGGAATGGACCGAAGTATGTACTCGGCACATCTCGTGTCCGTGTTCTCGGCACAGTGGTGCAAGGCGCAGCGTCGGAACCTATCTTTGTTGGCTACGGGGGCCTAAGGTGAAAACCAAACACATTAGTAGGGCAATCTAACCCGGGTTAAGGAATTAAAGAATGGTGAGAAAAAAAAGTGGGTGGGGGGAAGGGCAAACATTTTGCGGGTTGAGGTTTGAGGATGTGGCTTAATATTTTTAAAGAATGTGTTGTCATAGGCTTATGGTATGTGTGCCAAGTTTCAGATCGATAGGATGACGAAGATGGATTGATTAGCTTTCCTCGCCAGTTAGCAACATACTTTACAGTACTTTACACAGTTTAATGATAAGGATAAAGGATAAGATAAACAATAATAGAGATATGAATAGCTAGATATATGAATATAATCTAATCTTATGCGGGATTTCTAGACTTACGGTAGCTCAACAGCTAGTTCAGAAACTCACCCCAGACTCGACCAATCGGCGCAGCTGCTCAATATTCCCGTTCTGGCACGCCACGATCACAGGGGTGGCGCCCTCGCCGTCCTCCATCTTCAGCGCCTTCTTCGTGTCCGGCAGGTCGCTGGACAGGATCTGTTCCAAGTACCACGACTCGGGCACGGCACAACATCGATGGACAATATTCGTCTCCCTGTGGTCAGTCCTGGTCAGATCTGCGCCGCTGCTGTTGGAGTGAACAAGATGTTTACCGCATAGTATGGTTAGTATGGTTTATACAATACGACTTGGACAGGAGAGGCATCACGATAATTACTGAATTACGTGAACGCAAATTTGTATTTCCCACATCCATACCGACTTTGGTTTAATGAAAGTTGAAACTAATTATTGAAGAATGAAGAATGTATATATATATATATATATATATATATATATATATATATATATAAAACCATATCAGCATTAAGGTATTAATATAATAAATACACATACATAAAACATATGTTGTATTTTTTGTGCATATATAGAAAGGAGTTTTTCTTTTGTTCTAGTTTACAGAGCACATCGTTAAAAAACACGCAGTGCTTTTATAAATCGAAAGATTTAAATAATCAGACCAATTATTAACGTATGTATGAAATGTAACAACAACAAAAACCACACTTATTTAACTTATTATAATTGAAAGAATGATATAATATATGTTAAGTTGTGCCTTTTTTACTAAATACATCTTTTAAATTGTTATATCTTTATCAGAATATATATATATATATATATATTTAGTGTTTTTGGTTACATTTTGTTTTTAAAACAATGACAGTTATTGAGATAACAAATGTTTCGTTGCCAAGGAAACTATGGGAGGCTTTTGTCAGAATAACAGCTGTGTGTGTTTGTCCTAAACTGGATCAGTGATAGTAGACTATGTGCAATAATGCGTAGCGATACGATAATAATGAACTATTTCAATATTTTGCACATCTCTAAAGAATGTCATAAAGCTAAAGGGTCTTTCATAACAGCATCCCCTTTTAAATATGTTCCTAATGGCCAATAATGTAATTTAAATTAAAACATCAACGGGCCTCTGTTTTTTTAAAAACTACTTACTTCAAGAGATATTGAAAAACTTCCTTATTTTGTAGGTACAGCGCATAGTGCAATGGCGACCTCTTCGACGTCACTTCCTGTATGTTGACGTCACCTCCGGAAGCGACCAGAACTTTAAGAAGCTCAACATCACCTTTCTGTACGGCGGTAAGGACTGGGGCGGTGCCATGAGCGTCATGTGTGTTGATCAGCTAGGTTAGAGTAAGGATGGAAAACAAAAGATATTGACTTGTTTAACATGATTAGAAAAATGCATTTATTGGTAGAATCTACAGTATTACAGTTACAGTTAGTTGTTTAATAAATATTCAATTTGTGATTGCATCGGTGTGTTTATTAGAAACCAGACATATGAATGTAATCCAGCGATTTAAGAACCACCGTAAGCGGCAAACTCAAATTTAAAAACCACTGTAAGCAGTATACTCAAATTTAAGAACCACTGTAAGCAGTATACTCAAATTTAAGAACTACTGTAAGCAGCATACTCAAATTTAAGAACTACTGTAAGCAGCATACTCAAATTTAAGAACTACTATAAGCAGTATACTCAAATTTAAGAACCATTGTAAGCAGCATACTCAAATTTAAGAACCACTGTAAGCAGTATACTCAAATTTAAGAACCATTGTAAGCAGCATACTCAAATTTAAGAACTACTGTAAGCAGCATACTCAAATTTAAGAACTACTGTAAGCAGCATACTTAACGTTAAGGATCACAAAGATCCATCCACTTCTGTCAAAACGGGCACACATAAAGCAGTAGGTAATGTACTCAGTACTCTTGTCATTCCACGGTGAGTTAAAGGCATGACATGACATTAATACCAAGATAGCACCGTGTCTCAAGTCTCAAGACTATGGCAGTGTCAGCACTCAATATTTTCACACGTGTTCTGTCTGATGTAATAATTGTTGAAAAGGTTGCATTAAAAAAAAATCTGCATCAATTTAGCGTTCGTGTACAAGTTCGATAACTTTTGATTGTGAAAACAAATTGGTTTCACTCGTGTATTATCTTCTCTTGGGTTCGTTTAACTTGATGCAAAGCTTGATTATTTTTACACAGGGAGCGCTAATCAAGTAAATCGATTTCTCGACAGAATATTATCTATCTATCTATATCCATCAATATATCTGTTCATCTGTCCATTTTTCATTCTGTCTATCTGTTTATCTGTATTCGTCTATCTATCTATCTATCTATCTATCTATCTATCTATCTATCTATCTATCTATCTATCTATCTATCTATCTATCTATCTATCTATCTATCTATCTATCTATCTGCCTTTCTTTTTATCTGTCTATCGGTGTATTTGTCTACCTGTGTGTATGACTTCTTATATAAAGCGGTTCAAGGTTATCTAGATGAGAATAGGCCAGGGATCAACAGTCAAAGACGCGCGTGCCAAACTTGGCACGCAGAGCGATTTTCAGTAGCACGCGAGCGACCTCCAAGAAGAAGATGTTTTTATACTATCTACATACAAATCACGCTGGATTTCGATATTAAAGTTCAGGAAAGTTTGAATGTCAAGATGTTGTTAGCCTTGCGATCGGTGATTGAATCTATTGTTACAATAGTTAATTTTATAGGTTGCCACCTGTTATTGATTTACAGGCGATTCATATCTCTTCTACAAGAATGTGATACAAAATACGAAGATCTGACGTTGCACCCAATGTGCGTTGTCTTAGACGAGGTTGACTTTTGATAGATGCATTTCTTTTTTTGGAAGCAATTCATGAAATTAATGAAATTTTCTTTCCCTGTCTTCAATGAGGAGAACTGACAGTTGAAGCCGATGTTTGTGAATTTTTGAATGACGTTGTGACGTATTTCTAAGAGTTGAACTTGCATTTACAAGGACAGGTTCAAACAGGATTAGAATTGTTAGACCATTGCAATGAATGTGCAATAAAACTGGACGTATCTTGCCATAAAATCAATTTCAAAATATTTAACTACTTCCTTTTTTTAAAGCACACTAAGATAGATGAAACCCCACGGAATGGTACTGAAGTAGATAAAATAAGATATTTAGTTTTAGTAATTAATTCATAAGTTAATTCATTCATCTATAAAATAGTTTAAAAGTATTGATAATTACACAAGTAAAGATAGAGAAGTCGTTCAAAAGAGAAATGAAAAATAAAACAGTATCGATTAAAAAATTTATCTTAACTTATGTTAAAGAAGATCTTTGCGTCCTACGCTCATCAGTTTTTCCGAGTATAGTCTTGTATTTTTATTAATGTTTTAAATGATGTTAAGGTACTGGTTTTCCTGGTTTGTCCAGGCAAACCATTCTATGCCCGAATGCCACTCGGGAAGAAAGAGAACTTATAAATGCATTTGTTCTCGCATAAGGGATAAGGAAAGTATTGTTGCCCTCATATTTAGTTGAGCATTGCAACAGGTTACTACTATTATTACTACTTTACTCTTTGCCCTTCTGTCCTCTAATGTCTGTCAAATCTAGTAATTTGACTATTGGTGTTACTCTTGCAAGTTGTGAATTTTTTGCTAGTAATGAACCTTGCAGCTCTTTTTTTAATTTGTTCTAATTTTTTTTAAATTTGGCATTGCAACAGACAATTACATATCACCAGGATGAATACATATTAACTAATCCCCATAGAATTTATCAAATGCACTCATATTGAGTCAATACACAAACTTTTTAAGTTTTTAATATTTTAAATAATATTAAGTTAACTTTTAAATAATTTTATCTGTATATGACATTTTCTTTCTTTTTTTTTATATTGCAAAAGCTGCATAAAACACATTTTAAAGTAATTTTAATTTGTACAATTTCACAGCTATAAGTCAACACTAATAATTAATCATTACCTCAAAAATTGACTTCGACCCTATTTTTTCACATTATTTTGCTTTTATCAAAAAATCAGTTTGTACGGTAACTTCACAAGATGAGCTTTTTTTTAGAAGTGCATTGATGCACTAAAAGCGGAGTTTTCTAATCAAAGGCAAGAATTTCAAATTCATGGACTCGTGTTTGCATACCACATCAAGACCACAGAATAGGTATAGAAGTCTATACCTATTCTGTGATCAAGATTGACTGGATTTATCTTATTACTTCTTTGATTTAGATCTTTTATATTTTGTAGAGGTACAGTGGCTATTTTAAAATGTATGAATTTTAAACAACTAAACATAGGTATCAATGTTGAACATATTATACCACATATGAAAGCTGTTTTAAGCACACAGAGAGGTCACTTACACTCAGAAGTAACTAAATATGTACCTGACATTGAACAATTAGCAAAGAGCATTTATGTACCAGGCGCTCATTAATTGATTCAGACTAGACTAATAACATTCAGAATATTATTTTGCAGATCTTCTTTAATTAATCATAAATATAATTAATTCTAAAAAAAATTTATTTGTATTTTTATTTTCATAAATATAACCGCCCTCTATACTAGAATTATGTTATGTAATTGTTGTAATTATTATGTTTAAAATAATCCTTCCTTAAATCGATTTAAACAATTAAAGCAAGAAATGTTTATTTACAACGTTTGAACGTAAATTAAATTTATAAATCTAATTTCCAGTTAAGTTTGTAACAAAACTAATATTACTTGTTAATTTTTATTTCCTTATAAAAGTCTATCATTATGGTATTTCAATTTTGTTCGGCATTTATTAAAGGGAGATAATTAACCCGTTTTATTATTTTGCATTAATATTACGTTAATATTTCTAAATGTTTTCCATTTTTCTTTTCTAAAATAAAAATAAAGAGATTACATTTACAGCTTTAAAATGATAAAGTTATAAAGGATAGATAATTAGATAATTATTAAATGACTGAAGAATTTATATAAGCATTTTAAAACATTAAATTAACTACCCGTTACGTATGATTACTACGTATCAATTTCACTTCACCTGTGGTTGGTAGAAGCTTACTGCTCTTAAAATGATTAAATTATAAATACTCGTATAAATCTCAGGTAGTCTGAGATACAAATACAATGAACTTTAAGCAGGTGCTGGAATAAAATGACATTAACTATTGATGTAAACATGTTAGATCTAGTGAAATTTAGTATTTGCGATTAAGCCCCCCCCCCCAAAAAAAAAAGAGAATAATCACAACTATATATTTAAAAAATAAATAAATGTAAAACGTTTAAGGATTTTCTTGGCCTTGGTCTTGCTACGACGCTAACTAAATAAATTGTCTCATAAAATTGAATAAAAAATATAGTATGGCAGATTTTGGTACGCTGAATGATTTAGATAACCTAGTTTGGAACACTCCTAGCAAAAGGCTACCGACCCCTGGAACAGACTACGAGAGCCTTGTTTATAAAATCCATATTATAACTTTTTAACTATCCATGTTTATAACAAACCGGTAGCAGTCACCAAATCACTAGTCTATCCATCTACACCCCCCCCCATCTTAATTTTAAATTTTACATTCCACTACCTCTTTTAACTCCCCCCTCTCTCTCCCTCTCTCTCTCTCTCTCTCTCTCACTCTCTCTCTCTCTCTCTCTCTCTCTCTCTCTCTCTCTCTCTCTCTCTCTCTCTCTCTCTCTCTCTCTCTCTCTCTCTCTCTCTCTCTCTCTCTCTCTCTCACTCTCTCTCTCTCTTTCTCTCTCTATCACTCTCTCTCTCTCTCTCTCACTGTACTTCCCAGTTCTCCCGAGAATAGTCTCAAGACCCTGTGTTCTAAATATAGAATAACTTCTTTCCAACCATCTATTGGCAAATATCTTTAGCGGCAAATAGCTACAGGGCATTGTGAATAACGTTATAATCGATTACTGCCTATACAATTAGCCGAACGCTAGTTGATTCGCTATTTTATCTCTACACTAACATGCTGAAATTATATCGATTCATGATAGTAATATCCGTTGAAGTTGACCATTGTTGCTGTCCAACATAAGCATGAAGGGCATTAAACTGTTGTGCTGCCTGTGTGAAATAGAGGAACCCTTTTTAAGACCAATATATAATTTAGTCACAAAATTTACTAAATGATAGATATTATGCTTTAGGTCTTTCATTTAGTGAAACCCGGGAATGGAATGGGTTGCCCTAAACAAACCAGGAAAACTTGTAACTTAACATCACTTAGAACTCTAATAAAAAAATGCAAGATTCAAAAACACGGATAAGCGTAGGACGCAATAATCTTGTTTAGAGAAGGAGCGTCTGTGACATGTAAGACAAGATAATGATTTACCTCTTGAGTTTTGCCCAGGATGAGCCGGACGCAGTCTATGGCACCAGAGTGTACGGCCAAGTGCAGGGAATTGAACCCCGAGCCGTCCATAATGGAAGGGTCAGCGCCTTGTTCAAGTAGAAGCTTGACCATCTTCTCATCCCCAAGTCTACATGCCAGGTGCAGTGCAGTTTTCTTCTATAGTGACAGATAGAGTGACTATCAATGAACTGCATGCTATGTATACGCTAAGGCATTTGAATCTTAAAAAATTGTCTTCACTATCTATACAATTTGTATTATACATATTATAGTACAATGTAAAGTAACCCAGCCGAACCTAATTGATCGATAGGGCCGATGAAGCAGCGTTCACAAGCTTCTGTGGCCAAGGCATATTAGGGGCTTGTGTGGCCAGCACATTTTGCCCCTGCTTCCTTGACTCTAACAGATGACACCCTCCATCCTCCATTACAATGATTCGAACCCAGGTCCTTTGGTATGCCAGCCGAACGAGCTGTCACTCGGCCACCGTGTACCGTATATATCATACACGGTATATCATACACGGTATATCATACACGGTATATCATACACAGTATATCATACACGGTATATCATACATGGTATATCATACACAGTATATCATCTAAATTTAAATACCGTACTTTCTGTACCCTTTTTGTAAATGTCAAATGGCCGGACTATAAAAACTAAATAGGCCTACCTATTATATTAATATATTCATATTGTATTATCTACTCTTATATTAAAGACTTTCTCTACGTTTTATAGAATAAGCACACACACACAAATGAGTACAAATCAATGAAACTGGGCTACAGATTGTTCAAATATACACGCAAATATGGACCCCCACCAAAAACCCAAAGTCATTTTTTTATATGCAAATAGACATGAATGGTATAACTGATATACCTAAAAATTAAAAGACATAGACTCTAGTCTACATGTGCACTTAAAAAGTCAAGCGTATAAAGTGGACTGGTCATGCAGTATGTAGACACTCCCCCCCCCCCCCACTCAGACATCGTCTGCGTCTTACCGACCGACTCATCTCGTTGACGTCTGCACCGTACTTCAGCAGGAGCCTGCAACACTCCATAATCTCGTCATGTTTTGTTAATGACGCTCCGGCCGCCTTCTTCACGTACTGGATCACGGCTGGATCGGGTTCCTCTCTGGTCACGTGATGTCACGTGATAGAAAAAAAAGTTGCAGCAATGGGGGCAGGAGAAACGGCAAGGAATTGAAAAGAAGGAAAGAGAAAAAAAAAGAAAACTGTTTGCAATATTAATTGGGCGGAGATGTAATTGGAAAATGCCTCGGACAATTACCTTTCAGGGTTTTTACTGATTTTTTTCATTTCTTTGGAATTGTTTAAAAAACAAAATTTGAATCTTGATTAAAAGTGATATTTGTCTAAAGCAAAGCAAAACATTATTGAATCGTTATGCAAGATCTTATTGGCTTAACGACAATAAAAAAACAACCTATGATGAGTAATATAGAGCTCATACGTTTAAAGTATAAAGTATAAAATATAAAGTATACGCTCATAAAGTATTTTTGTAATTACCGATTACCGCCTCAGACCATACAAATTAATCTTTTAGACTTACTATTTTATCGGGCTTTTCCCTAAAATTTAAAAAACGAAGATAACTGACCGTAAGTCGTGACATATTTTCAACAATGCAATTTGGATATCAAACTTGTAATGTTACGACCACTGATCTATAAAAAGAAAGGATAGGGCATGGACGTAACATTCTTGAAGAAATTTCCACCATTTTGTTTCTACTGTCACTGATCAATATATATAATTAGCGTGAGTTTGTTTATTAATTTAGATGTTTGTTTCTGCTCTACATCTCCTAAGCCGTTTGAATAATCGGGTTAAAAGTTAAATGTATAAATTGAAAACATTCTCCAAAAGAAATTTATATTTTATCAACAATATTGTTTAATGCGTTCATTTATTTTTTTAAAATAAACTTAGACCTTATTACTAATCATCGTATGTTAAGGTTATAAAACAGACGACATGTCCGAATGATGTCCCTTTGCAATGCTTTCAAATTTATTGTGTTTCGGGACCGGGTTTTCCCGTACTGCGAAATATTGCTGTCTACTTTTTTTATTATTAACTTCTTTTATTGCTTGGTATTTGTTTTCTTTTTTCTTTCCTTTTGTTTCTTGTTAGTTTTATATTATTAATAATAAGTCAGAAGCTTGACAGCAACAATTCCTATGCATATTGTGTAAAATGGCAGAAACATAGATTCCGTTCAGATCTATTTGTAGATCAGTGGCGCAGTAAGTTTTAGACACAATTTTGTTTATATCGATAACTGCGGTGAAACTGATTAGATTTCCCTATCTTCAGTTTGCTAAAACCATAGACTATAATATACATGGACCGCTTGCTTTAGTTTTTTTAGGCTATTATCTTATTTTTATTGCAATTCCCGATTCTAAATGAAGTAATTGTTAGACAAGTTCCGTTTTATTAAATCGCGTTTTTTCGACTTTAAATGAATACTTGTAGGCCTATTAATCTTTTTATCATTGACTATAATAAGATGGACCGCCTGCTCTATTTTTAGAGCTTATAATCTTTTTCCGTGCGCACACAACACTGATCTATACATGTTTCCGCTCTGTACAACTTTCGCTTTTAATTTTTCATTGAGAAAATCATAGCGATTAAATAAAACGGAAGTTGTATATCAATAACTTTATTTCCTGTATAGCAATTACGTTATTTAGAATCGGGAATTCCGAACATCAGTGGTTTCAAGTCCTCATATAGCAGAAATACTAAAGCAAGCGGTCCATGTATATTATAGTCTATGCTAAAACCAATTTATTAAGAAGGCGCAATCCATTCTTTTTATAGATCAGTGGTTACGACCAAAAAAAGGAACAAAACTATTATTGACCATTTTTTAGAAAATCTTCCCTAAAAAAATAAAAATAAAAACAACACCTTTTTAGTTGCCCGTATATTTGTTTTTAATTGTGCGTAGCACAGTACTGAGGGTCTAGAAATACGAATACGACGAAATTCGGACAGTTACCTCCCCGGTATGTTATAGCTTATCCAAGAAATGCTTCTTAGACAATATTTGTATAAACAAGGCATTTATCATCCTATTAGCCTCTTCAAAAAAAACAAAACGTAGTGCATCAATGATCTTCAAGGATGTTCCTTTTGTTAGAGAAATCTATCATATCGTTTGAGACTAACTTTCTTACTTTCTTTACAAGTTAAGGTAAGAGGTTAAAAAAAAAAAGTAAAATAAAAAAAAGTATGTCTACCTGTAGCACTCTTCAATCAATTTCTTGGACTCAGCCACGCCCAGTTCTGAGAGTAGTTTGGACATGATCTTGTAATTCTCACTTTTCACCAGTTGCCGAAATCTTTCATTTCCGTCCATTCTGTTGATCTCACTGGCCATCGCTGCCACCAAAACTTGCTAGTGAAAGATTCTATGTCTTGTTGTTTTTCTCTCTCTCTCTAACTCTCAGTTTGGGGTTGATTTGAAATAACCGTTTTTCCTTTATAAAAATACAAACGAAAACAAAAACGTATTGATTTATCAACACACACATACACCCACTCATACAGACACACACACACACAAATACCACACACACACTCACACTGGCACACTAATTCACTAAGACTATTTCATGTATTAATTTACGACATTTATATTTTATTTAGTACTCATGCACGTATAAATTATATACATTGCATTGGGTGTGACACACTGGCGTAAGTACTCATGCACGTATAAACTATATACATTGCATTGGGTGTGACACACTGGCGTGCACGTATAAACTATATACATTGCATTGGGTGTGACACACTGGCGTGCACGTATAAATTATATACAGTGCATTGGGTGTGACACACTGGCGTGCACGTATAAATTATGTACATTGCATTGGGTGTGACACACTGGCGTGCACGTATAAATTATATACATTGCATTGGGTGTGACACACTGGCGTGCACATATAAATTATATACATTGCATTGGGTGTGACACACTGGCGTGCACGTATAAATTATATACATTGCATTGGGTGTGACACACTGGCGTGCACGTATAAATTATATACATTGCATTGGGTGTGACACACTGGCGTGCACGTATAAATTATATACATTGCATTGGGTGTGACACACTGGCGTAACGACGGTGGTCGAATCTGGAACCTATTAATTTTTTTTTTCAATTACTAGTAATCTAAGTAAGGATAAACATAATACCGATTTGTCAACTATCCAAACTTTTTGAGGCTGCTGCGGCCACTCCTCAGCTCCCCCTCCCTCCATTCCCAGCAGTGGCGTAGCCGGGGGGGGGGGAGAGCAGGGGGAGAGGCCGCTTATGAGGGGTCGGCAACCTTTTGCTAACAGTGTGCCAAGCTAGGATTTTGAAATCATTCAGTGTGCCAACAGCCTAAAAGTCAACCTGCTCTATTATACTTGTTTTATTACAAGACAAGTAAGTAATTTAAATCAGTAGCAAGACAAAGGCCAAATAAAAAAAGGGGGAAAATCGTTTAAAACGTTTTAATTTTAAAATAATAATGTGTATGTGATTATCATCTTTTTTATTTGCATTTATACTCAATACAAAATTATATTAACATACTTTCACATTTTTTTTTAAAGGTTATATTTTAGTTGTCAAGATACATTGTCATATCTATCTACTGCTAATATTGATTATAACATTATTATATTTTTCTCAGTTTAATTGAGATGTACTTTAATTTATTCAGGTTAATACAGAAATATATAAACAGCATTATTGATACAAAGTAATCAATCAAACTACGCAGTTAATGTAATGTTAAAAAAATGTGCATATATTATATTAATCACATAATATTTATATAATTTTCAACTACTTTTTGACAGTTTGTTCATTATAAAGTTACAAGTTGTAGACCATTTAGTCTTTTATAAAACAAAAATTAAAAAACATAATATTAAAAATATTAGCGGAAATATAAAAAAGTAGCTAATTATCTCCCTTTAATTAAAATAAAGATTACAATTTTGATTCAATAATGATGCCTAACAAAGTTTTGTTTTGTAATATAACAAATATTACTAATTATTATTTCCTTACATAAACTAACGTTGTGTATTCATTACAATATTTAATTATTAGAGGTATAAAATTAATTTACGTTAAACAGTTGTAAGTAAACATTTCCTGCATTAAGGAGTTTATCTCTTAAAAAATTTGACACATTTCATTAAAGGTTTAAAATTCAACTGGCTACGTTTTAAAATCGCCAATATCCCTCATTTAATAAAAAAAAAGTATCTACATCTAAGAAGGTCGTAGTAAGATTAAGCCAGTTATGCTTGATTAGGTATGAAAAAATCAATTTGAAAAACTTGAAAATCCGCTTTGATCTACGTGCCTTAGGTTGCCGACCTCTGCCTAGTTAATACCAGGTCATAAGCAGGAACTTAGAGTGGACAGGAACGGACAACCGTTTGTGCCTGACTTTTACGGTGATGTATCAGTGGTGCATGGACACAGCAGAGTTAGTTCTCCAAGCCCCAAAAGAGTACGCTAGCTCGCATTCTTAAAAAAAAAGGTGGGGTTCAAGTCTGGTTTACTCACCGAAAAGTAATAATGTGACTTAAAGCGCGCTGGCTTTCTCCTTCTCGGCCGTATTCGTGTAGTGATCAAAAACATGGTAACATGAACTTCGCAAAAAAAAAAAAAAGATACTCACAGAATTTAAAAGAAAGAAGAAAAGAAGAGAAATAACTTTTTTTTTAAAAAGGAAAATTCCATTTGCTAAGGATATAACCGTTTATATAGTTTTAATAGCTGAGAGGAAAAAATTAGAAAAGAATAGAGCGTTCCTATAACGTATCATAGAGACAATGTTATATAATTGACACATAAAAATAGTAAATAAAAATGTTGAAATGTTTTAGTATCTTTAAAAATGTCTATTTTGGCGATTTATCTCGTCTTTCAAAATTAACAGAAGAAGAATACAGTCCTATAGAACAGTGGCGTAGCTAGGAGAGGGGTAGGGGGTCCAAATTTGAAAGTCCCCCCGGGCCCCTACTTGAGGGGGGCCCCCAAAGTAGTGTCCGAATTGGTTTTTTCTTATGTCATAATGTCAAATGTCCAAATGCAGGGGCCCCTAAAGAGGCCAAGCCCCCCGGGCCCCCAAATCCATAGCAAAGGCACTGCTATAGAAGCATTCGCATTGATTCTATAAATACTTTTCGACACTAGATGTTCATCCCGAACATGAGCAGCAGATGCAATCAATTTTGCAGAAATTCCCATCACTAATAGTTGCTAGTACAAATCGTGGATGGTTAAAAAAACACTGCACTATTATACAGTGTTTGTATCCTGGGGCACAGGATTTTCTCATAACACTTGATACGCCCGAATTCTTAGATCTTCTATTAATGTGGAAAAATTGCTAAAAGTAGGGCATTGTTCCTAAAAGTTCGCCCCTCCCCCCCCCACAAGCCCCTAGCGTCAAAACCTGGCTACGCCACTGATTCCTAGTAAGTCTATGCTACTTCGTGACACAAACAAATATTCTAGTAATACAAATAATATGGACGATAAAAACAATTATTATGTCTTGTTTGAATCTGAAAATATGTTCAGCATTGCATAGATAAATTTACAAAAAACAACAACTACACGAACAACAAACACACAACTTTACTCACGTCAACTTTGGACGCGGTTCTCGCTCCATAACTTGTTGCGGTAAAGGAAACAGTTTGTTAACATAGTCCCGCCCCGTGGACTGTAGAGTTGAGCTTCAAATATAAAAAACATGAAAATATAAAACGTTTAAAAAATGACAAAGCGAAATACAAAAAAAAAACACAAAAAAAAAAGGAACAGCAACATACACAAAACAGCTTTGATATTTGAATTGTGAATATTTAAACACATGACATGTGGATTTGAACACATGCCATGTGGATTTAAACACACTATATGAGGATTTAAACACAAGCCATGTGGATTTAAACAGACTATATGAGGATTTAAACACATGACATGTGGATTTAAACACATGCAATGTTTGTTTAAATACATGCCATGAGCATTTAAAACACGACACGATGATTTAAACACATGACACGTTGATTTAAACAAATGACATGCTGATTTAAACACATAACATGAGGATTTAAACACATGACATGTGAATTTGAACATATGACATGAGGATTTAAACAAATGACATTACATATCCAATGCACGTAGTATTATAGAAAGTAATTTAAGTAATACACTATTTATTTATTTTGCTACTCCTGAATTCGAGATAACGATTTTAAGTTTAGAAAAATCACAAAGATAAACCAATGCCTTAAACATTAACTTAAAAATGTATTGTTTTGAAAAACTCGTTGGTGATATAGACTTCACTACCTGCATTGATCCTTGACCTACTAGTGAATTGAAAGACCGACATAGGACAACTCAGCCTATAGAATCCTTAGATAGCGAATTAAAACTTTGGTAACTAACACTTATATACGTTTAATGAACGTTTATTCACAAAACATTTACTTCCAAAATGAGTTTCCAGAAGAAAAAACTTAATCTTGTAAGTGGTAGTCTTTCTTATAAGAAATATATTATAACAGTGTATGGATATCCTTGTATCCTTGGTTAAAGTATGTTGTTTGTTTTTAATTAGTGATAAGTCGCTGGTTTTTTTTCCCCACTTGATTAGGTAACCCGTTTCATGCCTGAATGCCACTAAGCAAGTAACGAAGTAAAGGAATGTCAATAGTGCATGAATTATTCTAGAGAAAAACACTTCATAGAAACGTCTAGAATTATCGATATCCATTTCACTGTGTCGAGTTTATTTTCGCAAATGGGTTTATACATTTTTCAGACACTTGCACAAAATCCTTAGTTACACAAAAACATAAACAAACCAGGAAACAAATGATGTAAACTACGGGAAATAAGTGAAGCGGGAAATTGTTTATTTTAAATTTTTCCCTATTTACGTTTTGTTATTTGGCTTTTGCTATCTCTAATAGTATTTAAAGCCTTTAAAGCAGGGGTCTCAAACACGCGGCCCACCAAGTGAACTTTTGTGACCCCGCAAGAAGGGTTACAAAAAAATGTAGCCTACTATTCGTCAAATTCAGACAGTTGCTACTGATACACATCAAATTTTATTGTTAATTTTATATTCGTAACATACTTAATAATAATAATAATAATAATAATAATAATAATAATAATAATAATAAAAATAATAATGATAGTTCACTTTGGTATAATTCTTTGTGTCTAAATTGTAAATTAGCATATTATTAGTGATAAGTAGATCTAGTAAAATTAGTTAAGATATATGAAGTGGTTTTTTGTTTACTAGGGTCGGATTGTTTGGGGGGGGGGGGGGTGCAGCCCTTGACACATCTCCTGAATGACGAAATGGCACATGCCTTAATGCCTTCATTCAAGTTTAAGACCACTGCTTTAGAGCAGATGTCGGCAACCTTTCATAATAGCGTGCCAAACTAGATTTTCTAACGCATTCAGCCTGCCAAACTAGAATTTCTAACGCATTCAGCGTGCCAAACTAGAATTTCTAACGCATTCAGCGTGCCAAACTAGATTTTCTAACGCATTCAGCGTGCCAAACTAGATTTTCTAACGCATTCAGCGTGCCAAACTAGAATTTCTAACGCCTTCAGCGTGCCAAGGCCCAAAAGTTATCCTGCACTTTTCTTGTGAAAGAGACTTGAATGCATTTTTTTAAGGTCTTTTGCGTGCCATTTACAATTGCTCTGAGTGCCACGTTTGACCGTAGGTTGCCGACCCCTGCTTTAGAGCGTAAGGCTTGGAAATGCTTTTAAATTAACGTTTTCGTGAATACAGGGCTCTGTGCCAGTTTTCGTCTATATTATTATAGTATACTAAAACCACAATTAGCTACGCTAAACACTAAGAGATATGAAATTAAAACCATAACCATTAGTCCATGTGCCTGATTCGTCTAATTTTTTTTTTACTAACTTCAAATGTATGACTTAGAGACATCAGCCAAAAGTCGCTGTACGCGGAATGAAGATAATCTACACTGCATTAAAAGATGGTATTGGGTGAGGGTTAGGTTTGAGTCTATGTGATATTAGCGTGTCCTTATTCAGGGGCAGCAATGATATACCACTTTGCACCAAAACACACACAGCACACAAATTGTGTGTACTTTACGAGGAATACGGGTATGCAGGAGCGTGTGTGAGTATGTGGGTGCAGATTCATGTGCCTGTGTGTGTATGTGTGTTTATGTGCGTGCATGTGTACGCATATGTGCATGTATGTGTATGTGTGTGTATGTGTGTGTGTGTGTGTGTGTTGATCATCTAGCAAGAGAGAAGAACTAATCAATAAAGTACAAATAACCTCTAATGAGACTTTGGATCAATAACGCATGCGTCGCTTTGAATTGTGTCAACTTCCGTTTGTAGAGTAGTCATCAGTTGGAGGCTAATTTTAAACTTTTAGACTTTTTCATATACAAACACACACACTCACTCACACACACACACTCACACATATATATATATATATATATATATATATATATATATAAAAGAAGCTATATATTTTTCTCGACTTAGTTTATTCATATGGTCTTTCGCTTTAAGCTAACACAAGCCGTTTGACAAGAATAAAATACATTTCTAAAAAAAATTCTTAAACATCAAGTATATTGCTGAAATTATTCATATGAAATAAAAATAAAAATATGCCAAATAAGTACATACATAAAACATAATTTTTTTTAAAATCTATAATCATTTATAATATAATTATATATTATTATAATTATATATTATTATAATTATTATAATATTGAATAAAATGGAAACACATTTATAAAATAATTCCTCTACACTATTGTGTAGCTTTTGTAAAATGTAAAATTGTATTAGAGAGCAACGACTTTTAAATCATTCTACTGTATAGAATTAAGCCACACATAATTAAATATAACTGAGGCCTTGTAACATTGGCTTTTCAAATGCACTCATCTGTTAGATTAGCTTATCCTATACACGACACACGCTCCTTTTATAAAGAAGATTACTGGGTTTATTAACAAAATACAATGAAATATTATAAAGCAGCTGAAAACATGTATAATAAACCCAGACATTGTGTGTTTAATTGTGCAATTAAATAGGACTAAACTGCTTTACTTTTGTTTGATGATCATCATCATCTTTGGTGCTACAACCCATGGAGGGCTCAGCCTGCCTCACCACCTCCTTCCATTCGGACCTATCCATTGCCTTCTTTTTTCCAGACCTGGACCCCGATCTGTCCCAGATCCCTCTAGACATCTTCCAACCATCTAAGTCTGGGTCTGCATTTAGGTCGTTTTCCTCTGGGGTTCTGAGCATATATCACTTTTGCTCCTCTGCTGATAGGCATTCGTTCCAGGTGGCCTGTCCAGCGTAGTCTGCCCTTTTTTTTTTATCTCAGCCACAATAGTAGGGTCTTGGTATAGCTATTGGTGTGCATTTCTTCATCCATTTTCAACTTTGGTGGGTCAAACAAATTTTCTGGGGACTATTTTTCTTTCCCATGTATTTAGTATGTTTTATGTACTTTTTGTGAGTGTCCACGTCTCCTCGCAATAAGTCACCACTGATTGTTTGATAATGGTATTTAAAATATTAACAAAACAGAATGAAATATTTTATAATTGGAGCAGGATGCTAATTGTATGTAGTTTTGTTGTTGTTGTTGTTGTTGTAAGATTGCTATAATTATTGTGATAATATGAACATATTGATGCACGTGAGTGCGTATAAGTGTGTAATAATATAAATACATAATGTATTGTGGCGTAGCTAAAACTGATATTAAAAGGTGACTTGTATTAAAAATTGAATTGTTTTAAATGCTAATTTTCTTGGGGTTAAAACAAATACAAGCTAAATGTACCTTTTGGTTATTCGCCAGAATTAAGTTTAACAGCTAACACAGCACAGATACAATAGTCGGCGAGACAAAATAATACAAAACAACAACACATTTCTATGGAAAGTAAAAGATATAACGATTCACTTTAGCCTAGAACGTAATAAATAGTCATAAGTTGATATAATAAATATCATCCGGTGGCATCCGGGCATGGAGTGGGTTGCCTGAACAAACCAGGAAAACCAGTAACTTAATAAACATCATTTTTTAAACACTAATAAAAATGCAAGACTAGACTCTCACCACGGATGAGCGTAGGACGCAATAATCTTCTTTATAGAAGGAGCTTCTGTAATATAAGTATCAGATAAGATAATTTAATATAATTTTTTTCAAACATACAATATTGGGAATGCTTATCTATTTTTTTACAAATCTGTAAACTCTAGATTATATATATTATTTCAATTTCTCAAAAATATTTTTAAAAAATAACAAAAAGAGAGAGAGAGTGAGTGAGGGGGGGGGGGGATATAATGTACAAAATAAATCATCGCCTTTGCAATAAACAGGTGGGGTTTGAAGAAGATGTACTTGACACCCATTTACCCTTTGGTAATAATGTGTATGCATTTAAATTGTGAGTAAGTGCAATTTATAATGACAAAATATAGATCTAGCATTGGTTTGTAATGAATCAATATAGGCCTATATGTATATCCTATGTCCATGAGTTTGGTTCAAACTTTAAACTTACTTTGACATAACGTTATGTAATATTTTTCAAAACGAATGCATGTACAAACTTATAGATTTACAGTAAAATCTATTGGTGTAGATATAAGTATCATCCTTTGTAACCATCATTATATTATTTAGGCGGGACAAAGATCGCTTACACATAATTACTTCACGTTGGCATTTTGACATTTAAGTTTTTAAAGGGTTAACTTTATTGATTCTGCATGTTAACATTCAATATTACTTGACATATTAGGGAATGATGTGGTCGACACAATTTCCAGCAGCCAAACATCTGATAATTCACAAAACCATGAGCGAAAATCTCACGCTTTTTTTTTTTAAATAAACACGCATTGAGCGAAATAACTTCCTGGTAGCATTTTATGATCTACCGATAATGTATAGGTCGGTCTACTTATTTCAATTTGTATATAGCCTAGTGAGATATTTAGGAAGTGTAAATAGACACATACATATAATATATATACATATATATAAAATGTGTAAATAGATATATAAATAGACAGATAGGTAGATAGCTGATGGCTAGGGAGGTCTGTTGAATTGGTGTTACAGTTAGGTTGTTAGACAGATACAAATAGATAGCTAAGTAGGTAGGTAGATAGTTATGTAGGAAAGTAGGTTGGTACTTAATTAATTTTATAGGCAAATAGATTGGTAGGTAAGTAGATATATAGAGAGATAGATAGACAGACAGATATATAGATTAACTGACTAATTAACTTAGCATCCTTAAAATACTTTTACAAAATGCAAGTCTAACTTAAATCTATGACTAATAATAAGATGGACCGCTTGCTTTGATATCACTGCTATTTGATAACTTGAAATACTCTTTGGGAATTTCCGAGTGAACCCTGTCCTCTAGACTTCCGGTTTAGTAATTTGCTATGATGTTCTCAATAGAAAATAAGAATAAAATCGAAAGTTGATTACAGCGGAAAACTTTAGGTACGTTTAGGAGTCATTTAAGGACAGCGTTATTCACTGCGCACGGAAAAGAACAACACTTAAGCTCTAAAAATAGAGCAAGCGGTTCATCTTATTATAGTCTTTGCTAAAACTAGGGACACGCTTTTTGACGCATTTATCTTCTGTAGAAACGTGCCGTCTTTAGCATAATATATAATAAGATTAGTAGGAACTTTGCATTCAAGATCCCAACTAGTATGATTCCATAGCGACCTCCGGGTATATATATATAAATTGGCACAGAGAAGAGAGAATGCAAATGAATTATTCAATGTCAACACAAAGAAAAGGTTTACAACCGAAGAGAAAATCTTATAAGTGCAGTATGGGAACACATGACAAGTACGATTTAGGGAATCGATACTTTACTGATGGATTGGAAGATAAACATAAAATATTCGCTATGCTTGCTTTTCTATATTTGTTAATGAATATCGATTACATTTTAGTCCTGATACATTGCCTATCTATCTATCTATCTATCTATCTATCTATCTATCTATCTATCTATCTATCTATCTATCTATCTATCTATCTATCTATATATCTATCTATCTATCTATCTATCTATCTATCTATATATATATATATATATCTAATTATCTATTTATTTATGTAATCTATATAATCTAATTTCTCGATCTACTTATCAATCAATCTATTCAAATTATATACCTATTATCTATATTTCTATCTAGTCATCAATCTATCTATCTATATATTTCATATACCAATTATTATGTGAATCTATTAGTCGTTCAAGTAAAAGTATCCCGTCGGACATACTAGGGGATTGTGTGGCCAGCACAACGCCCAGCCGCCTTTACTTTACCCCAACTTAAGTCAGGTACCCATCAGAGCTGGGTTGACTCAGGGACGCCCTCCAGACCCGGGAAACAAATCCTAGCGTTCATTGGGATTCGAACCCAGGACCTTCGGTACGCTAGGCGAACGCCATGACGCTCGGACACCGTTGTTCAATGTATCCTTAATTCTGAAACATACATCGTAGGCATAAAAAATACGAAATTCCATTTTCTTTACTTTGAGCTTAACCCTTCCCGTACCGACCTACTTCTATCTATGCTGCCTTCAGTTCCGCTATATACGCGCCCGGGACTGTAAGGGTTAATATAGATTCCAGATAAAAATGTTCTACAATCTATAGATCCCTATCCTCTCAAACACTCAATTAACACATATTATCTTTCTTTTCTCCCTTTTCTCCAGTTAATTTAATCAAATATTAAATGTTTATAACATCTTTGGTGTTAAAAAATCAATTCCATACGTTAATGGAATTCTAAAATTAACAATTAAAAACCAATACAAATTTTTCTACATTTATATTTTCCTTTTTTTAAATTATAAGATCCTTAAGCCTATAAGTAAACAAAAATTGTATTTAAGTGTTCAGGTCTGATTATAGATCAGTGGATTATTTTCAATTGATTCTTTAGTTTAAATTTAAGACATCAAAGCTCCAAGACACTTGTCGTTAATATGAGAGAATTTGGAGTTTAAGTGTGATTTTGTATGAATATGTAATAAGCTCAACCCTTATACAGGACACTTTATGTATATTCGAATAAGTCTGCTTGATTTTTTAAATATATCTGTTGAAGAAAAAAAAACTATTTGATTATATTTTTTGGTTAAATTTTTATCGTAAGATTTTTTTTATTTTTGAAAATTGTCTCACTTGTGTAAACAATATCTTGACAAATCGTCTACAGACTTTTAGTCTACGACACTTAGTCTACATAAAAAAAGGTCTAAAGACTTTAGGTCTATCACAACAACTCATCTAACTACACTTCGTATACTGACACGTGATCTATCTATAATGTTTAATAAAAAAAGAACTGGACGTCCTAGGCATAACGATATTATTGGGGGAATCGGGAAGATAATAATATCATGGTCTCCGCAGTGCAGGTATTACACTAATTCTCCCCCCACGTGCCGAATTCCCCTCGGATCATCATCATGGAGGCTCGCTCGTATAGCTGCAATATCACCCAGTAGCACCAATTCCAGACTATACGCCTGGAGATCCAGGCACCAGGGCGTGGTTGAGACGGGCTGTTTCCCACATTGTTTCCTCCCCACCGAGTCTTAGAGCAACTCGGCAGTGCAATGATTCTCGGACACGCCAAAGGGACTGTCCACCATGCGTTAGCCCACCGGTGGTTTCCACTTTTCGCCTGCTTTGAGGCACATGAGTACAGAAGTGGATTCGTCTACCAGACAATAATTCGTGTACCGCGTCAGTTCGTCTACCAAAAATTCATCTATTGTTGGTCTAATAAAACTTCGTCTTCTAAATTTTCGTCTACCGATACATCGACTACCAAAAATTCGTCCGCGGACACTTCTTCTTCTACAATTTACTATTACACTTTTTTTTTAAATTTCCCAAACCTTTTCTGTAAATGTGTACCTAAGAACTTTTTTAATATAAGTAAGAACCTAAAAGAACGTTATATAAAAACGTGGCTATCTCTGGAACTATTTATTGACGCGGTAACACTTTAAGTAAGGTTTACAATATGTGCTTCTGTCTGGGGTAGGGGAGAGACGTGACCCTGTTCTATACCATCAAACATTCAATATAGCCTACATTAGGGGCCGACAACCTAATTCACGCGTACCAGACGTGGCACGCAGAGCGATTTTCAGTGGCACGCGAGACATCGCCACAAAGAAGATTAAAAAAAAATTGCAAATTACAAACAAATCACATTAAACGTCAATTGTTAAAGTTCATGAAAGTTTGTGTGCATAGATCTCATCATTGGACTCTGTGATTGATTCTATTGTTAACATCTGCTATTCTCAAATTCAAGGCATTTACTCTACTTTCAGCTTTTAGGTCAACTTAAGCGTATGAACAGATTTTAAAGCACACGAGGACATAATATAAGCATATAAAGAGGACACTTACACTTGACCACTCAGAAGTAACTAAATACGTTTCTGACATTGAACAATTAGCGAAGAGCATTAAACAAAGTTTTTTTTTGCTCGTCTTCTTTAATTAAGCATAGATATAATTAATTCTAAAACAATTATATTGTTTTATTATTTTAATCAACATAAGAGGCTTATATACTAACATTATATTATGTAATTGGTGTAATTATTAATGTTGAAAATATAATCCTTAAAACGACTAAACAATTAGATCTAATGCAGGAAATGGTGTTTTTTTTAAACTGTTTATAGTAAATTAATTGTATACCTTTAATTACTAGTTGACATAAATACCATAATGCTAGATTTGTATTTAAAAAATATTATTAAGAAGTAATATTAGTTATATTACAAAACATAATTTGTTTATAGAACCAAATTTGACAACTTTATTTTTAGTTAAGGGAGACAATAACACTTTTTATTTGCGTTAATGTTTTCTAAAGGTTTTTTTTTTTTTAAATTTTCCGTTTTTAAAAAATAGTTAGGTAGTTTACATTTATAGCTTTATGATGAGAAAACTATAAAACATATTTGAAATTATATAAATATTATATGATTAAAGAATTTATATGTACATTTTAAACATTACATTAACTACCCACATTGTTTGATTACAAAGTATCAATACCACTGAAATGTAGTGGTGCAATTGAGATCATAGTATTGAAACATTATAATAAAAGCACATGAAAAAAACTAAGAAACTGACAAGAAACAACTAATAGGGCCTACTCTATAGGCCTTACAATACTGACTATATTTAGGAATATAGGCTTACTAAATTTGAATTACTAAATATTAGGCTAGGCATTACTAGCATTAAACATTAGTCTTATCTTATCTTATACATTACAGACGCTCCTTCTATAAAGAAGATTATTGCGTCCTACGCTCATCCGTGGTCCGAGTCTAGTCTTGCATTTTTATTAATGTTTTAAATGATGTTAAGTTACTGGTTTTCCTGGTTTGTTCAGGAAACCCATTCCATGCCCGAATGCCACTCGGGAAGAAAGATTTCTTATATGCATTTGTTCTCGCATAAGAGATAAGGAAAGTGTTTTTGTCTTTATCAATGTAATATTATTGTTTACTCTAAAGAAAGAACGTCATTACTTTAAAGGAAAAATATTTGAAATATTTTCATTTATCTTATATGTCAAAGACACTTTTCTATATAGAAGATTATGGCACGTTCTTCGCATATGCCGGGTTTGATTCTAGTCTTGAATTTTGATGAGAGGTTTAATTAAATGATGTCAATGTGATTTTTCCCCGTTTCTTCAGGCTATCAAGTTTACATGCACTTAGTTTGATGAGAACAGGATTATACCTAAAATCAGTTTCTTCAATAATAATTACATAAATACCAACAAAAAATGCCTATACATGATTTTTATAAAACAAAATATGTTTCTATAAGTAATTTAATACTATAAACAGTTCAAAGTTGGAACACTTATTTAAAAACAACCTTGCGTGTGAATTGGTGTTTATCCTGTAGTATTTGTCCTAGTTGGGGGTTTGGTTGTACAATTTTGAAGGATTGTACTTCTTAAACTTTATCGTAACAAAGCAATATAAAGTTGTACGTGTGAAAAAAAGAAGACAGTTTTTGGATCAACTTCGAAATGATAAAATATCTGTCCCCGGGATTAGTTAATAGTTATTCCAAATGCTGGAATGATCTGTACATTGGCAAGGTCGTAGAATTAATGGTAGAGTAGTGTCGCATAGCGCAGAGTCAATCCCTGGTATAAAAAACAACATTACCAAGATTGAATTCTTATTTAATTTCTGCAGCAATAAAGGTCACTTGTTAGCACGCTGAATGATTGAGAAATCCTTATTTGACACAAAATTAGCAACAGGTTGCCGACCCCTGATCAACATATCACGGGATGTATGCTAAACAGTCAATTACACGCCGATCTATTCTTTCTTTTTTTTTTTTTCAACGTTTTAAAATTTAAAATTGTTTTTAAATATTTTTTTATTTTTTTTTATAACAAAACTTTCCGCAATTAAATGATGTACGTACGTCAGAGGCCTTCAGTGAAAGTGTGTCGACAAAAAACAACTACAACTGAGTCATGCGAATTGACAATCTTATCTTATATACCAGTTTTACAGATGTTCCTACTAAAAGCAAGATTATTGCGCCCGACGCTCATCCGTGGTCCGCGTCTAGTCTTGCATTTTTTATCAATGATTTCAATGGTTTGTTCAGGCAACCCATTCCAGGCCCGGATGCCTCTCGGGAAGAAAGAGTACTTATATGCATTTGTTATCGCATAAGGGAAAGTGTTTTTGTCATTATGTTTATCTGAGCGTAGCAAGCTATTATTATTATTGTGTTGTATTTCTATAAAAAAAAATGTAATGCCTTATTACAACAACTTTACTCTTTGCCTTTTTGTCCTCTAGTATTTCAAGGGTTTTGATTTAACTTTTTATGTTACTCTTGTTAGTTGTAAAAATTTGCTTGCAGTTCTTTTCTGAATTTTATTTTGCAAAATTGGTGGAAAATTTAAAATATTCGATTTTATCAGTAAAAAAATAGATATCTAAACCATGCGATCGACGTAAATGGTTTGAAAAAAAAATCCTTTTGTCTACTTGATGCATTGTAATAAATGATCTATGTTTAAAAAAAAAAACACAAGTAAGATGGTCCTGTCCCGCTTTATACCCGCACCTTTTTAAAAACTGTTGAGAAATGAACAAAACAATTTCATTTGTGTATGTATCAGACTCAACTAGTGTCAATGTAACAGAAAGTGAGTAGTCAAATGTATGTAACGAATTGGTTCAATTTAAGTGTTCTAACTGTTGTCTATAAAGTTGGTATAAAAAAGTAATGTCATTGATGTTTATTATACTGTTCTAACTATTGTCTGTAAAGTCCATATAATAAAATATTGTTATTAATGTTTATTTATTATAACTGTTCTACCCATTGTCTACAAAGTCCCTATACGAATCTAATGTCATTAATGTTTATTATCGCTGTTCTAACCATTGTCTACAAAGTCCCTATAAGAATCTAATGTCATTAATGTTTATTATAGCTGTTCTGACCATTGTCTACAAAGTCTCTATAAGAATCTAATGTCATTAATGTTTACTATAACTGTTCTAACTATTGTCTATAAAGTTGGTATTACAATCTAATGTTATAGAATGGACCGCAGCAACTACATAATGACCACGTATGACACCCACGATTTATAACAACACATTTCTAACCACGATGTGTACTCACCGTTTTTTTAATTGATCCTCCAAAGAACATTCCAGGTAACACTATAGATCACATAGTGCCAGGCGATGCCAAAACTGGGTCAGCACACACAGGTAAACATAACCATTTAAGCAGGGGACAAAACTCCTTGTCTCATTACCCTTTTATTTCTCTCCCCCTTTTTATTTTCTTTTAATTTCCTGCTCTTCCTGCTGCCAACTGTAATCATTTATGTTCAATCCATTGCAGAAAAAGTAGGCATACAATTTTTGTTTCGCGAATTTATAAGTACTCCATTTCAAATATAAATCACATTTTTTTTAGCAAAGTACGATTATTGTAAGATTATTTAAAAATAGAGTACCAATTAAACATTTTCTTGAACAACTAAGAAAATTAATCTCAAATACAAGCGCTTTTATTTTACATTGCCTGTTTTGAAAGCTTAGAATTTTAGAAGTTTTGTCAGCATTAACTATTTTTCTATCAAATATTCTGAGTTTTTCTTTTTCTATATGTGATTAACTAGCAGGCCAATGTCAACTGAAGACTAGCAAATAAAATAAAATATCACAAAGTACGAAATCGATGCTACTCCAGTACTTCTACAGTCGTTGAGCTTGCTTGCAGTGCTTTTTAAATACCTTTTAGTTGGCATGTTTGATTTTTATTGTGACAACAGGTCAGTGGAATCCCACGAGTCTGGCACCGAGTGGCCTGCAAGACAAAGTGAGGCTAGAGGGAGGGAGAGAGAGAGAGAGGGTGTATGACGACCAGGGCTCAGTGTTACAGCAAAACGTTGCGATAGAGTTAAAAAAAAGGAAGCATGAAAGAAAGTAGCAAAAGACAGACAGAAAGAAAAGCTGTATGAAAAGTGGGTTCAAGTACGTTTTAACAGCTTCGCATATGTCGCCGTCAACTAGTCTATAGCATAAGAATTCGCTATCAACACTATAAAAACCAGTTAGCATGTGTCATTGACATTGTTTCAAGGAAGGCCTATAAAATAATTCTAATCTAATAATTCGATCCATGAGAATTAGGTCTGTATGTTTGTATGTGGCCTTGTCATTCATTGTTTATGGTGGTAGCATGTATCAAGTTTAGTTGTGTCTTCCCATTACGCGAACTTTAGGGTAGAGGAATAAATGATTGTAATGGAGTGATATGCGATTGTATTGGAGTGATTGGTGATTGTATTGGAGTGATTGGTGATTGTATTGGAGTGATATATGATTGTATAGGAGTGATATATGATTGTATTGGAGTGATATATGATTGTATTGGAGTGATATATGATTGTATTGGAGTGATATATGATTGTATTGGAGTGATTGGTGATTGTATTGGAGTGATTGGTGATTGTATTGGAGTGATATATGATTGTATTGGAGTGATATATGATTGTATTGGAGTGATATATGATTGTATTGGAGTGATATATGATTGTATTGGAGTGATATATGATTGTATTGGAGTGATATATGATTGTATTGGAGTGATATATGATTGTATTGGAGTGATATATGATTGTATTGGAGTGATATATGATTGTATTGGAGTGATATATGATTGTATTGGAGTGATATATAATTTTATTGGAGTGATATATGATTATTTTTTAGTGATAATAATGGTATTGAAAAATATATTATTGTATTGTAGTAATAGATGATTGTAGTGAAGTGATATATGACTGTAGTGTAATGATACATGACATATGACTTATGCCTGAAGCGGTTGAAACATGATTGTATAGGAATGATATATGATTGTAAGGCATGTTATAAATATGGGTCTTCACACTCAAGCCACTGGATGATTGTTAAAAGAAGAATTTAATGCCTGGACATATGCACAATAGTAACATTCAACTGTACTGGTCAATAGCAAATAGCTTTCTTGTAGCTAAGCAAAAACAACAAGCTAACGCTAGAATGGATTTTCCCGAAGTTTTTAGAATGCAAAACTAAAAGGCGTACTAGGAAGTTGTAAAGACAACGAGATAACATATTGTTGTTATTATGTCATAATAAAGAACTATCTACGCAAATAATCTGTACGCCCCAAATAAAATATAAATTAATAACTCTACAAGAACTAGCAAGACGGTTCCAAATACAATGTAAAAAACTATTATAACAGGCTATACTTACACACATAACAAGTATTACACAAGATTGTATAAAAATGATAATAGGGGTGTATTAGAGTGATACATGATTGTATTTCGAACGATAATATGGGATTGCACGAAATGTATACACGACATTGCGACAGTAGACTTGACCGTGTGGCAGAGATTGTACGATAGTATTAAGTGTAAAAGTGATACAAAACAAAACAACTTATCAGATGGTTTTATCAATGGGCGTTGTAAAACGATACAAAAAGAAAAAAAAAACACGACCTATTTAGAAAAAGAAACGAAAAAAAAAAAAAAAAAAAAACTGCTATCACTCTGATGTTGAGGCTGAATCGATTCGAACGACGCTCCTCTTTTCTCACAGAGGCTAGCTCTCCCTTGCCTAGCAACGGTTTGTTGTCCTTAGCAACGGATGTTTTTTCCTCCGGGTTGCATTAACGTGTTGTGGTTGAATTCCCCCCCCTCCCCTTCTGAATTCATAAATTGTTCACGACACGATCAGTGAATCTCAAATTATGACCAAAAAACAACTAAAAAAACTAAAACTAAGAACAATTGAGCACTCGTAACACAAAATTAAATGAGACCTATCTTTATTATGCAAGGTTCAAATCTTATAAAATTGTTGGTAAAAGGTGATAATGCTAAATATGATTGGCTACTAACATTAATAATAATTCTTTAAGAGAGCTGACTATATAAAATAGATTCTTTGAAGGTGAATAAAGTAGCCTAATGTAGAGCAATACAAAGTGCAGTGCCCTTGCAAGGGATTTGGGGGCCCGGGAGGCTTGGCCTCTTTAGGGACTCTGCATTTTGACATTCGATATTATGACATGAGAAAAAAACAATTCTGACACTCCTTTGGGGGCCCCCTCACGTAGGGGCGCGGGGGGACTTTCGAATTTGGACCCCCCTCCCCTAGCTACGCCACTGACAAAGTGTCATTTACATGTGACGTAATGCAAATTGTGATTTTTTAACAATATTTTCAATAAACGTCTTCTTTTGTCACAGACACCACATTGGCTACTTACAGATGGGCGAGATTACAAATGCACCCGTTTTGAATCAATCCTTGCAATACCACCATTATAAATCACAATACAACACTATATGAGAATATGTGAAAGTGATGTTAGTTATTAAATTTAAAACAAAATAATGGTTGACATGTATGACGTCCCTACTTAGTTCATTCTGCACAGACAGAAACAATAATGTGTGTGTGTAGGGGGGGGGGGGGAGGGAATAGATTCCAGAATACAAATTCCACCAGTGGCTTAGCCAGGTAAAAAAAGGGAAGCAGCGTTTCACCTGTTTCTGTTGCCGCGACATAGTCAGGGGATTGTGTGGCCAGCACAATACCCAGCCACCTTTACTTTAGCTGACTTTTTTCTTTTACCCATCTGTGCTGGGTACACTCGCGGACAACCTCCGGACCCTAGAACAAATCCTAGCCTTCACCAGGATTCGAACCCAGGACCTTCGGTACGTACAGCCGAACGCGCTACCGATCCGCCACCGTGCCCCTAATGATAGAGATAGCCCAGGTTCTTGCTCTTTTTCAAAATGAAGCAGACTTAAGTAAAATAAATGTAGTATGTAGCCAGGACTGCAAGATAAAGGGAAGGGGGACGAATAATACAGGGTAGAATATACGTAGTGCAAGGTAGCCTCTTCATCTGTTAGACTAGGGCAGCGGTCGGCAACCTTTTCATTATAGTGTGCCGAAGTAGGATTTCAAATTCATTCGGCGTGCCAAAAGTCAAATTGTTCCAGCATGTAATCTCTAGTAGAACAGATTTGAAATGCCTTTCTGAGGGTCTCTCGCGTGCCAATGAAAATTGCTCTGCGTGTCAAGTCCGGCACGCGTGCCGTAGGTTGCCGACCCCTGGACTAGGTGTGGATATTGCCTTTCACTGAAATAATTATAAGATCAGTCATTTGATTGATTTAGCATTTATATTTAAATGTTTGCATTTAGTTGCAATTGTATCATTTAATATTCAGTGTGATTTCTTACCACTTAGAATATTATACATGTCAGTGACCAGTATATCTTATGATATACCGGCATGCAATAATATCGTCTGCAAGTTAAGTGCAGTTGATGACTTCCGCCAGACATAGGATGGCGTTAAATATTCAATCAAGCTCTATAAAATTTAATAAACATTGAGTATTGTATTTTAAATTGTTATTTCCTTATTCATAAAAGAAGATAAATCTGTCTTTGTCTTGAATGTAAATAAAATATTGAAGTAAGTGTAAAGAACATTGTTACTTCGTCATTTCAAGTTTACAAGTTGTGATCAAGTTCTAGTTGTGAGCTCAACTGAATAATATTAAATAATAATGAAACTGTTTAGCTGCCCATATCACGCTACCATAATAATAATAATAATAATAATATGGGCACTAACACTAGGGTTTCCAAACTTTGTTAGTTTTCGTGACCAATTTTATTTGTAAACTTCTACTTCATAGCCGAATCATAGCCCACTTACAATTACATTGCCTATTCTGGCATTATGAATCTGTAAGTCACAACTACAAGATATACATTTCCACATGATTTTCGTGACTACTGACCTCAGTACTAGGGTGCTGAATCTAAAATTGGGTTTGACTATCACACAATGTATGTTTTGTCGCAAAATATACGATATAGTAATATGTACTAGATATTTAACATTTCCTAGTGTTGTTGTTTCATTGTGACCGGTGCATTTTGCTGTTGTAACCCGGTACAGGGATCGCGACGTCGGTATTTGAGAAAACTCTTGAGTTAGACCAAGTATTTAAAAACTATTTATTTCAATTTCAACATTGGCATTCATATTTACTTAGTTTACCGATGAGTTTGTGTGTGTATGTGTGTGTTGAAAACCTTTCAATTTAAGGATTGAGACATAATCGATTTGGAATTGAAGAAAAAAAAGGAAACTCACGTACACAATCATATATTACACACCTACACACACACTCTCAGCACACACAGGGTTATTGACATTCTACAACAATGTGTCCATTTAAGCCAAAAGTTCTTTTCTACCAAAGGCTGTCAGTATAACTGGTTAGTGTGTGTGTGTGTGTGTGTGTGCTCCTGGTTAAGGGATTTATATCAAGGACGTTATTTTAGAATTGCAAGAATAATTGGATCTAAATTGAAAGAACCTTTTTCTTGACACTAAGAACATGAGCTGACCTATTTAAAATCATTTTCGAACACTGCAGGGTTTTCTTTCACTTCCTCGTGGGCGAATCTTGGGAATTTTTTTAAAATGGGAACTGAAAACTACGAAAGATAACTCTCTACTAAAGGCTGAAATCACCTGGTTCTCTCCCTTATCTACTAACTCTGACATGAACTTTACAAATTATAAATCATAATGTTTGGATAAAAATAGTTTTGTAATTGTCAAGTTTAAAAAGACTTGATAAACTTTCAGTAATAGATGCCCCCACCCCCTTCTTTCTCTTGCTCTCTCTCTCTCTCTCTCTATTACTCTCATTTTTTTTCTCACTCTTTTTTCGCTTTCCATGTTTTCTCTCACTCCATCGCCAACTCTAAATGACGTGCTTCGGCTGTTCCGTTGCGAGACTTTTTTTTTTCTCTCCCAACTCCAGTCGGAGATTTCCGTCACATATTTCACTTCCGGTTTACGTGATAAAAAGCTATTTAAAAAAAAGCAAGTCGTAATTCCAAGTTTTGTTGGTTAAAAAAAAAATAAACAAATATTTAAACAAAAAACACAGAAGTTAATAAAAAAAACAACAAAATAGACACAAAGACTTGTGCATAACTTCACTAATAAAAAAAACGACTGTGAGTTAGCCTTGATTTTTTAATGCACACATAGATCTAGATCTTTTTATTTTCAATTTTAGTTAACATTTCTACTTTTGTTATTTACAAATAAGTGATATAAGTTATAAACATGCACAAAGTGAAACATTTTAAAACGCCAGTGAGTCATTAGACCAGGGGTCTCAAACACGCGGCCCACCAAGTGGATTTTTGTGGCCCGCCAGTAAGCTTATAAAAAAATTACTATTCGTGAAATTCAGACAGCTAGTACTGATACACATCAAATTGTATTGTTAATTTTACATACGTTACATTCTTTATAGTAATAGTAATAATGATAGCTAACTTTGGTATAATTCGTTGCGTCAAAGTTGTAAATTGGCCTGTTATTAGTGATAAGTAGTAAAATGAGTTAAGATGTATGAAGTGTTATTTGTTTACTATGGTCGGGTTGTTGGGTTGGGGGGGGGGAGGAGGTGCTCTTAAGTGAAAAAATGGCACTTGCCTTCAACCGAGTTTGAGACCCCTGCATTAGACATACTATCTCCAGTCAGATAGGTGTGTAATGGACATAGTAATAGGGTCCCAACCACTATATTATACTAACAAACTGTAGGGGAAGTGGAACTCCTGCAGATGATTCACGCTGTGAGAATGTTTTGTGTGTGTGATGGACCAAAGACTATAATAAGATAGACCGCTGGCTCTATTTTTAGAGCTTATATGTTCGTTTTTCCGTGCGCATCCAATAATGCTGTCTTAAATGACTTCTACGCTCCGACGTTCGCCTAAATATACAACTTTCCATTTTAATTTCTTTTAGAAAATCATAGCGATTAATTAAAACGGAAGTGCACAATACAAAAGGGAATCGGGAATTAGGAAAAGAAGTCAATGAAGTCATAAAATAAAAATATAAATATATTAAAGGAAGCGGTCCATCTTTTTATAGTCTTTCGATGGACATAAATGCTCTAACCGCCGGCTTTGGAAAATATAACATTTACAGTGGAATGAACAGAGTGGGGCAGTGGCATTATGAGATATTAAGAAAATGAAAACCTAATAGGAGATATAAAAAAATGCCAACTTTATTTAAGCAGTTTCATTGTATTGCGTGTCCCTTTAAGGGAGCAATACTGTCATGTACACTGTAGCATACATAAGTTTTACTCTGAGGACAGTTGCCATTAAATTAATTTCAAAATCAAAGATTCATATATCGACCTATTTAAAATATTCGTTACTACCAACTAAGAACCTAAATCCAATGGGCGAATTTTCACTAAAGCAGGGGTCGGCAACCTTTTCATAATAGTGTGCCAAAGTAGGATTTCTAATTCATTCAGCGTGCATAGATCCTAAAATATATCCTGCTCTAATAATCAATTTATTGTTTTAAGAGAATTGAATTTTTTTGTGTGCTCTTCTGTGTGCCATTGAAATTTGTTCCGCGTGCCAAGTCTGGCACTCGTTTCGTAGGTTAGCGATCCTAGCACTAAAGCTTTATGACTAGCAGCCTATTTTTAAAATTAAAATTTACATAGAAACTGGCAATATTTTTTTCCATTGAGTTTAGTGATACATATTTTGTGAATCTATGTGCATATATTCCCAATTAACAAGAGTAACACCATTAGTCAAATCATTAAACCTAGAAACACTAGAAGACAGAAGGGCAAAGAGTAAAGTAGTAATAATACATAAGGCATTAAACTCTAATTTAGAAATACAACACAATAACAACCTGTTGCAAATCTCAGATAAACATAAAGATAAAAACACTTTCCTTGTCCCTTAAGCGAGAACAAATGCATATAAGTACTCTTTCTTCCCGAGTGGCATTCGGGCATGGAATGGGTTGCCTGAACAAACCAGGAAAACCAGTAACTTAACAAAAATGCAAGACTAGACTCGGACCACGGATGAGCGTAGGACGCAATAATCTTCTTTATAGAATGAGCGTCTGTAATGTATAAGATAAGATATTATTTACTATATAATTTACATTTATAATTTTACATAAATGAAAAATGAAAATGCAATACATATTTTATGTACTGTAGGCCTATGGCACACATTGACAAATTATTGCATTAAAATAAAAACATGATTAAACAGATTTTGTTTATAATACAAGGAAAGTGCAATAGCTAAATCAAATAAAAGTACATTTCAAGATTTATCACAGACATTTCTGATGGGAAAAATAATTCTACAAACCAACAGTTGTTAGATCTAGTTAGGGATAAGCTGAAGCTTAAACCACTGTAGAAGTTTGAATTCCTACCTCAAACTTGTTGATAAAACACTCAGTCTCAGCAATTATAACCCCTTTTCCATCCCACTGGAAGGGATAATGTGCCTTTAAAAAATGAACTTCACAATCGTACTGGCTGAATTCGTCAAAATTGGCTTATTTATTTCATCGGTATACAAGTACTCAAGCGTTTCCCGAGAATGCCGTTTCCCGAGAATGCCGTTTTCCGAGAATGCCACCGGGTCGCGACCAGATAACCGGGACACAAATGCAATATTACCGGGGTCAACAAAAAATTGATAGTTCAAAATCTATGCCAGATTTAATTTCTTTGATAAACAGCATCAAGATTCTCATCATTAAAGTAATGGTAGGTTTGATTTCTTTGAATTTTTCTTTCAACAAAGGCTGTATCTTAACATAAGACAGTTGCATGGTAACCCCTATCTGTTCTATTATGCTACTTATAGGGTTAGCATTGGCGATACAAAATTGTTTGTGAGTCATGAAGTAGAAATATAACAAGAACTGGGTCACGTAAAGAAAAAGTTTGGGAAATGCTGATTTCCTCAGTTTCCTGCAACCTATCGAAAAAAAGGGGCGTGACTCAGTTTTGTAATCGATTGTGGTAAGAGCTACACTTTTATTGTGTTACGTCCCCTGTCGTTCTGCATAAATTCCAAAACAAACACATAGTGAATATTTATTCGTTCTGAAGACTTTTATAATCTTGAGGCAGAGGTTGGCAACCTACGGCACGCATGCCAAGCTTAACACGCAGAGTGATTTTCAATGACATGCGAAAGACCCACAAAAAGACAAGTTCAGGTCTTCTCTACAAGATATTGATTGGTGGCGAAGGTTGACTTTTAGGCTGTTGGCGCGCAGAATAAACTAGAAATCCAACACGCTATTATCAAAAGGCTGTCGACCCTTGATCCAGGCCAATGTATTTCGGACGATTCACTAGAAGATGATAGGACTTGTACATAATATGTTTGCAGTGCAGGATACAGCATTCTGAGCATACATCAGTACAATTGGGCCCCATCATCAGATCTTTCACACACAACCCATTTAAACTCGTGCTTGAGATTCGTTAAAGCGAAAACACCACAAACACCCGGATGACCATTAACCCATCACCTGACAGCTAATAGTGTTTTCATTCGGCGCCACAGTCTATTATTCTTCTTGGGGGCAGTGGCTGCCACCAAAGCCTGATAGAATATATTATCCAGACCTTCGCCAGTCAGCGCCGAGCATTCGGCGTAAGCCCGGGCGCGGATTTTGCGGGCCAAGCGCTTTCCTTCTTTGTGGGAGATGAAACGAGCCTGCTGATTGGTCGATTTATCGCCCTCTTTGTCCCTTAGGTCTTTCTGGGTCCCCACGAGGATGATGGGACACTTGGGCTGAAACTCCCGCAGTTCCGGTATCCATCTTGACCTAATATTGATGAATGAGTCCGGTTCCGCCACTGAGAAACACAAGATGAAAACATTCGTTTCTGAATAGGTTAGGGCACGCAGTCTGTCGTAGGTTTCCTGAAATATAATCATGGGAAATATAAAACAATTGTTTATGCTTTATATAAGAAAGTAAAAAAAAATCAAAATAAATTCTCTTTCGTCCGGTTAGGTAATATGTTGTAAAATTTAAAAGAAAAAGAGCACTCTTAACCCTTACAGTCCCGAGCGCGTATATAGCGGAACTGAAGGCAGCTTAGATAGAAGTAGGTCGGTACTGGAAGGGTTAAGAAGATATAATTGAAAAAGAAAATGTCGTGTACATTAATGTCATGTTCCAATTCAAAAGTTAGGTAAACAGTATAATAATATTTGAAATCTCACCTGCCCTGCTGTATCTATCAGCGTTAAACAACATGGCGTCCATTCGTCACCAATGGCAACTGATACTATGGACAAGAGAAAAGAAAGGACAAGTAAAATAAAAGACATCTAACTATATTACCTACTAATATCTAATGTTCTGTAATGGCTGCCCAGCAACAGGGCGTCAGGCTCAAATAGTGCTTTTTCCATTCTGGTCATAAGAAAGGCTCTTGGTCAACCTATTTTCGACGAATACATGACATCATTTCTTTTGCAAAGCTGGGCATTGGGATTCCAACACAATCCCTTTTCTTGTCAGAGCCATGAAAAAGCTGTTGAAATTTGCTTTACAAGCTCATTGGACCCAAAATTGGATTTATTAGCTACATCCAATATTTTTTCGATATAGCGTAAACATCGCCCTTTCGGCCTTCCCCGTCAAAGCCAAGTCGGGGGGGGGGGGGAGGGAGAATAATTCCTTCGATCGGTTAAATATGTTGGACAAAAACTGATAAACGGTTTTAAATCGGATGTTTATCATAATTTGTTTTGGAAAGAAATAAAAACGTATAATATTAACATCCTTGATTGACTTTCAAGCTAGACAGCTACACATTGGAATGTTGCATACAATATTTGCCACAAAATATCAAAAGATATACAATAACATTCCGGATGAGCAGTGGCGTAGCCACCATTGCAAGGTGGAGTGGGGGAAGAGCAAATGATGAAAAAATAAAAAGGGTAGGTGGCTCAAGAAGGTTAATAGTATAATTAGAGATGTGGCCAATAATACAATAGTAGTT
This sequence comes from Anisus vortex, assembly GCA_949126835.1. Taxonomy (NCBI): domain Eukaryota; kingdom Metazoa; phylum Mollusca; class Gastropoda; family Planorbidae; genus Anisus; species Anisus vortex. The sequence goes on along the minus strand of OX421495.1, from coordinate 20,273,535 downwards.
AGGGGGGGGGGGGTGTTGGTTCATAGGAGTGGGAGAGGCGGTGGCAATATCATGGTAATTCTGTACTGGTGAACAATTGCACGCTGAAGTATTGATTTACAAAATATTGCATTATCAATTTTACGCCGAAACGTGTGAAAATTAGTTTAATGAAATATTTCAACGTTTTAACTAATTTTTTGACACAATTTTTCAATAAAAGAATATCTAATTATTCTCAAAAAATCAAATAAAATAAAAAATAAACACAAAATTGAGCCAGAAGATGAATAGTCAAAACAATGATATATCTATTTATGCTATGATGTTTCATCCTCCCCCCTTCCCTTTAAAAATACTGTTATGCTTCTTTCTTTATACTCATTATTATAGCTTTAAAAAGTAAATTAGTAGGCCTACTTTCATTTATAGTCTAACTTAACATTTTGGAAGGAAATGTTGTATATGTCAATCAAAACTACATATTAATAATACATGGATGGATACTCTCACTACCCTTTCTTGTCACGTCATTTTGGACTGGTATGGCATTTAGCATGTAATGTTACAAAAACTGTCCGTGTGTTTAATTAAGTGTCGTGCGATTAGGTGTCAGCATATTTAAGTTTCGGGTGGTTAAGTGTCTGTGTTTAAGTGTCGGCACACCTCTGGAAGAAGTTGGAAAGAGAGAAAGAGAGTATTTAGGCTATATCCTACCCATCTCCCAATCCCAACCCTCTGTAGCTACACCTTTGCGGATGAATTCCTTAAGCTCCACTGAATTTAAAGCTGTATCATCCTTGAGATAAAGTTACTGTCAACAGATTCAAGGACAGCATGGCGCACTGATGGATATATTATTATTATTATCTTGTTTATTCGGCACTGAGCCGAGACCGGAGCAATAAAGTAGGACCAAGTGCTAAACAATCACATAACGTAGGACAGTGGGCGATATATTCCTTGAGAACTGATTTTTTGATTCAGTTTAAATCAACATTTTAGAAGCACTAATCAATCACATGAGAATCACCTCTATAGTTGGAGTTAAATTAATGGCTTCATTAAAATTAAAGTAAATTGTTTTAAGACTTTAAAAAAGCTATATAAAAAGAAAAACAATTACAAAAGAAAGTATACAAACTAGACATTTACAAATGAAAATTCATACGCTAGACATTTTCAAAAGTAAGTATAGAATCTAGACCTTTACAAAAGAAAGTGTACAAACTAGACATTTACAAATGTAAATTCAGAAACTAGATATTTACAAATGTAAATTCAGAAACTAGACATTTACAAGTATAAATTCAGAAACTAGACATTTACAAACGCAAGTTTACAAACTGACAGTAACAAAAAAAAGTGAACCAACTTGATAGTTTAAAAAGTAAGTGTACAAACTAGACATTTACAAAAGAAATATAGAAACTAGACCTTTTTTAAATGTAAGTTTACAAACTAGACATTTACAAATGGAAGTGTAAAAACTAGAAATTTACCTGTAAAACTGTCGTAGTGAGTTGGTGAGTACACAGTGAGAAAATCTCCGTGCACGAACCGGAGCAGCATGCTCGTCTTGCCGACAGCTCCGTCTCCGACAACCACACACTTGTAGTTCTTGACTCCTGGCTGAACCGTGTTGACGGAGAGCTTCTGCATGGTGGAGTCCACCGCAGCTGGGAATACTTAGCTGCTACACCCTCGAAGCAGACTCCGCGTTAGTTGACGCCGAGTCTGTTTTGTGTCGTTGGTGTAGAAGTGACTCCAAGCAGATATTGGGGACTATACTAATTATAGTCTTAATAAAATATTTACGAACAATGAGTTGATGTTTTTTTTTTTTTTTTTTTTTTTTTTTTGTTGCTGTTGTAGTCAGTTATCTACATCACTGTCGTAGCTTGAATTTTGTTATAAATTGTAGAACTTATACGAGTAAAGAATCCATTACAGAGCTATAGATGTCCAACAGTTCTCGTTTAATAGGCCTACATATATCCTCAATAGAAAAAATCAACACATTTATATCAATATATAAGTCACTATGTCATCGCCACGTAATAGACCTATTCTAATGTATAATTATAAGGATTTAGTTTTTTCTTGTGGTAAATTAAGCCGTTTAAAGTTTTCCACTATTTAAAACACTGTTTTCCCCTTTACAACCGCCTTTAAAATCGGGAAAACCCAGAACAAAACACACAAGGATGCATGTAATGATGTAACGTGGTCATCCACTTTCATGTAGTTGATAAGACGAGTCGCCGAGTGGATTAATTATAGACGCCAGCAGGACTTGGGGTTTGTGCAGTAATCCGGACTTGCCATCTATGATGAACAGATATCTCCGATGTCTCTATGGGGTCAATTGACGTGTTCACTCATCCCACGTGACTGGTTGCTGTGACGAAAGGGAAAAAGTAAAAAAATAAAAGGAATGAAATATTAAGTTAATGACGTGACTGTCAATATAGCATATTGTGTCGATAGAACATATTGTGTCAATAGACCATATTGTGTCAATAGAACATATTCTGTCAATAGAACATATTATGGCAATAAACCATATTGTAGCAATAGAACATATTGTGTCAATAGAACATATTGTGTCAATAGAACATATTGTGTCAATAGAACATATTGTGTCAATAGAACATATTGTGTCAATAGAACATATTGTGTCAATAGAACATACTGTGTCAATAGGACATATTGTGTCAATAGGACATATTGTGTCAATAGAACATATTGTGTCAATAGAACATATTACGTTACATGTTGCGCCAATAGAACATATTGTGTCGATAGAACATATTGTGTCAATAGAACATATTGTGTCAATAGAACATATTGTGTCAATAGAACATATTGTGTCGATAGAACATATTATGTCAAAAGAACATATTGCGTCTATAGAACATAGAAAATTGTTGTGAAAATGCAAAACTAAAGTTGTTTAAATACTTATAAATACTTTTTTAATCCTGCTCTTTAATTTCACTATCGAATTTTAATTATAAATTGATAGAAGCAATTTTTTTATAAAGAAAATTGTTAACGGACAAACCTTTATAAAACCATTTCGATATATATTTATAACAAGAACAAGAGCATTAACCGAACTAACCACATTTTGTATGAATAGTTTCTCTTGCTTACTTTAATAATTGTTGGAAGTTATACTCTACACCACTTGTCACAAACGTGTGAAGTGATCATATGGAGCCAGGAGCACATACAGACATACATACATAGGCTACACACAAACGTACATACATACATAGGCAAACACTCATACATACACAGACACAATTGCACAATACACCCACACGTGGATACACGATCTCTGCTTAAGGCTCAGCCATTCACTTGGGTCGAGACGAAGGGAAATATTTTGCAGTGGAATTCAAAAATGACCTAAAATTATTTCACGAGTAAATTCCATAGTTATTACTTATTGTGCACATGAAATCTAAAAAGTTATACGAACACAAATAATTTTTCTGTATGCTTTAAACATACATATACATGCATGTTAAACACACACATATACATACACATTTATACACTTTCACACACACAGACTCATAAGTTTGATAACAGACACGATCAACAATGAGTAACTAATAGAAAGGTAGGAACTTAAAGAAAATGAGATAAAGAGCGGGGAAGGCTACAGACAGACAGGTAGTGGAAGAGGTAGCGAGAAAGAGAGAGAGAGAGAATGAGAGAGAAAGAGAGAAATCGTAAAAAAGTGACAGGGATTTAAAGAGGGAGTAAAGAACTAATAGAGAGATGAGAGCTGTAAGATCGAGAGAGAATGAGAGAGAAGGGGGAGAAGAGGCAGAGAAATAGAAAAGAAGAAAGGAAGAGAAAGAAAGAGAAAAAGAACAGTCTCATGTTATCGTTAGAATGAAATCTAAAAGTTTTAAAAACGTACAGCTGACAATGCATGTAATGTAGAGATAAATACCCCCATAGTGTGTATTATCACTTAGATCTTGTAGTATTTATTCTGTAGTGATCAGCGTAATTAAACTTAATATACTCTAACATGTTAAAAGGGAACCTATCAATGTATACAATATAAACAAGTATGTGGTCATCTAGTTATCAAGTTATTTGAATAGCTTGACCTTTAAATCTGATCGTTAGTTTTGTTAAATTTTTTATTGAATAGACTGTAGGTTCTATGTTCTGTCCATAGACAGCTCGGTGTTTGGTTTAACAATCTTACAGTGAAATAGATTGAGCAGTCTTTTAAATATAGGTATAAGTCAGTGATATATGATAAGATATTGTGTGTGTGAGTACATGTGTGTATGTGTGTTTGTATGTCTGAATGAATGCATGTTTGTATGTCTGTATGAATGCATGTATGTATGAATGTATGTTTGATTGCATGCATGTAGGGGTTGTGTATGTATATCGGTGTGCATGCAGGTGTGTCTATCTGTAGCCTATCTGTCTACCTGTTTGTCGGTTTGTATGCCTATAATATATGTATGTTTGTATTATGCATGTGTACAGTGTATGTTTATGTGTAGCCTATTTTGTAAGTCTGTCTGTTTGTCTGTCAATATGTATTTATAATTGAGGCCTAGGTTTGTAGTTTGTATGTATACATGTATATTTGTATGTAACTACGTGAGCTCTATAACGGTAAGACTAGTCCTTTTCAGCCATATCTGAGTTCTGTATTTTAATGAACTTGTCAACCCATCTGTTGCACGTCTCGTGCCTCATTAGCATAATTGCACATCGCCCTTTAAATAGGTCACCCAGTTGTCCGGACCCACGCACGCGCGAGACAATGTGCGCTCTTTGTTTTGTTGTAACAATGTCAGCTGTAGGCCCTATGTTTTAACAGAACGCTCGTGACGGAATTGTTCACACTATAATCTACATCTGTTTTTAAAGTAGGCCTACGTGTTGCAATGTTGAAAGACTTGATACCTAATTCGCACGTTAGGTAGATAGGTGTATGCATTACCTTAAACGTGGACTAGACCCGTGGCTCTTTTGTCCACAGATAGATAACAAAGTTTTTTGTTTTTAGTTCTGCGAGTTAGGAGTGGAGAACAAACAAATGTTCTGACAAATGCACCCGAGGACATCTTCCATAAAGGCTATTTCCCCAAACGTGGTTAACCTAAGCCTAAACCCTAACCTTTGCTCATTGACGCGAAAGCACAAAACACACTCATTGTAAGAAGACTTAAGAGCCGAATTCGTTTCGATGTGGTACTCAAAAAGGTGCGTCAGCACCCTTATCCCCTGTCAGTCGTAGATCGTTGGGGTGCTTCGTACTGTCAACTACCCCCCCCTCCTCCTTCCAATTTGTTACGATCTCCCACTTTTCCCCTAACCAGACCTCGGTGCAACTAAAAAAAAAAACGGCATCACATTCGGACAAAATTAAAAAGCGACTAGCATATTGTGTTGACTTGTTAACCACCCTGCGTATCAGGACAAAAAAACTATCCTTATGGAATAAAGATATTAAAGAGCAATAAAGTGTTGAAGTATAAAAGATATACTTCGATACATCGGCCTAAATTACAATTAGTGAAATTTTAATATAACAGGTTTGATTTTTAAAGATGCATACGGTATAGGGCCTACGGTAGTTAAATTGATGAAGCTGGATTGTTGTATCTAGATGTGAAATAATAGATCATTTCTACAGTCTACAGCTAGTGAATCTCAATAGACCATAAGAGACATGTGTGTGTACTATAAATGAACAAGATCTAGACATGTACTTTATAGGAACACAAAAAAAAACAACAAAAAAAAACTAATATTTCAAATGCACGTGTTTTACAGTAGGTTACAGAAAATACTTTTATCTAAAACAAAAAATAAATTTAGTACGAAGGCTACTATACTACATGTCCAAAATAGTGAGTGTGTGTGTGTGTTGGGGGGGGGGGGAGCATAGGTCACCAGAGATAAAAAAATAAAGTTCATTATAAATAACAATTCAATAAAAAGTTAACACATTAAGCTGGGCTTGTAGTCCATTGCCCGTTGTAGTAGGCCCTATTTATCTTACATCTATTAAGCAGGATCATCTTTAAAGAGTTTATTTCCTTTCAGAACCTCACTAATAATTGTGACCCCTTTTTTTTCTCCAATTTGTATATTGTTTAAAATCAAGACACACATTTTTCTTCAAATCCTTATAAAGTAAGTAGCTCAACAGGATTAAAAAAGTGGAAGAAAACAACAACACAACTTCCTGACACTTTAACTTTATAAGGAAACAAAATTTAAAGAAAACAGATAACAGTTTTTGTCAAGTGTTGACTTACTTTTTTATAGCTATAGTGACACTATAGTGACTCTATTGTGCTGCTGAGTCAGAATTTCACCAGTGTGTGAGTTTGTGTAGGCTGTAGACCTACTTGTAACCAAACCGTTGGACAATCAGCACTTCCAATGTACCAGTAGTCCAATGTTTATAGTTCAGACACAAAGCTCAAGAATTAGGCACGCCACACACAAAATGGAAATAATATATCCAAACAAGCAGACATGAAATTATTCTGTATCAATGTTTACTTGCACTGACCTAGACACGTATCTAGAGAACTAACAAAATGAATCATGGCATACTTCCTTTTCTAATTTACTTGTAAATATTTATCATTAATTTAAAGTTTAAACTAATGCTGTTCATGTTTTTGTTTTGTTTTTTTTTAACTTCAAGTCATGACGAATGTGACATCTTTTGAATTTGTCTACAGCGTTAGATTGTATATATAGACTATACTTGTGATTGTGTGTGTGTGTGTGTTTGGTGAATTGTAAATAAAGCGATGCCGCAGAGAGAGAGGCGGGGTTGTTCGTTACAAGTAAATGGCGCTTAAGAACAAGCGGGCCCGCCCAACTGTGTCAACTCATTAGTGCTATTCAAAGTGGGCTTACAATATCAAGCAGTTAGCATTAAGATGTTTACAACTCTGAGTTACTATAGATTATAAATCTGTTATAGTCATACCGGGAAAGTCGACAAGGAAATATATTGATTTAATATTTCTTCATTTGGCTACAGTGGGCGTCAACAGTGGCCCTGTGAGTCAAAGAGTGGTCCACTAAGGAATTTGGAATCGGATCGCCAGAATTTGCCATGTTCATTTACTTCTCTCTCTCTCTCTCTCTCTCTCTCTCTCTCTCTCTCTCTCTCTCTCTCTCTCTCTCTCTCTCTCTCTCACACACACACACACACTCTCTCTCTCCCTGGTTGTAACTGTAACTTAACAAAATGATATCACTAATTTGCTTTCAACTATCATATATTTTAATATCGGCCGAAATACTTCGTTCTGTGAAAATAATTACAGCCTAATTTGAGATTTAGAAAAGCGACTAGGCGTGAAAAAAAAGTGTGCCGTCGGACCCAATTGATCCATAGGGCCGGTGAAGCAGCGTTCACCAGTTTCTGTGGCCGCGGCATACTAGGTGGCCAGCACTATGTTAACTTTTACTTTACCCCAACTAAGGTCAGGTACCCATCAGAGCTGGGTAGACTTAGGGACACCTTCCAGACCAGGGACAAAATCCTAGCCTGCACCAGGATTTTAACCCAGGACCTTGGGTACGTCAGCCGAACGCGCTGCCATGCATGGCCACCTTGAAAGTTGAGATGATATGTTCAGGACAATATAAAAAAAAATAATTTTATGAAAAACTACACCAGAAAGAACTAAGATCTTTACAGGCCAAAAAAAATAATATATTTTTATATTTAAAAAGATCGTGTTTGTGTCCCCCACGGATCCCCATTGGTCAATTTGAAAACATGCGAGTTTGTGTCACTGACCTATTTAGGCCTAGACCTATATACTGTCTAATAATTTTTCACATCAGACATATATGTCTTCGCTAGCTCAGTGGTTAACGTAGCGGACTGCTATGCGGCGACCCGGGTTCGACTCTTCAGATAGACCATAGGTTCTCAACCTTTTTCGGCTCACCGCCCCCTTTTACAATTTTGTTCCGTTCACCGCCCCCCCCCAACCTTCTATTATCGCCCATTCCCCCCCCCCTCCCACTTTCCGCCCATCTGGACCATAGTTTCCGCAATTTTTTAAGGCGGACTAGACTTTTTGTGTAATTAATTAGGCTACCTTTAAAAAAAATTAAAACGAAACATATTGTAAGAATTAATAGATCAAAACATTGCCTAAACAAAAGGTTACATAAATCAATATTAATGTGAATCGTTTGCCTGGTGTGTTGCTAACAATTTGTCTATGTTTGTTTCAGATTTGGTTGCAAAAGCCTTAGGTCTAATAATCAGTAATATTTGTTATATTACAAAACAGAACTTGTTCGGCATCACTATTGAATCAAATGTGGAAACATTTTTAATTAAAGGGAGATAATTAGCCCATTTTATTTGAGCTAATATTTCTTTTTTTTTATTATTAAAAATAAATGAACTACAATTTATAACTTTGAAGTGATCAAACTTCAACAATAACAAACTATTTGAAAATTGTTTTAATATTATTTGACTAAAGAATGTATATGTATATTTTTAAGCACTACAATAACTACCCAGTTTGTATGATTACCACTTATCTATACCGCTAAACAATGTATATGTCATTTCCAAATATATTTGAAAAACACATGAAAGACATCTCGGTTAAACTGAGATCAAAATATCATTAATATTAGCAGATGTTAGGGCGACAGTCCGGTGAACCAATCACAGACCACTACTTCATCGGAAAGTCATTGATATTCCTATTTCTTATTAATATAATAATATGTAGGCATACTGTTGGGGGATAGATATTTATCAGCACTTGCGTTTACATCATATTTCATCCAAAAACTAATCGATTCAAATAGCTGAGGTGTTAAAATATATCAGGTACGTTTGTACCGCCCACTTGCACTTCACCGCCCCCCAATCGCCCCCGGGAATGTCAGCGCCCCCTTAAAGCTTGTCAGCGCCCCCCGTGGGGCGATATCGCCCCCGTTGAGAACCTTTTTTTACTACAATTTTTTTTCAAACTTTTAAAAACAAAAGACATTGTAAATCTACGGGCAATTTAGATTTTTGTTAAATAAAAATACTTGCCTATTTTTTTTACTCGATTACAAGTGGCATTCGGGCATGGAATGGGTTGCCTGAACAAACCAGGAAAACCAGTAACTTAACATCATTTAAAACATTAATAAAAATGCAAGACTAGACTCGGACCACGGATGAGCGTAGGACGCAATAATCTTCTTTATAGAAGGAGCGTCTGTAATGTATAAGATAAGATTTATTTTAAATTACTTTCCTAAAAGTCTTCAGTAAAAAAATAATAATTTGAATATTAGATTTATAGCTTTTTTTAAATTTTAGTTTATACAATTTTATCTGCACCTTATACAGTACTGTTTTGTTTCACCCGGGCAACGCCGGGCAATGAGGCTTATATATATATATATATAATATATATATATATACATGTATATATACATATATATATATATATATATATATATATATATATATATATTTTATATATATATATAATATGCAGCACACCAATCAATTGTAGCGCTAATTATATAATTACTGGAGTGAGTCACTCTGTACTGCAAAAAAAAAATCATAAAGAAGTTTCTAGGCCTACACCAGTTAGGCGTGACATACAGACCAGAGTCTAATAATGGTCTCGCTCTTAGTGTTATACTCATTGTATTCTCTTAAGCACGGCACGATGGCAGAGTGGCAGAGCGCGTTCGGCTGGTATACCGAAGACCCTGGGTTCCAATCCTTGTGACGGCTAGCCGCCTTACCTTACCCCAACTATTGCCAGGAACCCGTCAGATCTGAGTAGACTCAGGAAACACCCCCCCCCCCCCAGACCCGATGACAAATCCTAGCCTTCATCAGGATTCGAACCCCTGTAGCCTACTATACCCCAGTATGATGCGAGACTTTCATATATATATATATATATTGACACACCGAGTTTTAGAGGGATTAAAGCTTTGAAAAAAATAAAAACTTTGTAGATATATAAATATATAATGCACCCTATTATAATCTTAATGGTGTTGATTAACTAAAAATAGGCAAAATCTTAACATTTAACTGTAACACATAACACATTGCCAGGTTGGATAGGTAACATTAAAAAACATTTCAGAGATGTTTACCTGTACCATATTAACTCCACTGACTGAATGTAAATGTCAAAGATCCGTGTGTAGTTTATAGTTAAACCAAGAATGTTTCTGCAAGCTGTTGTTTTCTTCATTTTGTTTACGTTAAAGGTACAAAACCCGGTAATAGCTCAAATGTTAGTCACCTTCCTTGTAGGGTGACATTTTATTTTTAAATCACCCTTCCTGCAACGCCAGCTTTTCTGAGCTTTTTTTTTTATAGTAATCTTACAGTGATTAACAGGACAGAAAATGATACGATGATATGGGATGATGATATGCCTAATTTAATAATTATAAAAACTTGCTCGTGAATCCACCAATGATGAGACCTATCTCGAGTGTCGTTGTTGTTAACAGTACTTGTGTCATAGAACACCTTTCTGGACCAGAAACTTTCAGGAATGTAGAACAACAAAGTTCTATAAAAGAAACATTTGTTTTGTTTTTGTACCTATAACCTGTGTATGTCTAAGATCAAGTATGTCAGTATATGTCAGTGGGGGTGGTTGTGTTTGAAAGCAAAACAAATGGTGATTTTCTGCGGTGTTTCAGAATTACGCTATGTAAAAGTATCGCGACGGACCAAATTGATCCATTGGGTCGGTGAAGCAGCGTTCATCAGTTTCTGTGGTCATGGCATACTATGGGATTGTGTGGCCAGCACAATGCCTAGGCGCCTTTACTTTTTCCCCAACTAATGTACCCATCAGAGCTGGGTATTTAAACAATGTGACGTCAGATCGAAAACCTATTCCTTCATTAATTTCAATTTAAACACTTTTCACCTGATTAACTACAATGATTAGAGTCTATATTGTTTATTGTAATGTTCTTATGACAATGCCAATTAAAGTGAATTGAAACATGTTCATTTTGAAATATGGAGGCCTTTAAGACGATATATTAAAACGAGGGTCTGACTTTTGTGACAATGGGGATGTTAAAAAGTGACCAAAATCGAGTGACGCCATTTATGCTGGTACCATTGACGCCATTTATGCTGGTACCATTGACGCCATTTATGCTGGTACCATTGACGCCATTTATGCTGGTACCATTGACGCCATTTATGCTGGTACCATTGACGCCATTTATGCTGGTACCATTGACGCCATTTATGCTGGTACCATTGACGCCACCCTACCAAAGGCCTAAGTAAGGAGCTGTTAATTTGGAAAAACTCTTTGCGCCCACCTCCCTCCCCCATTTAACCTTCTTTTATATGTTGCCAATATTTTCTTACGAAAAAAAAACAAAGTAACCGACTGTTACCTCTTCTTCCCATTCCCATTTTTTTCACAATTATTTATATAGAAACCAAGATCAAAGGATCAACTGAATACACCGCTTAACCTCGATCATTCCCTACAATTACATAACGTTACAAATTTATCTCCTTCCTCCTTAAAACCAAATAAAACCAAGGACAAGAATATCTTATCTTATATATTAGACCTACAGACTATTTTTCTAGAAAGAAGATTATTGCACCCTACGTTCATCCGTTGTCCTAGTCTAGTCTTGCATTTTTATTTATGTTTTAAATGATGTTAAGTTAGGCTACTGGTTTTCTTGGTTAGCTCAAGCAACCCATTCCATGCCCGGATCCCACTCGGGAAGAAAGAGTATTTATATGCATTTGTTCAGGCATAAGGGATAATAAAAGTGTTTCTATCCTTATGTTTATCTGAGCATTGCAATCCTCAACACACACTTTGCAACTGATACATGTTTATATTAACAAACAACGTTATAACATTTATTTAAAATAAAACAAACACGGAGGGTCAAGAAGGATAGAATAAACGTCAAAATATTTATCGAAGGAGATTACTTATAAGTTTTACAGACGTACCTTCTAGATAGAAAATTATTACGTCCACTAGGCCCAAAACTCCTGCAGGGCAGCAGGGATCGGTCGGCGGCAGGGATATAACTATCATATACGCTAACCCGCGATGTGTCGGTTGACAGTCCGGTGAACTAACCGCAGGACCAGCCAGCCTCACGAGATATATTTAACCCCCTCCCATCTCTCTTAATATGTATATATAGATATATATATATATGTCTATATTTCTTGTTTAAAAAACCTTAGCATTATAGTTATAGGCCTACTCACTAAAAGACTATCATACTAAACTAAATACGAATTACATCGCGTAGTTAAAAAACAATCTGACCTGCTATATTGTGTGACCAACTAACTCACTGTTTATAAAACGTAAGAGTATACTTCCATCTAGTATTCACCATCATAAAAATAATCCACTGTTTTTGCTTCAATGCCATCCACTGAAGGAACACTAAAGGATTTCAGAGTAATCCTCAAGCAATCCACATTATCCAGGTAAATTATTACACGGCATACAATTTCAGGTGAAGATCCGGAGGTGTCATGAACCGCACAAGGAAATGCAACTTGTTAATTCATAAGTTTATTTTTAACCGCAGAAGTAGTGAGAGGTTTTTTTTTAAATTTATTTTAGTCCGACTAGCAGAAGTAGCCAAGTGACATATCATCCGACTAGTCTACAATATGTTGTGCTTTTATATGTCGCATTATGGGCATGAATACATTTATTTAGGCCTACATTAAACAATTTAAAAGTACACACTGTGCAATGGGACATAATGGGCGTGAAGGTGTGTGTTTGTGCGTGCGTGTGTGTGTGTGAATGGAAGATACAAGAGATGATAAATTATATTGCACGTAAATATACGGGATGTCTTTTATTAAGGCTGGCCGGTTAGTTGCGCTTCGTCATAGGCGGAGTCGTCGTAACCTTAAAGGGTCATTATAATTCTGAGACAATGGGGACCTTTATTATAACGTTACGGCGAAGCTATATTCGCCGTGGAAGGGGCAGATCGAGTTTCCAAGGAACACTATCAACATTTTTTATCGGGGGCCCTTAATTAAAAGTAGACCTAAGTTAAAGCAAATATTCCTAGTTAGCCATGTTATCCGACGACCCCCCCCCCTCTCAGGTCCACTTCGTAATTGTCATTGGTGTTTGTTATAATGATGAGTTCGAATCCATCCTCAATGAGGAACCTTAGGGAACCTAACAGAAACTAAGCTTACGTCTTGTCTCTATATTTATCTCTCTATCTACATAGTCATCAATTCCTCTATCTCTATATATATAGGCCTATCATCTATCTATCTATCTATCTATATATCTACCTACCTACCTATCTCTCTATCTATCGTCTATCTATCTATCTATCTATCTATCTCTCTATCTATCTATCTACCTACCTATCTAACTACCTATCTACCTACATATCTATCTATCTATCTATCTATCTATCTATCTATCTATCTATCGTCTATCTATCTACCTGTCTATCGATTTAATTATCTTTTTCTATTCATGCATAGGCCTACATAGGCTACATTTGTCTAATATTTTTTAAGAGACCTAATCTCAACAGCATGAATGAACAATAAACGTCAAATTCCAAAGCATTCCGTTTTCATCTGGCAAGAAAATATTTCGAAGTGTTCCCATACCTTTCATGTCACGTGACGAGACACAGGCTATGCCATTGGGTGAAGTGTGTCTTGTTTGACACAGTTGTACGTAACACAAAAGTGACACATCTGTGAGTATGTTTGCAACACTATAGCCACACGCTTAGTTAGCCTACACATGGTTGTGGGGGAGGGGGGGGGGAAAGGGCGAGGGCTGGTGAGGGCTTAAAAAGTTAAAAAGGTGCCGACAAGTGGCCAACAATAAGATGACAATTGACACGCACTGACCTACATTTACAAATCTATAAATAACTTGGTCACCTGCTACAATTCTGTCTACCGACCCAAACTATCACAATTTTACACTACCAATTAAAAATAAATAATATATATATATATATAAACATATATTTTATTCGTTGAAACCCTGTAATCTAATAGTGCAACAAGTAGGCAGTTAATGGGATTGTGTGGCCAGCATAATTCCAGGTCATATTTACTTTCACAAGCTGATGCCGGGCAAACCATGGCACATATCAAAGCTTGGTATGAATACGACTCATACAAAAAAATTAAATTAGGGAATTCAATTTTTATTTTAAAAAAGGAAGACTATAAATTTTATATTGCCTTTTAAAGACTCGCAGCAAATTGTAAATATTTCGAGGCATAAAAACACTATATTATTGGAACTAGTCCTATTGTCCTCTTATTACTTACCGTACTGTGCTCAATACTAAGGACTTATATATAAGCCAATATAAACGGCACTTCTGGAAGCAAAAGGGTGCTGGGCTGAGTTGACACTTAGAAAATGGTGCATACATTTTCAATCATTTTCAGATTAAATCCACAACTGTCATGTGAGAGCACGGAGTTAAATGTGAAAGCACTAAAAATGACTATCATAAGCAATCATAGTCATTGTGCTGGCCACACGATCCACAAGGTAAAGTCTGCTTCTGCATCTATGTGGTACCCACCCACCCAAAAAAGTGTATCTTATCTTATACATTACAGACGCTCCTTCTATAAAGAAGATTATTGCGTCCTACGCTCATCGTTAGTTTGAGTCTAGTCTTGCATCATTAAAGTTTTAAATGTTAAGTTACTGGTTTTCCTGGTTTGTTCAGGCCACCCATTACATGCCCAAAGGCCACTCGGGAAGAAAGAGTAGTATCTATCAGGTGTCTATCATCTATCTATCTTTAATCCATCTGTCTATCGATCCATCCATCTATATATCATTTCTATATCTAGCCTCTATACATCCACCTATCTATCGATTTATTGATCAATCTAGCCTCTATACACCCACCTATCTATCGATTTATTGATCAATCTATCCTCTATACATCCACCTATCTATCGATTTATTGATCAATCTATCCTCTATACATCCACCTATCTATCGATTTATTGATCAATCTAGCCTCTATACATCCACCTATCTATCGATTTATTGATCAATCTATCCTCTATACATCCACCTATCTATCGATTTATTGATCAATCTATCCTCTATACATCCACCTATCTATCGATTTATTGATCAATCTAGCCTCTATACATCCACCTATCTATCGATTTATTGATCAATCTAACCATCCCACTGATCTATAAAAAGAATGGATAGCGCCTCCTTCATAAAATTGCTTGTGCAAAGTGAAAACTAAAATGCACACAATCACTGATCAATATAATCAAAATTGTTTGTAAAAACTTATTTCGCACCACTGATCTATAAATAGAATGAATATATTATATACTATAGCTCCTCAATGTATATTGACTATATATTGAAATCTACAATCTGCCATTTTACTATATATTCAACGATCTTTATACTGAAAGGTGTCTTGCCTATTTTAAAAGCTCTTACAATAAAAAATGCCGACATTTTCTGTTTTGGGATGAAAACGATAAAGAAAAATGGGATATACATTTCATGTAAGCTCTTTGATAAAAATATTCAAATTACATCTATGCAATTAAAAGTATATCTATTAAGCAGAGCATGTCACCAACTTTACAATGATACCAAGTGTGTGAAGATATCTTCACTAGAAAAAAAGTTATGAGCGAAAACAACCCTTTATATAACCTTTGCAATTAATTTTAAAATTTGTGACCGAAAATGTCAATTCAATATTAATAATAATAATATTTGTATAGCGCTGCCAACAAACATAATGTAAGCTCAGAGCGCATTTAACATACAAATAAGAACACGGATATTACTCTAGGCTAGGAGACAAAACTGATTGATGATTTAAAAAAGACAAATCAAATAAATGTGGCCTTAACCGCCTCAACCAAAAAGTAAGACAGCAAGGGTCTAAAGCATGTTAAATGTTATTTAAGGTAAATATTGAAATATTCACAATATACTACTCATAACTTTAAAAGAGCATTAAATGATTCAATCAAATTCACAGCTTATATTTTACAGATAAATACTTTAAGATTATAGCGTTGATTGAGATTTATTTTCTGAAAATACTATGTTTTTAAATATTAGTAAGTAAAATATTATGAAAAAAATATTTGTCTATACCGATCAATAATATTATTTTTCCATCAGGCCTAGATCTACTTAAACACTTAATGTTTCAAAACATATGCGTAAAAAGGTGAAAAATATTTTCTATTGTTTGTTTAAATATTTCAGAGCTTAATATTCATGAAAATAAATATTTATAATCTGTTAAATTTCTTGTAGTGTAATTCATTTCAGAATGCTACCAATGGTAACAGAGAAAATGAATAAATAGGGCCTACATTAGTATTAAACTAGCGCGATCAATAAAATCGTTGTGCTATACGGATTGCGATGAAAATTAATAGGATTTTGTTTTTGATAGTGGGGAACGCAATCGTGTTCAAATTAAAGGTGACCGAAAATGACTTAAAAAAATAATTGAAGGCAATTTATTAGTAGTTTTTAAAACATTAGATCTCTCTTGTAAATATAATGAAGGAATGGAAACACAAAAGATATATAGACTACACATACCCATAAACTGTTAAAAATTTTTAACACTTCAACTTACTTTGAAGGTACTATCTAAAAAAAATTCTATGTAGCAAAAATCAGTTCATAATCCAGATCAGGTTATCATAAGGTACTAGCTATAGACATATACAAGGATATAAGTTCGCCCCAAACGGACATTTTGTGATATTTGAATCCGATGTTAGCTACAGTCCAGTCGGGTATAGACGTCTCAGTTGTCCTAAAATTATGTTTCCTTGTCTGGATCTGTTATTTGTTATGTATAGCAGGCTAGAGGTATAAATGATAACACATCCATTATCTGTAATTTTACACCCTGCCATGAAATACTTTAAAATTTCTATTTTAAAACTAATCTGTATATCTACTATATTTAAAAAAAATAAATCCCTTAAATTGCTTGAGCATATATATAATAATATATAGATCAGTGGAAAGAACACTTAAAAGGGAGGTAATACAACTGAAAAGGGAATTTATACAACTTAGAAGGGAGGTAATACATTAAAAAAAAAAATTAATTACTACTTGGTAATTAAAACACAGAAAGAAATGTTTATGTGAAACCCATTTATTTATACAGAACATAATTATAACTTTATCATATATACAGACCATTACTGTAGCCAGTGGTGGCTTGTACAAAATCTGTCAAGGTGGTAAATTTCAACAGGCAGGCCCTGATAATAACTATATATCATAATAAAGTCCACATAATGATTATAACTTGCTCATATTTACAGTTTACAAGGCAGAAAAATATTATGGGGGGTGTAAGTGAAGTACCCTTTGGACCAAACTGATCATAGGGCTGGTGAAGCAGCGTTCACCAGTTTCTGTGGCCACGGATTACTAGGGGATGTGTGGCCAGCCGTCTTCACCTCAACTAGTGTCAGGTACCCATCAGAGCTGGGTAGACTCAGGGGCACCATCATGTCCCGGGGACAAAATCCTAGCCTGCACCAGGATTCAAACCCAGAACCTTGGGATTGCCGGTCAACCGCGCTGCCGCTCGGCCACCGTGCCACATGGGAGGAGAGGGGGCTCTAAAGCTTGATGTTTTCATTTCATGATGTTATTAAACAAGATTAGTATGTCTACAATTGTGTCACCTTGCCATCATGACCCTTATGTACTTCATGGACAAGTCTTAATGGGGCCTGACCTTTTCAATAGGTTATAGTCTAATGTCTTCACCATTTTACGGTTCATTTCCGGCAACAAAAAGCATTCTTTTGATGCCGTTTGACAATTAATTCCAACATCGACGGCCGGTTCTGGTCTTTTAGAAATATAAAAAACCTACAACATTAACATTAGTTAGAAGGAATATGTTTTTAACATAAAAAAAGAGTATGCGATAATTAATAGTCGACGCGTTAGTCACGTTAAGTTTGATTTAGAAAGTATTCAAGAGTTGCTGTTCTTGGGTTAATAAAAACATGATCTATGGATACATAAAGACACAAAATGAAAATTCTTTTGCATCAAGTAATATGTTTGGAAATAAAATAAGTATAAATGGTATAACGGTCACAATCCATTGTTTTCTTTCGGCAACATCTTTTGGAAATGAAATAAAATCTAATCCCATACATCTTTACTTACTCGCAGTACAGCCTGTAACGCAGCACACGGGCATATTTTGTTAGCAAATGAAGGAATTGGACCAGAAATGTTGGTACACGTTTAACCTCTAGGTTCATAATGCATGCATAATATTTAAGACTTGTTCATGACACATTGAGAGTGAGAAATTCTACAAAAGGAACAGGGAACATAATACAATGATTTCAAGGCTACACAAAGCAGACACTCTGGGTAAACCTAGTCTGAAAACTTTGAGCCCAATAAATAAATGGCAACGAGAAAAACATTTTATTTTTGCCATTGTCCAATACAAAACATAGAATAAATTAAATTCAAATATTTTAGACCCCAAAAAAATATATTTTTTTTAGTGAGAATGGCAATTCATAAATAACTTATGTACATTAAAAGCAACATCTACTTTTAAAATTTAAGTGATATAACAAAATATGATCAAATATTGATTGTTCAATCAGACAAAAATAACATAACATAATCAAAAATGTAAATTCAATTTCTTTACATCTTCAAATTCATAAGTTTGACTCACCCATTTTCTTTTCTCAAGGCCCCAAATAAAAGAAATAAAAAAAATCTACTCAGTCAAACAGAAATCACTGAAATATTTTAAAACTACCAGGGTATGTACAAGCAATGTGTTCAGGCTTGTAAATATACTTTTACACTTTACAAGTATACAAGATTATTCAAAATATCAAAAGTGCATTCTTTGAGCTCTTATACTTACACAATTTCATTTTTGGACTGTTTAAAGAACCTATGGTAGTGGTAATGCTAAAAATGATTAACTAGCATTGTTTAAAGGAAAAAAAAATGATTTTCTGTATTGGTATAAGTGGAGACATCAATATTTATATTATATTTTAATTGAAGTGTTTAAATAAAGTGGCAAGCTTTATTTAAATACAATAGCCCAGTGAAAGTTCATAACATTTAGAACTTTTGATAAATTTGAAAAAAACAACAACAACATGTTTTTCCCTTAGTCAATTTAGGAGACCAATCAACAAGCTATATATGTAATGTAACATACCTACTTTCTCATTGGTCAACTATAACAATAATAAACTTCAATACCAATCAGTTTTTTATAATACTATTATTTTCAAATTCAATTTAGTTGTAGCATACAACTTTGTTGACAGGTTATGCCGATACGTTTGTTCAAAATTTGTCTCTACCACAATGTAAGTGTGTCAAGAGTCCCATAAAAAAAAAAACATTTTATAAAAAGTATAAACTGTATTCTGCGATGGAGATTGTAAAAAACTTGTTCAAGAAATTCTTACATGCAATTAAAAATTTAAATATATTATTTAGATTAAGAATAGATCTTAACCCCCCCCCCCCCAATCCTAATACACTAAATTTTTACTTCTAAAATTTTTACTTCAAGGGATTTTAATTAATAGTTCCGGCTTTAATTTTTTTGTGTAATGGCATAAAAAAAAAATGTCAAATATATAGTAAAAATAAAGGAAGAATAAATTGTTTAAATATTATCATCTAAAAAAAACTTTCTAAATCTAATCATTTAAAATTCAATAATATCATGAGGTCAAAATACATTTTCATTTTTTTCCTCAAGCGAGAGACATTTTTTATAAGACTCTGTATGATTCCTTAGTTCAGCATTTTGTATGTATTTGCCTGGCAGTTGAAGAAAGTTATTTAAAAAATCTGTAACCCGTGCCTTGTTCACGGAGTTACACTAGACGCCAGTGTACAGAGATAAGAAATAAACATAAAGTAAAAAGATTGGATACAGAAGTAATGGCTTCTTGTGTTGCAGCTCCTGGACACAGAGTAATGAGCCTGCACTGTAGGATGCCCAGATCACTCCTAAAAACTAGAAATAAACAAGACAAAAATACTATATCAGAGAAAGAGATAACTCACTTTTTGAGCCCCTGTTTTGAAACAAGGGTATAATTAAAATAAGATCACAGTTATAGTTCTTTGGAAACGTAATGAACATAAATATGTCGATGGTTTTGAAAGTTCTTATGATCTAAAAGAGATTAAATTAATGTTTTGTTTTCACTTGTGTGATGATTTTTCACTTAGTGAATTAGCTTAATTAACATTTCATTTTTGTTAAATAATGGAACACTACCAAACTTAATTCTGAAAATTTGAGAATATCTGACATTTATTTCAAATTATTCTAGTTTCGGGCATGCTTCTGTAGTTGCAGGCACATACGTTAGCAGTTTTTTTTATTGGAAGAGTATTGACTTGATATGTCGATTACTCACATTAATACTTAAGAGGGTATAGATTAACTTATCACGGTTAATGATGAACAGAACTTACCTTGAAAGCCATATTAATGTAGTGAAAGGAATGTACCAAAGGTAAGATGCAAGCAATAACAAACAAAGGTAACACAGAGTAGCCGATTACACCTAGACACTGTGAATAGGACACCTGAGGAAACAACATAAGAACGTAAACAGTTTACAGGTTTCTTACTTTTAAAATTCCAAAAACTTTTCACAAACTTTACATAAAAATTAACCAAATCAATTATCACTGGCATGTGTGAAATTTCTAAATGTTTACTGGCAGTTTATGAGCCCAAGTCAAAAGGTTGTACGTCAAAACTGATATTTTTAAAATCGCTATTAAAAGGTCGAAATGCAATGAAATAGTTAAAACTGGGACTTAGTTCACACCAAACATGGACACCGAGATAGCATGAGATAGTATTTTGACATAGGTTGATTAAAATATGCCTCAAAACGCATTTTTGATGAAAAGGTTATGTTTTTTTGCCTGTGACTCTAAGTGACTAATTACATGCAAATTTTCTAGACTTTATTTCAATAACCTAGAAGCTTTATTTGTATCTCAAACTCATTTGGTGAATGCAAGAAGCCCTTAAATAACTATTTGCCACAGTTTTCTCAAATTGATGCAGGGATAATTTTTTTACAAGGGTTTTAAAAAAAATAGTGTTGCTTAGGACAGTTGTTGTCATTTCAAGTGAGTGGAGTTTATGCTCCTAAACCCCCTCTTTTGCAACTCCTATGCTTGTAATACTCTTAAATATTATAAATTAAGGCTATGGAGACATGTGTGTTAAATTCTTGAAGAAATCCATCAAGAATTAGTATGTTTTTTTCTGAAGTCAATTTTTTGTTGTCATTTGTCCTAAGTGACACCAAGGTCTCTATAGCAGCCATTTCTTTTGTTTCGCGTTTTTCGTCACTGTGTCTTTTCCAGTGTATAACTTATCTTCCCACTATTCAAATCATGTGTAGGAAGGTACTGACAATACTTAAGTGCATTTTTACACCTCTCTGTGAATATGAATTTTTTTCCCTTGAAAGAGCGTTGTTTTGACTTGGGCTCATATATAGGTAGTACAAATAAAAAAAAAAGAAGGAAACAATAGTGTATATCTCAACTTGGCCTTTAAAGTATCTTCCGGAACTTATTACATGGTCTGATATTGGTTAATAACAATTAGCAGTGCATGGACAATGATGACTGTTAAAAGATCCTAGCATGCCTAAAGGCAAGCTTAGAATTTTTATTTTTATTCCTCATTCAAGCTTCATCTCCTACCAAGCGCGTCCCCAGGTGGAGGATTGTGATGGTCTCACTCTAGAATATAGTAAAACGCAGTATATATCTATATGTATAATGGACTTCTTTTGTCTGGACAATAATAGATAGTCACTTGACAGCATTATGTCTGTGGAAGAATGTTACCTATGTATAGGTATATATCATATATCATACTATGTTAAATGCGGCTATGTTCATTGTTGTTAAACCTTCCCCCCCCATATTATATTGTACCCTCCCTGCCTCCAACTTATTATAACTGCGTGAGTAGTTAGAGTGTATATAAACATAACTTTTAGCTTTTTCAATTCGTTTGTAGCGGGCGTATAAGAATCATAAATTTTCTTGAGGGCAATGTTTCAGGTTTCAATTGCTTTGTAGCGGGCGTATACGAATTAAAAGCTTCCTAGAGGGCAATATTTCACGTTTCAATACGTTTGTAGCGGGGGTACAAAATGTCATTCACATTTAAATTTGTGACGTATACATGGATAAACTTTGTAACGGACAAGTTTTTTTTTAATTGCCGTATATATTAACTGTGTAGCGGGCAATCTCATTATAACTCCATGGGTAGATAAAGTGTATGTAAAAGATCAATATGCGATTACATTTAACACAATTTGACAACAAAAAAAAAATGTTTCTTCTTTGTTTCTTATTGGTTTCATTTGTTATTGTTTTTTTTATGTTGAATAGATAATTTAATTATAAGTTTGCTTCCAAAGCAACAATATATAAATAAATAGCAAATAACAAAAACAACACAAACAATGGTCTGCGACTTAATGTTTGTCGTAAAAAAATAAATCAAACAATCATTTTTTTAAAATAAAAGTACTGTCGAAAAGACATGTGAGTTCTGTTTTACAGAAAGAGTTGTATATTGAAATGGTGCATATTAAAGTGTGCAAAACAATATAAAAATAAATACTGACCACAAAAAAATACTTTTTATGTATGTTGCAAAAACAAAACAGAAAAACTATAATGTGTCAAGCATATTCTACAAAAAGCCCGTTCGAAGAATCAGGCACATATCAGCTAGTATACCCTAAAATTCACCACAAGCCGCGACAGGGATGACCTTTAAAGATATGGGTTAGCCATGAATACTGAATAAGCTGCCTGTGACAAACTGGTTTACTGTCATGGAGGGTGAGGTGGGGTATCCCGTGGTAAGGAAACTCTTTAAAAAATGTCTTATAAATCCAAAGAAATGACTGCAAAAAGCGAACATAGAGCGCTCAAACTCTAAACCCGGACAGATGAGGTCAATAGCTAGGGATAGCAGTCATCTAGGAGAGAAAACTCCAAAAATAAATCAACTGCTTCATTGCAGATGGTCTTAGCTGATCAAAGACTATGGAAGCACTCCCAGAAAAAACAGCAGGCTGAAACATACTGCCACAAGATTTTCAATGAATTGAGAACAAAGAAGAAGAAGAAGATGATTTTAAGAAATCTTTACCGACCAAGCTGTTTCATTGAAAACTATGATATACATGTTCCTTACCTCACCCCCAAGTACTCTAGCCAGCAAAAACACCATGAGAGAACCCATGAGCCAGATTGTGAGAATCCATGAAACAACCTGAAACAAAAAAAAATTAAAAAAATGTGTAAATGAATGATTTTCAAAGAGAATTATTGTAATCAGTAATTGGTTTTTAATAACAAAAACACATGAGCTAGGCCCTTTTATAACATAAAGGCCATTTATGTAATTATATAGCAACACATCTCTAATGGTGATCTTGAAACTAGCGTTGGAGTGAGTTTCTTACTATAACATAAAGGCCATTTATGTAATTATATAGCAACACACCTCTAATGGTGATCTTGAAACTAGCGTTGGGGAATGTTTTCAATTTACCAGCCACAATTTTTTAGTCTATCTTTACCTCAGCATCAAAAAGTGCTTACAGATAAATAAATAGAACAGTAATACCACTAATTTACTATAAATAATCTAAACATTTCTCAAACAAATGCATAGCTGCCAACTTTCCTGATGGGAAAAACTGGATTTTTTTCGTGAAGCGCCAAATTGACGCACAAATCGCCTAGACCGCTAGGGGGGTCCGGGGGCATGCCCCCCCCCCCACCCGGAATTTTTTTTGGAGCTGGATTTAAAATTGTGCTATCTGGTGCATTTTAAAGGTCAAATTCAATTATTTTTCAGACCACAGAAAATTAATCTTTAATCAGATTTTTTTTAAAGATATTGGTCTGTACCAGTTCAGTTAAACATAAATTTACCTTCCTAAACATACATTTGAAAACTATAATTAAAAATAAATAAATAAATAAAGATTTTTTTGGCAACTCAACCAATCCCAGCCTATGTCATACATATTCAAAAGTCACTGAACAATATTTCAATATATATAATGATGAAGAGGATTCTACTAGGTTGACAGACATATGCAAAAGTCACTGAACAATATTTCAATATATATAATGATGAAGAGGATTCTACTAGGTTGACAGACAAATGTAAAAGTCACTGAACAATATTTCAATATATATAATGATGAAGAGGATTCTACTGGGTTGACAGACATAAGCAAAAGTCACTGAACAATATTTCAATATATATAATGATGAAGAGGATTCTACTAGGTTGACAGACATATGCAAAAGTCACTGAACAATATTTCAATATATATAATGATGAAGAGGATTCTACTAGGTTGACAGACATAAGCAAAAGTCACTGAACAATATTTCAATATATATAATGATGAAGAGGATTCTACTAGGTTGACAGACATATGTAAAAGTCACTGAACAATATTTCAATATATATAATGATGAAGAGGATTCTACTAGGTTGACAGACATATGTAAAAGTCACTGAACAATATTTCAATATATATAATGATGAAGAGGATTCTACTAGGTTGACAGACATATGCAAAAGTCACTGAACAATATTTCAATATATATAATGATGAAGAGGATTCTACTAGGTTGACAGACATATGTAAAAGTCACTGAACAATATTTCAATACATATAATGATGAAGAGGATTCTACTAGGTTGACAGACATATGCAAAAGTCACTGAACAATATTTCAATATATATAATGATGAAGAGGATTCTACTAGGTTGACAGACATATGTAAAAGTCACTGAACAATATTTCAATACATATAATGATGAAGAGGATTCTACTAGGTTGACAGACATATGCAAAAGTCACTGAACAATATTTCAATATATATAATGATGAAGAGGATTCTACTAGGTTGACAGACATATGCAAAAGTCACTGAACAATATTTCAATATATATAATGATGAAGAGGATTCTACTAGGTTGACAGACATATGTAAAAGTCACTGAACAATATTTCAATATATATAATGATGAAGAGGATTCTACTAGGTTGACAGACATATGCAAAAGTCACTGAACAATATTTCAATATATATAATGATGAAGAGGATTCTACTAGGTTGACAGACATATGTAAAAGTCACTGAACAATATTTCAATATATATAATGATGAAGAGGATTCTACTAGGTTGACAGACATATGCAAAAGTCACTGAACAATATTTCAATATATATAATGATGAAGAGGATTCTACTAGGTTGACAGACATATGTAAAAGTCACTGAACAATATTTCAATACATATAATGATGAAGAGGATTCTACTAGGTTGACAGACATATGCAAAAGTCACTGAACAATATTTCAATATATATAATGATGAAGAGGATTCTACTAGGTTGACAGACATATGTAAAAGTCACTGAACAATATTTCAATACATATAATGATGAAGAGGATTCTACTAGGTTGACAGACATATGCAAAAGTCACTGAACAATATTTCAATATATATAATGATGAAGAGGATTCTACTAGGTTGACAGACATATGCAAAAGTCACTGAACAATATTTCAATATATATAATGATGAAGAGGATTCTACTAGGTTGACAGACATATGCAAAAGTCACTGAACAATATTTCAATATATATAATGATGAAGAGGATTCTACTAGGTTGACAGACATATGCAAAAGTCACTGAACAATATTTCAATATATATAATGATGAAGAGGATTCTACTAGGTTGACAGACATATGTAAAAGTCACTGAACAATATTTCAATATATATAATGATGAAGAGGATTCTACTAGGTTGACAGACATATGTAAAAGTCACTGAACAATATTTCAATACATATAAATGATGAAGAGGATTCTACTAGGTTGACAGACATATGCAAAAGTCACTGAACAATATTTCAATATATATAATGATGAAGAGGATTCTACTAGGTTGACAGACATATGCAAAAGTCACTGAACAATATTTCAATATATATAATGATGAAGAGGATTCTACTAGGTTGACAGACATATGCAAAAGTCACTGAACAATATTTCAATATATATAATGATGAAGAGGATTCTACTAGGTTGACAGACATATGCAAAAGTCACTGAACAATATTTCAATATATATAATGATGAAGAGGATTCTACTAGGTTGACAGACATATGCAAAAGTCACTGAACAATATTTCAATATATATAATGATGAAGAGGATTCTACTAGGTTGACAGACATATGTAAAAGTCACTGAACAATATTTCAATATATATAATGATGAAGAGGATTCTACTAGGTTGACAGACATATGCAAAAGTCACTGAACACTATTTCAATATATACAATGATGTAGAGGATTCTTCTTTTATTTTGTTTTCTTTTATGATATATGTTTACATTAGATATAGGCCTATAAACTTATTTATTTTATTAAAGCTTATAGTTTGGGGAATGGGAAAAACAGTTAGGCTAGCCTACTTAAAAAATATAATTATGTGTTTCTTTATTACCCATTTACTTTCTTCTGTATTTTCTAGGTCAGATACCAATAAATATAATTTAAATATTGTATCCTAATCCTAGTAACTTTAACTCTTAGGCATATGATACTTTAGTTAATTTAGGATAACATGTTTGAAACTTTAACTCTTAGGCTTATGATACTTTAGTTAATTTAGTATAACATGTTAACTAGTAAACTATTGAATCTAGTCTGTAACTTCAAATGCCTAATAACTGGAAAAATAAAAACTTAAGGATTAATAGGCCTGCAAGTTTTTTATATAGTTCAGTGACATGTCATATTTTTATTTTGTTACTAAAATGAGGAAATTCGCGAATGCGTGACATAAAGAATTTAAAACTTCGTTTGGAAATTAATTTTAAATCAACATTACTTTTTTTATTTTCTTGTTTTTTTTTTTATTATGTCCGATATTGTTAGAAAAAGATATGCGCAGGCATAAAAAAAAAAGTTTTTAAAACTTCTAGAATCTATTTTGTCAGAAAAAAAAGGAGATTTCCACCAACACCAGATTTCGTATAGGCCTAAGCTTATTTTGCAGACTTGTATGAAACTAAATCTAGCTTTTTCTTTTTTTACTCAAGTCTGAAACCGTTCCATGCAAACTAAAAAATATGTTCTTTACAAATAAGATGGCCGTAATTCAAGACAGTTGATAAGAGGTCGTCGAGCCGCCTTACAATTTAATGCCGTCCGGCAGTTACTAGTTCTACACACTATCACTACACCGACTGTTTTACTCCATTCATTAGTCCTAATGCCTAATAGATATGACGGCAATGCAGGCCCTATATATTAAACAGTAGGCCTAACTGTGACATTGCTCCAATAGATTAAATATTTAGCGGGCTGATAAAAAACGCATTTTTAATGGAGGAAACAAATCAGTTTCAATATTTCATTTCAAAAGACAATAACCTGTCATAATAGGCTATATTGTTAGGCCTAGCCTAATAGCCTACACGGAGTTGTGAAACGGTCGCTGAGTCGGGAATTAGCAATTACGATATGACAATAAAAATCTAGGCGGCTGGAAAATTTAGGTAGCCTACATTATTTTCCGTCCATTTTTGTGAATTTAAAAAAAGAAAACGAAAATATCCGACCACATAGCTTGACACATTTCACTAAACTAAGCTTATAGGCTAATACTGTAGGCCTATCTAGGTATGGTTTACAGTAGGCCTACTAGGTCTAAGTAAACTTATTAAGTCTATTTATAGGCCTAGCGGATTCGATTCTTATCGAACCGGGTTTTCGTACCGCGATTTCGAAACCGCATTTTTTTTGTTAATCCATGAATCCGGAACCAAATTAAATTAAATCTCGCGAATCCGGAGGCGAAAAATATTTTGCCTCGCGAATCCGGATTTCCGGGATAATCCAGAAAAGTGTCACCCATGGGCCTATTTAGAAATGTGATTATGTAGAAACTCGATATTCAGGGATTTTTGTATAAGTTCCAGGTTTTCCTGGTGAGAATATAAAAAACGGGAGAATCCCGGAATAAATGGGAGGGTTGGCAGTTATGCAAATGTATTAAAATTTATTGAAATAAAGGTCATACCTAAAAAAATATAAATTAAAAAAAAAAAGCTAATCTACTATGACAACATGAATACTAATATATGAATTTTGAGTCCCAACTAATTTATGATGAATATCAACTAAGTTGATCAAGTACACCTACATCAGCAAAAAAAACTTAGTTTAAAACTATTTTAGAATGTTATTGTCGTTTTGTGCCTCCATCGGCAAAAACCTTGTTTAAAACTATTTTAGAGTGTTATAGTCGTTTTGTTTTTATGAGCGCGCTGAGCATGCTTGCAATTAGGATGGAGTGAGGCGCTATATAAATGACCAATTATTATAATTATTATTATCTAAAACCAAATTTTCAGTTAAATGATAGAGATTTAACTAGCTTCCATGCACTACAGTTGTCATGTCAGCAGATAGAAGCAAACTCACTTTTCTGCATTACTAGTTTATCCAAATGACTTAAAAAAAAAAAAACTACAACAACCTGACTTTGATATGCAATAAACATTGCAGCTATGATTGTGCTAAAAAGTAAAACATGGGGACCTAGCAGCTTACCCTAAATTGACCATACAATGAAATGATTGCATACAAAAGTATCACGATGAGCGGGCCCCAGAAATCTGGACTTTCACGAACGATGTGGCGATTGAAGCCTAACTGAGGCAAAGGGAACAGAACACAGCGAAGTTTGTAATATATATCTTTTAGATCAATGTCGAGCTCTTCCCTGCAAATAAATGATCAAGTCAGCTTGAGAAATATTACTAACAGAAAACTAATGAAACATAGAAAACCAATCATGTAAAGTAAACAAAAATAATGTAGAGAGTAAATACATATTAAGTTCTTATTTAGGAGAATTATTTCTTTGATTCAATTTGATAAGGTCTTAAAAGTACTTCGCCAGTAGAAAATAATATTTAAATATGGGACGGTAACAAGATTTTTAAAACAAAAATTAACCAGAAATCTTTACTAATTATCCAATATAATTATTTGAAGTTGGAACTTTTTTTGTGACCTGACAAAACTTCTGACCAGACCAGGTCTAGGTTTGCAATGCAACAAACTCAGTGCCCTCACATAGGGGTCAGAGGGGGACATATGCCCGGGGGCGGCACTTCCATGAGGGCGGCAAATATAGCACTAAACAAGCAGTTACAGTATGCAAGGGGGTGAAACTTTTGCACTGGGGCGCTATACAAGCTTGTAAAGGCTCTGAACATACTCCCACTACAATGCCCCATAAAATCAAAAGTGTAAAATGAACAGAATTGAAAGAAACATATATACAAATATAAAAAAATGATAAAAAAGCTTCCAAAAACCACCTTAGCACTTTTCTTATATTATAATTTACGGCAAAGATTATTAAAAAAAATTGTAATCCAATGTTTAAATTTTAATGAGACACTAAAGTGCAGTAAGTAAGTACATATGTGCTTACAAGAGTGGGCGTTGGTCTTCTTCATCTAGATCTTCCTCTTCCAAAAGCCAACCAAAGCCCCTGGATTCAAGCATAGATGATGTTACTCCTCGTTTTCTGACTCCGTAACTGTCTTTAGAGCCAGGTGCATTTGAAGTTTCTATTGATCCCTCAATGACAGAGTGTGCTAAAACAAAAATGTTTTAGAAAGCTTTGACAACAACTGAAAGTGCTGGCTAATGCCATCCAAAATCAAGTCATGAAATGAAATAGTAAATAGGCTACACTGTCTAATGTTTATATTATATTAAATGGTTGATCTATATACTATAATAAAGCTTACAGATTTATATATTAAATATGCTATCTTTTTTTGTATAAATAGCTATAATTTCTATGAATGAATGAAAATGACCATCATTTCATTCTATAAATTGTGTTGTTATTAGTATAATATAATATAGGCCTACAAATTATACAATGTAAAACATTTGCTAAACTTAGTCTACCAGTCATTTACTTTTACCTAACAAAATTCAAAGAATATGTCCATTGTGTTGTGCAAGGATTAAAGTAAGAGAAAGAAAACAACCAAATAAATTAGCCTTAAAGTTACTTCTCATTGATCAAGAACAAAAGAAGATTTTTAAGTTTCGGAGAGTTTCTCTAAAATTGGACATCTTTGCTTCTGTTGCTTAGTTACGCCTTTATCCAAATCTGTTCTTTATGATGGTTTACTTTAACCTGTTGGACTCATTAGCGATGTCACACACAAAAGCCATTTTCTATTTCATAATTATTTCTTTCTTAGCCTTCACTGTTAGCCTATCTATACGTTTGTGCTTTCTAGAAGCCCCACTACTGTTTTTCTGACTCATAATAGGCCTATAATTGATGCGGTTAACAAGGAACATTATGAAATATATAAATAACTCAGTTAAACTGAACACAGTAACACACAGTGCCAAGCTAGGGATTTGGGGGCTCTGGGGGCTTGGTCTCTTTAGGTGCCCCTGCATTTTGACATTATGACATGAGAAAAAAAGCAATTCGGACACTCCCTTTTGGGCCCTCCACAAGAAGGGGCCCGGGAGACTTTCAAATTTGGACCCCACCCCTCCCCTAGCTACGCCACTGGTAACACAATGACACTGCTAAGAAATCAGTTATTGTTGTGCAGTATTATTCAGTATAAGTAAGTAAGGCCAATGAGTCAATGACCAATGAAATCAAGGCTTTGCATGTTAGTCTGTTAATGTTAGTAAAGCACTGCGAGGTCTTCATTTGTCAACTTTAAACCTTGATCTTCTGTCTCTCGCCTTTGTTCTTAACCCGAGACAAAAAAATAATTCAAAGTTGTTGTTCGTAACCTGAGGCGTTCTAAGTCTAAGTAACTGAAACTCAGTGAAACTGGTCTATAAGTTATAAGTATAAGTCTAACTCAATCTCAACTCAAACAACTTTACACTTTGAATTTGAAATATTGATGAATAAAACTAAACTGAAACAAACCTTCTAAAGAAGTTGCTCGTACAAATTGGAACTCATCTTGTGTTGGCATATACCTTTGTGGGCTTTCTAAATTTGATAAATAAACTTTTTTATTGCTTCCAGGGTCTGTGGTTGGCAAAGAGCTCAAATCAAGAGAGTAAGTATCGCCTTTATTCGATGTAGTATACGACGTAGCCATGTCGGCCATTTTATGTAATAAAGTAGAGTTATCTTTCCATCGTTTCGAACGTATTTGAGCGATTCTCAAATTTTTTTTAAACAGTGTAACACAGGGCACAGGGTGGTTAGCATGGATCTAGATCAAATGACAAAGTTTTACTTTTCTTCATTTATTAACATTAACAGGAAATTAAAGATATGATTAGACACGTACCTATACTTTAATAATTTTCTGCCACCCGCAGACATAGGCTACCTCCCCAGAGCCAAGACCATCGTAAATACGTAGGCGGAGAGTGGGGAGAAATGGCCCACCAAATAGTATTTCTTGATAAACTGTGTCTAATTTATACAAATATGTATATTTAACTATGAAATTGTAATAGATGTTAGTCTAGCCAATAATACAAGTTAATATACCTTGTTTATCCCTTAATTATATATAGATTTATAGATAATAAATAACAATTGATGTACATATAGGTGGGGATAAATGGCCATAGCATGGGGAGAAATGGCCCACTAGGTGGGGAGAAATGGCCCTGAATGCTTTTTTTGCTATTTCCTACCATTTAGCTTTTGAAAAGTAGGCTATATGTAAACTGTATCTTAGCATGAGCATTTTACATATTTAGTAATATAAAAAAAATGTATTTAGTCCACTTGTTCATCCCGTTGAATGCTATGGTATTTGGAGTCCTTTTAAAATCTTCACGTTTGAATAGAAAAATTATAATTTCATAATTAGACATTTAGAAATAACATGTTGGTAAAGTCTATTTAATATTCATAGTTGTTATAATCATATTAATCATAGTTTAATAAGCAATAGATTGCATATGCCTGCTATAAACTATATATAGGGCTACATTCACTATTATTGGCTATTGAATATGTAATAATAAAAAAACAATCTTTAAAAAACACAATAGTTTCTAATATCAAAATATATTTAATTAGTAATTTAAATTATTATCAATATTAGTGGTAAATTTAAATTAATTTACTATAAAACAGTTGTTTTAAAAGGATAGTTTGCTAAAAAAGTTAGTTTTATGGGTGGCCATTTATCCCCACAAATTGTGGGCCATTTCTCCCCATAGGGGGGTTGTGATATAAAAATATTTTAAAAAAAATTACATGATATAAAAGATAATTTAAAATATCATATTGTTATATCTAAATAATCGATATATTAAGAAAATGACTTACCAATTATTAAGACAAAAAAAGCTTAATTTTGATTAAAAAATGTAAAAGTTCAAAAAGTATATTTTTTAAACATAAAATTTCAAACATATCCAGTCCAACAATTATTGAACATTTCGCCCGGAAATTGATGGAGGACCATAAAAAGAATGTACTTAATACATTCATTTACATCCTAAACATTAAGGTCCAGCAGTTTTGGATATAATAGGGGTGGGCCATTTCTCCCACCTGGCCATTTCTCCCCACTCTCCGCCTACTTACGGTGGTGATTTCAATGAAGGGCAGCGCTTGCTGTGGCTGAACAACCCGATCCTCGAGTGGCAGTCCCTTTGGCATCCCTCGCATTTGAACATTGAGGGCGGCTGTATGGAGGATGCTTTTGCCTTTCTTTTCTGCCTTCTGTCAATGTAAGCCCTGGCCCTTTTTGCTTCCTGGGAGGCCATCTCATTGTAGACGGCCTGTCGCCAGGCTCCTCGGTCAGCTGCAACCTCCTCCAATGAGTCCTCTACTATGTCCATTTCTTTTAGGTCCCGCCTGCACACATCTTTGTATCGAAGAAGAGGCCGGCCCGTGGCTCGAGATCCTGCGGCCATTTCTCCATACAGGATATCCTTTGGTATTCGGCCATAATTCATGCGCCTGGTGTGGCCAAGCCAACGCAGTCTACGTTGTGATAGCAAAGACATGCTTGGTACATTGGCCTGGATTAGGATTTCCTGGTTTGATTTGCGTTCTTCCCAGGTGGTGCCTAGAATTCGACGCAAGCAGCGTAGGTGGAACGTGTTTAAGCGGTGTTTCTGTGACATATATGTTGTCCAGCTCTCACTGCCGTATAGCAAGGTGCTTAAAATTCAAGCTCTGTATACGGACAGTTTAGTAGCCAGTGACAACTTGCCATTTTCCCACAACTGCTTTGATAGCTTGGACATGGCAGCAGAAGCTTTCCCTATCCGTTTATTTAGCTTATTTTCAAGGGACATGGTGCTAAATATAGTGGATCCAAGGTAGGTGAACTCTTTTACCACTTGCAGGGTGTGGCTTCCAATGTTGATGGCGTTACATCTTGACCCATTACTTCTGTCTTGTTGAGGCTAATGGTAAGTCCAAACTCTTGACAAGCACGAGCCAGAGAGCTAACCAAATTCTGAAGACCTGACTGTGTGTGGGATATGAGAGCAGCGTCATCAGCAAAGAGAAGTTCTTGTATCAGAATAACATGGCGTACTTTGGTTTTGGCCATGAGACGTGCCAGGTTAAATAGTTTGCCGTCAGGTCTTGTGCGTATTGAATTGAATTGAATTGTTGAATTTCCGGCCCATCAACATCGATGGTTATATAGGGCCTTTTTGATAATATTGTTGTCATGTTTCTCTTGTATCCATTTTATTGTTCTTATATCTTTAAATTCTGTTGTACAGTTGAATGTCTTTAATATAGTTTATTATATGCTTTGGTTTAATTTTGGTGAAAAGATCATGAAGAGTTCTACAGCAATAGAACCTACGTCGAATTTCATCAAATGTATTACACTCCAACAAAATGTGAGACACTGTTAAGTTGACATTGCAGAAAGCACACATTGGAGCCGTTTCTCGTTTTAAGAGAAAATAATGTGTTAGTTGTGTATGTCCTGTATGTAGTCTGCAGAGAATAACTGCGTCTTTTCGAACAAGTTGGCCCGTATCATGCCAGGTTTTTTAGTTTTCCAAATATTGCAGTTTATTGCATTCGATTCTCAAGAAGTTAGTCCATTTTTGTCTTATGTGTCTAATTATCAAAGGTTTCAAGTCTCGATATGGTATTGGGACAATAGTCTCTGATAACAACAGAGCGTCTTTTGCCTCTCTGTCAGCTTTTTCATTTCCCTCTATCCCTGCATGACCAGGAACCCAAAAGAAAACGACACGTTTGCCCTTTTCATATATCGATTGATATTTTGTCAGAATGTCTTGTGCGTATAAATACACCGTCCTCAGAGATCTCGAAGGCGCTGAACAGCACAAGGGAGAAAAATATTCCAAATAATGTTGGAGCAAGTACGCAGCCCTGCTTTACACCACTTTTAATGGGAAATTGGTGGGACGCAGAGCCGTCATATTGCAACGTTCCTTGCATATAGTCGTGGAAGGAGGTGATAAGTTTGAGCATTTTTTTTTTTTTTTTTTTTTTTTTTTTTGGGGGGGGGGGGGGGGCAACCTATCTTCTCTAGGATAGCAAAAAGGCCACTTCTGCTAACCAGGTCGAATATATATATATATATATAGGCCTATATATTATATATATATCTAGGCTTATACATTTGTAAGAGTTCACTTTTATGAAGCTTACTCAGTCTTCCGATGGACGGGACACGCTGGAGGGGGGGGGGGAAGATGGGAAAGTGTCCGGTATTGTTTTTAAAGTTATAATTTAAAGGCAACACTGACCGAAGGCTATGTTTGTATGTGTGTGTGTGAAGAGAGTAAAAAAAAAAGTGTATATTATATACAAGTGTTCGTTTCTTTACGAAGTAAAAGTTTCTTGTTTCTGTTTTGTGTTTCCGCTTTTGCGTTATATCCGTTATGCCAGTAAAGCAAAATAAATTAGCGGGGAAACCAAATAAATGAAATACATGTTAACTAATAAAAAAATATCTGTAATGTTCTTTTGAATAAATTAATAGTAATTGCCCCAAAATATTAATTTAATTATGATGTTAAAATTGGAAAAAAAAATAAAGAGAGTGTTAAATATTTAATAGTCTGCATTGAAAAATCTGGACATTTTGATTACTAAACATAATCTATATTTAGAAACAATGTTAGCCTACTTAAAAATAACATGTTTACATATTATGTTTAACTCGAATTGTTGATTTATATACTTCACCACTGCATATTATGTAAGAAGCGCAAAAGTTAGTCCGAACTAAAAGTACGGATGTAAATTAACAGTATTACAATTCAACTGAAAGGTAAAATTATACTTTCAAACTGAGTAAAATGATTATTTATTATTTATTTTTATACTAATAAATTATAATTCAGTTTATAGTTTATTATTACGAACTTTGGTATTTATACCCGAACTTTAAACGTTCCTAATAGTTGCTTATTTCATACATTATCATTTATGATCTGATAACAGAGTCAATTTTCAGTGAAGATAAAAGACAAAACATTTTGTAAGCGGGACAAAAACTTTCAAAAAAATCTTTATAAAATAAAGACTAACTAAAAGACTGAGAAAAAAAAAATAGGGCTTAAATAGAACCAACTCAGCCAACTGTCCCTCAAAATATAGCCTAGCTAGGCCTACAATTATCAATTAGAATTGAATATAGGTACAATATTTTATTCAATGTAGCCTTAACTTAATAATGTACCCAGTAGGCCTACTAGGCAGTAGTCGATTGTTTTTGCTATTATCAGACCAGCTATCTATTTTACACTATGACTATGAGTATGCACACTTCTAGAAGAATCTTTGTATGCTCAACAAACTCAATAAATAGGCTAATACATTTGAAAGAAACTGTCTCTGAGCATGCTCTGTCTGTGTTTAGTCTTGCATTTTGATAATTAGGTTTCAATCTTAAACTTAATTATGTAATTTAGGCTATACAGAGAAAATAAGAAAGAAATTATTATTCCATTAATAAAAAGTAGATAGGCCAATAGGCTATAACTAGCCTATAGGTTTAACCATAATATATAGGCCTAGCTAAAATATGCCAGCTACAGACTAGGCCTACAGATTTTTGAAATATGATTTACCTATGTAAAATAGATCATGCAACACACATGTAGCCACACATCTCCAGAAAGGTGAAAATAAAAAAAAACTAAAAAGAATGTTATACAGTTTATTTTCAGAATGGATTTAAGGATGTTTTCCAATCAACAGTAATGCAAAACAGCCATGTTATAAAAAAAAATACGTAAATATCAGAAACAGGAATTATACTATAAAATGGATGATGCAATTACTCTAGATGACTACAGTTTGCTAAAATCACTGATTGGCCAGAAAGCTAGTCCAGAGGAGCTCGAATCCCTATTATTTAAGTCATGTGATTACCTTGCTGAAAACTGTGCTGCAGTCTTACTAACCATGGGTGTTGATAAAGGTATCTCTTTATTTGCATTGTTTTTTTTTATAGAAAATATATTTAATCTTGCAGAAGTATTGAATAAATATATATTATTTTTCAAAAGACTAGGTGGTCTAGTTAGTGGTACCAAACTGTTTAGTAGACAATGCCACAGTCTTAGGTTAAATCCTTTTTTGAAGGTTTACCTGAGTTTATCCAGCACTGATGTACAGCTTAATCAATTGGGGGAAGTAATGGCAGCTGAGCATTGTGCTGGCCACACATTTCATAAATAAGCTATGGACACTCTGCTTTTCTGTACACATGGGCCTCAAAGCTGGCAAAGTGTGTAAACCACAGATACGCTCCCAGTAAGATTAAGAATACACTTGAGGACTAACGCATGGAGTTTGTCCCTGTTGCCAACCCCAGGCTCATTGCATGATTGAGCACCCACTAAAACTCGGTGAGGACCCACTAAAACTCGGTGAGGA
Organism: Anisus vortex; assembly: GCA_949126835.1. Classification (NCBI taxonomy): domain Eukaryota; kingdom Metazoa; phylum Mollusca; class Gastropoda; family Planorbidae; genus Anisus; species Anisus vortex. The sequence goes on along the minus strand of OX421495.1, from coordinate 20,236,383 downwards.
CCCACTAAAACTCGGTGAGGACCCACTAAAACTCGGTGAGGACCCACTAAAACTCGGTGAGGACCCACTAAAACTCGGTGAGGACCCACTAAAACTCGGTGAGGACCCACTAAAACTCGGTGAGGACCCACTAAAACTCGGTGAGGACCCACTAAAACTCGGTGAGGACCCACTAAAACTCGGTGAGGACCCACTAAAACTCGGTGAGGACCCACTAAAACTCGGTGAGGACCCACTAAAACTCGGTGAGGACCCACTAAAACTCGGTGAGCACCCACTAAAACTCGGTGAGGACCCACTAAAACTCGGTGAGGACCCACTAAAACTCGGTGAGGACCCACTAAAACTCGGTGAGGACCCACTAAAACTCGGTGAGGACCCACTAAAACTCGGTGAGGACCCACTAAAACTCGGTGAGGACCCACTAAAACTCGGTGAGGACCCACTAAAACTCGGTGAGAAGGAAGGAATAGGTGCAGCAGTACTTGTCTCGCCTAGCCTGGTGTCCAAATTACGAGGCCTATTTATTATTATAATCTGGTACTTGTACTAGTGGGCAAAAGTGACAGTGTACAAGGTAATGCCACCTCATTAACTATTCGGGTGGACTTCCCTAGGGGGAGGAAGGGTAGTGCATGTGCTTACAAGATACCTAGCATGTGCATTGCCCCACCTGTATGCACTGGGGCCGTCCATAAAAATTGGCAAAAATTGTGTGACAATGGATGGCCTCTGTCACAGTCCAACAAGTTCTGAAAATATTTTTTTAACTTTAACTACTATTCTTTCTGTGTCACCATATCAGTTTCTGCTGCAATTAATAGTTCTTAGGCTTTAATAATCATGAACATTTATTTATAGTTGAAGATGTGCAAAACAATACAAATCACTTCTTCTCTACTGTTTCTAGTTTTTTAAAATTTAAACACAGTTATATTAATATTTTTGGTTTGTTATTGATTCATCAGGGATAACATTGATCTAAAATAAATTTTGAAATACTTGAACATGTCACAATTGCATTAGTAGTTTTTAGTCCCACACAATGGTCTAGCAGCACGGGGATCCGATGGGCATTATCTAGGTGTCAGCTTCATATCCAGTTTAAATGCCACAGGTTTTCTTTTGGATTTGTGGGTGACATTTAGTCAACTAAAGAGTACATTAAATTAGTTGGGGGAAAAGTCAAGTATGTTGGCTATTGTCTTTGCTACACTATCCTTTTGTATGCAGCAGTCATGGAACACTGCTTCACTAGCAATATAGGGACCAATCTGAAAGAGATACTTTACTTTTTTTTTTTAACCTTGGACACTTTAAACTTTTATATAAATCAGCTCATCAAGACATTTCAGTTTTTAATTTGTATTTGTTTATTTTAAGATTGTATGGACAGAAACCGAATGACCCCACTGATGCATGCTGTGCTGGCTGGGTGTGTAGAGATCACTGATCTTCTTATTACCTGGTCAGCTCAGGTGAACACATTAGGGGGATCTGAAGGAAACTCTGCACTGCACCTGGCAGCTCACATGGGTATGGTGAGATAATATTGATACCCTAAGATAACTTTATATAATGTTAGATAATTATAATTTTATTGTTTTTTTGTGATTACACAGAGACATGGAGACAAAGTCAATGATCATAAGGATGATAGCATTAATGAATGGAAAGTATAAAATGTTTTATATAATCTATGTTAGTATATATAGTAAAAAAAGTGAAAGTTTGTATGTACAAGTCACATAATCTTCTGAAATTTGGCACAAATACTCTTTGTCATACTGCGGTGGACATGGTCAAGATTTTACCTTTCAAATTGTTGGTCCTTTCAGTCAAAAATGTGATTTACAATAGGCTACTAATGAGAAAAAGCATGGTGTGAAAAAAATATTTTTATAATGTCATAAAACTTTATGCATGTTGAAATTGTCGGAAATAACTTAAGAAACTTTACCGCTTGGTCCATGGGTACGTTTATAAAGAGTGATAAGTCCAGTGGTGACTTTGTGGCAGTGAGACATGGACACTCTAAAAAAATAACAGAAAACCTTTTAAATATCCTGGAGAGAGAATTCAGAAAAATATTGGACCTATAAACAAGTAAAACGAATGAAGTATGCACAACAACAAAGAGGTTTTAAAAGGCAGGCTATGATGGACAAGTGATCTAGAAAGAATGCTGAACAAGAGTTTATGTCATATACATAAAAACTACCAAGGACAGACCCAGATGATTAGATGATGTGTAGCTATATCAACAACTTGGAATCCATGCGTGGAAGGAAAACAACATCTGATTGGTATCAGAGGATGGGGGTGCTGAAGCAGGACAAAGCAGGCTATAGAGCTACAGGGATGGGGTGGGTATAGAATTATAGAAGATGGGGAAGGTGTACAGACTAACTCAGGGAATGGTTTTAGAGCAATTAACAGTATCAACTGGTATAAATGAATGTTCCCAGTTAGCATCAGATGTATATTCCTTATAGAGCTGACTTGGTATCTCTTTTACTATCATATTTCGTCAGGGCATTTGGAAATATCCAAAATACTTATAGCTTCTGAGGCCAATGTCAATATCAGGAATGAGAAAGACGACACCCCTCTTATCATAGCTGCGGGCGAAGGTCACCTTGACATTGTAAAGCTTCTTTTGGAGAATCATGCTTCTGTCAACCGCAGAGGTCACCGCGAATGCTCAGCCCTGCACAGGGCCACTGAAGGTGGCTTTTATGAGGTCTGCTCTTATTTGATAGCCTCCAAAGGTAATAAAAACACAAAAAACACTAGATTTGTAAGCTTAGTCATGCATCATAAACATCTCAAATTGCAAACTCTCTCAGACAAATTACAAGATTAATTAGAGATAACTTTTCACTCTGAAGTTAAATATGTTAAGAAAAATAAAGTGGTACAAAATTAACCTAGTTACGATAATACTTTGATTTACATATTTTTTTTTAGAATATTACTTGATAAAAGTTCAAATAGATAGGGACATTTAATTTATTATTTACCTTTTATATAGAAAACTATGCATTCCTTATGAAAGAAACAAATAATTGTATAATAATAAAAAAAAGCTATTGTTGTGAGCTATTTTATATGATGATACATTGTTCTTTTATTTATTATTTTATTGTAAACTATTTTAGTTATTTTCCTTATAATAATATCTAAGCGATATGTCTGAGGTATAATGTGGTTGTTAGTGAAGTTAGTGTCATCATAGTCTCGTTTTGTCATCTAGGGATGAATGGTGTATTGTTGTTTTTTATAAATCGCAAAGATATTAGTATCATATTATTGTTTAATATTAAAACAATATTAAAGATTGAAGTATTTTCTGTTGCCTTGAATTATAGAACAATTATACTCCAAAAGCTATTTTATTTATTAAATTGACCAAATGCTCTCTACAGCTGGCCTAGAAGATGAAGATACATTTGGCAACACTCCTTTGATCTGTGCATCTGAGAATGGTCACACCAATTTGGTCTTACTGTATCTTGCCCAAGGAGCTGATGTGAACAGGGTGACTCACAGTGGAACAACTGCCCTCCATTATGCTGCCAAAGAAGGCTGGACAGCATGCTGCAAGGTAATGGTGTTTTCTAAATACAAATTAAAAAATAAAAAGGTTTGATACTTGCAAAGAGGGAAAAGACTTCGTTTAGCATAAAGGTTATTTGAGCACTGCAATTATTTCTGGGTTATTCCAACAGAAACATGTGAGAGTGTTTCCCTTGGTAGAATGCATTATTTGTTTACTTAATAAAAATTACTTTTAGAGTAAATGAATTTGTGAATGCTAGCCAGGGAGAGTAAAATATATCTAGAAAATTCTGTGACAAAGTAAAGTATTCAGAGACTTTATTTTTACATTAACTGTTTTTGGATTATATCTGAACTTTGTTTATCCCTCACCGATTATTCCCTCAACTGGAAATGCGCTATACAAGAATTACTATTATTATTAGGCCTAATCTTCATGTTTTCATAAGGATTGGCGGGCAGTGTGACAGATGGGTATCAATGGGCTTTAGATGCCAGCACCCCACATAGCACACACGCTAATCATAAATACCAACTTCCAATACTGATTTTGGCAGTCCTTGCTGTACAAAAATATGACTCTTGCAAAAGATAGCAACAACATAAAGGGTTGGCCAAGTTTTAAATAAAGTCAATACCAAACATGCAGACGAATGAAAAACTTTGACAGTGATGGCTATTCTCAGATGATTTATTATTATAGCTTTGTACAGAAGTGGAAGCTGAGTTTCTAAATTTCATACTTACTTGATAAAGCTTGCTATATGTAGTCATTGATTTTGTTTCCTACTTAGGTTCTATTGCATCACGGGGCTGAAATAGATGCCCAAGATATCCGGCGTTTCACCCCATTAATGTTGGCGGTGCTGGAGAGGCACAAGAAGGTCATGCAGCTGATGCTGGATGCCCGGTGCAACGTGAACATGGTGGCCTACAACCGCAGGACAGCCCTGCACTATGCTGCGGAGAGAAACTATGTGGATTGCTGTAAGATCCTGATGGACTCTGGAGCCTACATGGAGACTTTAGATGGGGATAGATGCTCACCAGTGATGCTAGCTGCCATGAAAGGCAATTTAGAGGTAAATTAACAAGCAATATCTTTTTTTTTTTTTTATAGAACAAATGAATAATGCAGCCTTAGGGTTGTCAGAAAAAAACAAGTTGAGTTTATATGTTTCTGGCTACAGCTAATAAGGCTTTTTAATGTTCATCATCGCACTAAGCTGTTTTTTTTCTCTTTCAAGCATGCTTGTCATTTAAACATACTCTTGAACATCAACAGAAGCTGGGATATTTCTGTTAGCAAGATATATTATTTTGCCTTTGACAATGCCATTCTAGTAATCTAGATTAGGGTGAAAAGTTTAGACAATTTCAGCTTTGTTTAAACACATTTATATTTATAAATCAATTAGCAAAACTTTTTCCCCACAGACTTTAAGATTGTTGATATCTTGCGGGGCTGACTTGACCCATGTGACAAGACAAGGTCTCTCCATCCTTCACCTGGCTGCAGAAAGTGGGGACATTGAATGCTGTAAGCTCCTGATGCACTGTGGACTCAGCATGGACATCCGTAACTCTGAAGGAATCACGCCCCTCATCTGTGCCGTTCGATCTGTCAAGACACCAGTCATCATGTACTTCCTTTCCCAAGGCTGCTCGGTGGAGAAGTTTCCTGGGGACGCCTTCACTGCATTGACCGAAGCAGTTTACAGAAATGTGGACAAGTTTGTCATAGAGAAAATGTTGGTTCAGGGAGCTAGCCCCAACGAAACTGACCATTTCAACACTCTGCCTCTGTGGTACGCGGTCGACAACCTCAACCTCCCTGTTGTGAAATTACTTTTGATGTGCAATTGCGACTTCCTCAGTGAGACAGAGTCTGTCTTTGCACCTTGCATCCTTTGCTCTCCAATAGCGCACGCCGTCCACAAGGCCAGCCCAGTCATGGTCCAGTGGTTAGTCTCTGCCTACGCCGAAGAGGGCGCGTCCGTTCTACGCAGGATGAAGCCATGCAACGTGTTCAGCAACCCAGAGAACTCAGACTTTGCGGTCATGATACTCCAGCTGGTGTCCCAGCCCCAGAGCCTGCTGCGACAATGCAGGAGGACAATACGGAAACAACTGGGCCACGGCTTCCGAGTTGCCAGCAAGATTTCCTGTTTGCATTTGCCAAACTTACTTTATAATTACATGCTGTTTAGTGATCTTGATTTGTCTCAGCTATCTGTTAAGTATTAAACAAAAACCCTGTAACAAACTCATTCTACTTGTGTTGTTTAGTGAAGGGATCAAGCTATGGCAAACAAATTGTGAAACTTCTTGATGCTTTATTGTTATAACCTTACTTTAGCCCAGTAAGGCTTGACGTACTGCCTCCTTGTTTCTAACAAGACAGTAGTACACTTATGCAATTTTATCAAACGCTGAATGCTGGTTAGCAACAACCCTACTGTTTGTAAACTAGTAGGTTTTAACTTGACACTTTGCCAAGTAGTCCTCATTTTCGTCTTTAAAAACTAGATAATAAACTAGCATTTATTTTATAAAGTAATTAGTCACACTGTGTAGTGCTTGTAAAAATATTATAGATTGACTGTTATAATTAAATGTGGATGTATATTTGGTAACTTAATTATCAAATAGTTCATATTTGTGTTTAAACTTCCTAAGCAAAGCACAGTAATACCTCAAAATCCACAAAGCTACCTTCCCAAAACCATCACAAGTTTGTATTCACATACATCTTGGATTGAAAACCAACAAAGGCCTATCACAATCATACCTTTAAATGTTAAGAATTAACTATGTCCTCATTTACACTTCCATTTCATCTTCAAATTGTTACCAATAAAAATTGTATATGCAAAATTAAACATATACTGTATTTTTCTTTAAAATACATAAAGCCACTGATTCAAAAGTCTAAATTTTGAGGGTCTTTAAAACAAGAAGATTGAGCTATTTAAAGTTGTGTCCCTTTGCTTAAGCCAATTTCACATATTTAGCCAGTCCATCATCATCATCATCATCATTGGCTCCATAGTCTCAAAAGACGATTAGATTTGCGCGCCTGTGATTTGGCCAGCCCTGCAAAATTGACTGTGTCTGTGGAGACCTATCCTTGAGAGAAAGGCTTTGTCTGCCAGTAATGGAAGCATTATTCCTTGTTTCTGAATTCTGGATATATTTTTGTTTTCTAGTCATTATAATCAGGACACACAAGCTCACCATAAAGTGTACTTGAATTATTGTTGAATTTCAGTTTAGTTGTGTATTTGTAACTATTAAAAATTAACAAAACAGCATTAGCATGTTTGGAATATTTGTTTAAAAAAAACAACAGAATTGTAAATGTTATTGAATTGTACCTTAATATCAGAGGGTGTCTTGTTTTGTCTAGATATTTATGTGAGACTTTCTAGTTTTTATGAAGGACAATGATGCAGTGGTTATGACTGGACTTTGCATTTCTTATTACCATTTCAATGGAACATTTTGTAATGGCATTTCACTGGGACAATTTTTATTACTATTTCACTAAGACATTTTGTAATGGCATTTCATTGCGACATATTTTATTACTATTTCATGAAGACATTTTGTAATGGCATTTCATTGGGACATTTTGTATAACTATTTCACTGGGACATTTTGTAATGGCATTTCATTGGGACATTTTAGGTTACCATTTCACTGGGACATTTTGTAATGACATTTCATTGGGACATTTTGTATTACCATTTCACTGGGACATTTTGTATTACCATTTCACTGGGACATTTTGTAATGGCATTTGATTGGGATATTTTAGGTTACCATTTCACTGGGACATTTTGTAAGGACATTTCATTGGGACATTTTGTATTACCATTTCACTGGGACATTTTGTATTACCATTTCCCTGGGACATTTTGTAATAGCATTTCATTGGGACATTTTGTATTACCATTTCACTGGGCCATTTTGTAATGACATTTCATTTTGACTAAATGTTTAGCTTTCACAATATTTGTTTATGAAGCTGAAAAACACATAGAATGAATTTAACTGAAACCTAATGAAAGTGAAAGTGTTAAAAAATTTTTTTTTCTTAGCATTTCAGTTAATCATTTATTCTTTGATGATTGGAATAGAAATATTTTTCCTTATACTTTGGCAGTGACATTTATTTATAGAAATATCCTCATATTCAAGCCAGTCCTTTAGTTAGTTTCTTCATTACATAAAAGTAGGCTGCAGTTATTAAATTAACATTTTTAAATCAAAGAATTAAAAAAAATATTTTTTTTTGTACTTTATATTCATTCCAACCATTATGCAAGTATTGATTCAGCCAATTACATTTAATTTGCTCTGGCCTAAGCCAGTGGGCCTCAACTTAGCAGTGTTAATGCATTTACTTATTTTTAATATAGAGGTTAAAGAGCAAAGAAAATTAAGTAGTAAAAAAATATTTTTTTTAAACCAAAGATATTCTTGACAATTTATTTTTTCACGTTAAGATTATTTCCCACACAACTTAGTATTAATAGGATATAATATATACATATATTATATATGCATTAGTATTAATAGGATATAATATATACATATATTATATATGCATTTGATCAATATTAAATGAAATGAGTTATCTAATTTTTTTTTTATTTAAAGGGCAGCAATTAATATGTGTTGTGACAGCTAAATTATGATGTTTTTGATGGAAATAGTCTTGCTGTCTGGACAAGATTTTACTTGATATTGGCTACTAGACCACTAGAGATACTTAGAATTTCGTAGGTTAATAAAAGCTTTATGATTCTGAATAAGATTGAAAATCATTGATATACTGACACCAGTGCTTGACATTTTAGATTTAAGTCAGGATTTGTAACTTGAAGGTTCTATTTGTTTTAGGAAAAGTATAATAAGTGCCAAAAAAAGACAATTAAATTAATACCTTTTTTTTAATTCTACTGCCAATTGCTTAAACTATGTTATACATTAACTAAATATGAGTGATTTGACACTTTGACATTGCCATTATTATACCAGGGTTCGTACAGCTCCTGGAAACTCCTTGAAACTCCTGGAAAACAAAAAGTTGTGTTCCAGGACCTTAAAACTCCTGGAAAAACTGCATTTAGTCCTGGAAAAATACTAAAAACTCCATTTTTTTTAAGGGAGATTAATTATTAATATAAAAAAATCGTAATCACTTCTCAAGATTGTACTTATACTTTTCCAGAAAGCTCTATTGGAGTTAACCTGCTTTGCCACTTTTTATTTCCGCGCGCAAACGTTGATGACACCAGTGATGCCACTCCATAATTCTTTTTTTTTTTTACTAGATCTTGTTTTTTTTCGATCCAAACTTGGGATGTAGGCTATATAAGTCCCCCCCGTAATGTCGTAAAGCAAAAAAAAAAGCTGTGTAGTGAGGTGTCTGTTTTTTTTTAAAGAGCTCAGCTTGGCTTTTCAAAAAATTTACTCCTGAAAAACTTTTGGAACAGTACTGGAACACTCCTGGAAAACTCCTGGAATTTTGAGGCAATTTTTCTGTACAAACCCTGTTACTGTGTTTATTATATTTCTCTGTGCATCAGAAGAACAAATGATGAGCTAATAAGAATATTTCAGAAGCAACTATTGTCAAGATTGTTTGTGTGAAAAGAGAAAGTTATGTCTAAGTCATTCAATTAGTGTGATAACATTACCTATTATTTTTGTTGTTTTGTATACATATAATTATTATTGTCTAAGTTAATCAGGTTACATCTGACAATGTTTTATATCTGCTGGTACAACTACTATTTTGTATATATTTAATTTGTTTTATTCTTTTGTGATGTGACTTTTAGAGGTGCAAAGTCTGATTTGCATACCACCTTCTGTTGCACTTAGTAAAATTTTCATAACTCTGCTTGCTATTGAGAAATTTTTTGTGTTCAAATATGATGTCTGTGAATTCAACAGGTCTCTTGCCAGAATTGTTTTTGTTTCATAAATATAAATCTATATATAAAATTGTGCATATGTACACATTTATTTGAGGTCACTGAGTTTATCAATACATAAAATCTCCCCAATTGAACACCCCACCTACCCCTTGAGAGCGTACGTAATAAATGGATAACCGCGGTTGTGACGAACAGTGTGTGAATGCTCTCAATGGATTGTATTTTATTTGAAATTAAAACTTGAGACAATTGTTATCAACCTGAAAGTTTTATACAACTTATATTTGATCTTATCTTATATATTACAGACGCTCCTTCTATAAAGAAGATTATTGCATCCTACTCTCATCTGCTCATCTAATCCTTTTTATAAATCTTGTTTATTCCCTATTGCATGTCAACAACTTTAAGTTTAAACTTGAACACACTGTCACTGTTGCATCTCTGATTCAGTGTACAACCTGAACAATTTTTCAAATAGTGTTGCACTGAACTATATATTGGGATTAGTCAGCTTTTCATTTTACAGTGTGGACACCACTGAGCTATATATACATGGAGTGCTCAAGCAATTAAAATAGAGAAGAAAAAATGGGAGAAAATGCGGACTTGTTAATATAGATAGGTGCACCCTGTCCTGAACTATATATACATAAAATTACATAAAATTTGAAAACTTTTTGTAATTGCGTCATTGTAATTTGATAAAAATTAACTATTTTATATATACTCTCTTATACTAGTGTTGTGTTAATTTAAATAAGTTCCGGCTTCATTTTTTTGTCAAGTAGGCTACAAAGATGAAATGGTTGATCATTTGTCTGAATATTTCTTTGAATACCACATACGCTTATATATGTTAATTAACTGAGTAAGTAATTTTAATGTATAATAGTATATTTGTATTAAACCGTTTTCAAATTTTATGTAATTTTATGTATATATAGTTCAGGACAGGGTGCACCTATCTATATTAAAAAGTCCGCATTTTCTCCTACAATTTACTTCCTTTGAGCACTCCATATATTAGAGCTCAGTGGTGGACACAGACTAAAGATCACATATACTTTATCATGCAATCTTATTTTGAAATGGTTCCAAATATCTGGGTGCTTACATTTTGAAAAAATCTGCTATTGTTATAAATACAGTTAAAAACTGTGTATTATTATAAATTCTTAGTTATGTAAATAGAGAAAATACAATAAACATAACATTTTCTAAATGTAAGACTGTAGATTAAATCAGAGATTTTTTTTTAAAGGAAACCACAGGCATTTGTAGATTTTTGTCAAAAAGACATTGTAAAATTGCATGTTTAGTAGCATCTATTTAGTCACTTAACTTTTTAACAGTAACTTAACATCTTTTAAAACATTAATAAAAAATGCAAGACTAGACTTAGACCACGGTTGAGCGTAGGACGCAATAATCTTCTTTATAGAAAGAGCATCTGTAATATAGAAAATAGGATGACAAGATCATTTAAAAAAAAATATATTCTATACGAGGAGAAACTGCTGAAGATTTCTTTCCCTGATAATGTTTATGTTTTGTTAACTTACAATGCACTGTGTTGTTACATGTGATGTTATTTGGTGCACCAGTGCACTGTGTTGTTACATGTGATGTTATTTGGTGCACCAATGCACTGTGTTGTTACATGTGATGTTATTTGGTGCACCAGTGCACAGATGTGTTTGTATTTATATTCATTATAATTAGCATTGTGCTCATTACCATACCAAATGACTTCCAATAATGAGTTTCTATCTGCAGGTTTTTTTTCACTGGTACACAAAACAACACACCTACTTGGTTTATACAGATTTGTCTTTACAAATGTTAAGTGGAAGTATTCTGTGGATGTTTGTATGTCTATGTTGTTGACAATAAATTGATATGAAATAAATCTACCACATCATTGTTACATTTTTACTTCTTTCAATGTCGCCCTTCCTTAAAAAAAAAATATAATAATTGTATTTTATATCATTGCTCATTTATTTGTTCCTATACTGTTTATTTACTAGGATATATGAATGTACTAACTGACTTAGAAGAACTAAGTCAACTATACTGTTTATTTACTAGGATACATGAATGTACTAACTGACTTAAAAGAACTAAGTCAACGTGATATTTGGTTTAGATTTAGGTTAAAAATTTGTAAAAAAAAAAATTTATTATTTTTAATTTAATTGCAACTATTTTAAAATAATAAATTCCCTATGATTTGGTTACAAGCTGTCCCTTAGTTCCCTGCTTATGGCTCCTATGATACTGTTAGCTGTTGAATTTGGCACACAGTTAGGTTTGTCCAACCTTGAGTTAAAGTCATAAAGCTCAAATTAAAACTTTATATTCTTGGACAGGAAATACATTTATACTTTGGCTTTATATTTTATTTCACTTAATGAATCTGTGGCCCTACACTAACAGTTTGCTTCATACACTGAGTATTTCTGAGAGACAAAATAATTTTTTCTTCAAAAAGTGTTTACACTTGACTACAATTTTGTGCCTTCACCACCGCAATATATGGAAGTAAATTGTGAATATAGGCCTACACCTGGAACATTCTATAGCATGGAGAGCTGCGCTATAAAGATGGCCAAAAACATAATAATCATTCAATGATTTATTTCTAGAACAAATTTAACAAACTAAATGTGCATTTTTTTCATCAATCTTATTGTGTTTAATAATCACAATTTAGTCTAAAAAAAAAGGTAACATTAACAAATATTTGCATGACAGAGTTAAACTGTACAGTGGAATGAAAGACACCATTCACTTCACTTTAATCACCAAAGTTCATCAATATACTCAATCCATACTCCATTAGAATATGTTTCACTAAAACCGATTATGTTAACCAGAATGTTACAAAATGAAAGTCTCGCATTTAGATTTTTAAGTACACATTTTTTTAAACAGAGTTTCTCATCTCAACAATAAATATTTGCTAATTAAATTTGCAAAGTTGTAGAAAAAATCTATTTTTGCTTTCAAATAGCTTTATGGTCTAATTAACTTATTGTAATATTTAAGTTTAAAAAAGAAATATAAAAACATTTCACTTATTTAAATAGTTAAGTATCGACCAATGGGTGGTAAATTTACAACCATGTCAATTGTTTTTACAGCTGTACATTAGATTAAATTGAAGGAAACCTTGGTGCATACCTAGGAAGTCTGGATGAACTTACTGCCTGAATTTCTAAACGTTTGGGGGTGTGTATGAGGCACCCTCTGATAATATACCATAAACTTTGTAATATGTATTTGACAAGCCTATCTGGAATCACTGTATCTCCTCAATAAATGCAGGGAATCACATTCATTTCATGCCATGAAAGTGGTGGAAAGAGATGGAAACATCTGGAATATCTATTTACCGTAGCTGGCAAACAAACAATTTTATTTGAATACTGTGCTGAAAAAAATTACAAAGCGTTTCCCTTTCATTATACGACATCAATATAGAAATAAACATAAATTGATAAATTATATCCTTAAATTAATGGTTATAGCTAAGCCTCCAACAAACTCATTCTATTTGCTGTCCGAAATAATATTATAATGTTCAAAATACATAAAAAATATTTTTTGATATAAATGATGATATGGTGCAATCACTATGTTTTTTCATCAATCAAGTACAATGTAATATAATTATATTATGCAGCACTATCAGTTCAGTTGCAGAGCAGCTTATAACACTGGCTTAAAATCTTTTATAAATAGGACAAAATATTTGAAAAACAACAACATTTAAATATAATTGTCCTTTAACATATTTTATCCAGGTTTCAATATGTAGGCCTACTAGAAAAGTCTTTTTTTCACACTTAAATTTCTATAATGCAAGAATTAGCCCCCAAAAAAAGATGCCCGGTATTATGTACAAGTTTTTTGTCTCTTTTCTGAAATGTTTTTTTTTTAAATTGTATCTTTTTCACTGGATAAAGATAATGTAGTGTGTATAGTGTGTATAGATATGTGCTGCATTATGTAACTTTAAAATATGAAGACCTTATGTTTTAAAACAAATCAGCAGTCTACAGTATATGCTTTAAAACAATATTCTGACCACTTAGTTTTAAATTCCTTATATCTTTTTGTATTATATTATTATGAAATTCAAACCTATAGTTTTTAATAGGCCTACTTACAGTATTTAATTATAGTTAGCATCTGGTATAAAATGAATAGTTGTATTGTATACCGGTTACATAAAAAAAAAATATACATTAAAAACAATTTTAGGCCTAGAATATAATTATATAATCAGTAGGCTACTATCAATTTTGTAAAATATTTTAGAAGAAATTTATTATTTTGTTTTCACTAACTTTGGATTTCAGCCTTTTTTCTGTGTCTTTTAATTTTAACTTTTGAAACTATTAAAACATTTATTTTTCATGTTATTTTATAAAATTAATACCAATTATACATCATATTCATAATTTAGGCTTTTTATTACTTACAATAAATTTTACTAATGTAACAGTGAATATAAAATCAACAGTTGTCTTTTCTTGTTCTTTGTTAAGCTAATGCAAATGAGGTTCTTAGTATTATAAAAATGATCCAAGTCATGAAAAACAATATATAAACAAGACAAGTTTAACCAATTAGTGATTAATGCTTAATGTGCAAGGAATGGTGGTCAAGGGTTTCATTGTAAGTCATGGAATGTGCTGGAAGTAAACAAACATTTCTCCAGGAAATTTTTTTTTTTTTTAAATAATGGACGTAGCTTTTCTATAAAACAAAACAAAATCACAATAGACCTACAATCAATTAATGGTTTGTACAACGTAACTCAAGTCTGAGGTCTTTACCAATATTTCTCTTCAAAAGCTCTGATTAAAAAAAAAAATATCAGTCATGTTCACAGAATTGTTTCAAACAAAATAATCCGTGACCTCTTTAAGTGTGCATAAAAGAAAAGCATTATGACACATTTCTCATGCAATTTAAATTTGAAAATGTGTCCAAAGAAACTTCATGCTGTAAAACAATATCATCAATGCAAGTTATTTATGAAACAAAAACAAACGTATGGTGGATCTTTACAAAGGATTGGTAACAAAATATAGATTCTACAGTGCATGAAAAATAAATCTTTGTATTGTATAATTTAATATTGCCCACAGTCAAAAGAAAATATATAATATAAGTAAACAAAAAAGTAATGTGTTTTACAATGCAGGCATATTGTACTGTAATTTATCATCATGTCAATTACATAAAGACTTAATTTGCATAAACTGTAGCCCACAGCTGGCTGAACAAACATATTATACAGGTAGAAAAAGTTAGACCCTAAAATGCAATATTTTTTTATAATTGAGGAAATGATGGTTGCTTACGTGTTGTCTTATTTCCCTTGGAATACTATTTTATTTTTTGTCCAAAAGAGAGCATGCTGGGAACTATCCTTTAAACATAAAATCTGGAATGCTAGGTATACAAGCAATTTTTCCAGTGCCAGTAAAATAAAAAAAATAAAAATAATCATTGGACGAGGGAGAAATCTTTAAAGCCCAATAAGAGAGAATTGTAATAACTGTTTGTTCAGAAGCTTAAAAGAGTCACCTGCTGAAACCACTGCTACTGTCCCTCAAATGATGTCAATTAATTTAGAAAATGTGACACTCTTTAGAAATTGTATAAATCATTTTGTTTTAACAGGATGTGAACACTAGACTTTTGGAAAGAAAATACATTCATCTGTCATTAGACCAACTATTCAATATAATAAGTAGAGAAACCTGTATGTGTGAGTTAAAAGATGAATAATTTCACAACTATTGTGGTATTAGAGACATACAAAAAATGATTGGTTTGAAAAAATAGTATAAACTTACTGGAACTAAAATCCATTTCTGAATCATATTACTTATTATTTTTTTTGTGACTTTTGGAAAATGTATAAAATCATTTATTTAAAAAGCATTACAAAAACAAAACAAAAATACATGAAGACACTTCAAAGATTGATTTTTCAACTTTAATACAGCTTTATAATGTTGACTACTGTAGAGCACACAGTGGAATGAATGACTACCTTCACTTCATTTTTATTTTAATCACCAAAGTTCATCAATATCCACAATCGATATCAACAATCAATACTTTAATAAAATAGTTTTCGTAAGTCTGATGGTTTCAAAATCTTACAGAAAAGTAATGAATGTAAGTATATGGTTAAGTTTAGTGCCAAAACCCTACTTTACTATCCATATAACTATAACTCTTAATGTCAGAAAAAAACATAAATATCATTTTGTGAGAATGCTGTATAAATGTCCAAAATCAATTATCTTTAGAGTGTTTGTGGTGGCTAGATAATAGTAAATGCCTCATGGGAAATTTTTTGTTCAATATTTTAGGTTCAGCAATTTATAAGCTTTCTCTAAGTGCTAGGAATTTTCAGTGTGTTTTGTTTTCAAAAAGAGTC
Organism: Anisus vortex; assembly: GCA_949126835.1. Taxonomy (NCBI): domain Eukaryota; kingdom Metazoa; phylum Mollusca; class Gastropoda; family Planorbidae; genus Anisus; species Anisus vortex. The sequence continues at coordinate 20,220,399 of OX421495.1, read as the reverse complement.
ATTATAATGATGTTACACAGTCGTTATGATGTTGTTATGCAGTCTTTATGATGTTATTACTTAAATGACCTTGTTTTTTTCTTTCTGATACAATGGCACAGAATTGTACACTATTTTTTAAATTTTCTTTGAAAGGGCTCTGAATATAAGCCTGGTTATTCTCAACTATGTAAAATATGGTTGCAATATAGAAATCTTATAGGCTAAATATATTTGGTTTTAAAATCTAAAAAAAACAAAACAATTAGTCTGTGGCCCCTTTCATCTAAATATTAAACTGCAGAAAAAAAGTGGACCTAAATATCCTGTCATTAAGTTGACATAAAGCAATAGCTGAGGGCTCTTATATATCGTTGGATCCACCAACTGCAGTTGTTTTTCTTTTGAATCGTATCTTAAACATAACAGACGCATTCGGGCATGGATTGGGTTGCCAGAATAAACCAGGAAAACCAGTAACTTAACATCATTTAAAACATTACTAAAATGCCAAACTATAAACTCAACAACTTTTGGAGTTTAGAACATTTTGTTGTTTGTTTTTAAGTAAAAATGAACTGGACAGTTTATAATATTAATATGGATATAGGCATCCAAATGTGATATCAATCATATCAAATGAATGCAGACAATTATAAATAGCCTACAAAAAAAAAACCAGTCTCATATATATCAGATGTCTGTGACGTTTCAAACATGTCCAATAGCAAACAAAATACAAAAACTGATTAACATATAATGTGGAATAAATTAAGACACTTGGACATTTAAAACAATGCATACTCTTGTATAAATGGTCGGATGACCGAATTTCATGGTGTTCAATAATATTACATTGAATATTGCAATATAAACTTTTGCATTTTATCATATTTTATGATTTAATTATTATAATATTATTCATAATAAATATACCCTAAGCACTGTATTTAAATACAGTAACTTTAAATAAATATCTATACAATTTACTTTACATTTTGATATTATTCAACCGTCAACATTTAAATACAGGAGATACAGATGTTCAGGTAGGTCAGGTATATTTACACATAGATCTATTTTTAAAATGTTTTAACACTATAACACTATAACATATCCAGATCTGTCTCACCGTCTAGCGGAGTTATTTCACCTTCTTCTGAAACGTCTACCTGCACTGCCCCATGAACTCTTCCAGGAACTGGTTCCGGAGTTCCCGATGTCTGTTTATGGCTCTCATTGCTACTGTTGGAGGACTTCGAGGATTTGGAGGACTTCCTCGATGGGGCTTTCTTGCTTTTACTTTTTTTTTGGCCGGTGTCGTCGGGCTGCTTCTCCTGGACAAGTCCAGTTGGCGGCTTGGGCCTGCGGTTGTGTTTAGGCGGAAGCTCTTCCTGGATATCCGAACTAATGTTCATAGGGGCTGCTTGCTCACGGATTAAATTGGTCGCTGTTTCTTCATGGGGCTCGTGTTTTGGAGATGAAGAAATTGACGTCTTTGGGGAATGTTCCTCGCTATTGGAATTGGTCAGATTCAGGGGAGAGTTAAATTTGGAGCTAGCGTACGTAGAAGATGGCGTCGAGGCCGGCGAGAAGTACCTGAGAATTTCAGTAATATGCTCGTCTATCCTATTCATCTTTTGACGGAGGCCGTCCATTTCTTCTTTGATCTCCAGCCGTATGTGATACAGCGAGGTCAACATGTGTTGTTCCGCAGCAGATAGACCACCGCTGGGCATGATGGGACCACCTGAGTGAGTGGTTCCGTTGCTGCTGTTGCTAGCAGTTTCCCTTGTTAAATTATTGATAGAGTTGATGTTCAGATGCGTTTGTATAGACTCTGCTTGCGGGACAACGTTATCTGTAGGCTCAATGTTAACGCTCTTCTGAGGGGTGTTGTCAGAGGAATCGCCTTTCTTGAGGTTTGAGCGATCATCATCTTCTGGGAACTCTTCGATGGGTTCAGGAGCTTTAGACAATAGCCTTCCCCATTTGGACATTGGCTTAGCAGCGATCTTTGGTGCTTCTCCTGACTTGGTTTCCACCTTTGGGGACAAATCATTCAGCGGAATCGCTTTCTCCCCACCGTCGCTTTTCTGATCTGTATTTTGGTCGGGTAAGCTGGAAGAACCCGGCATAAACTTGCTCCACCGGGACGTCCCTCCGCCAAATCTAGGGGCGGGCTTGTTGGCGCCCTGGTCGGGGTTCTCAGACACAGTTATCAGCCGAGTCCCACTCGAAGGCCGCTCCTGCTGAGAGGGCTCACCGACCCCAACGAGTGAGTTTGCAGACCCCCCTCTTTCCATATCTATGGAGTTGCTGTGTTTTAGGTCGTGCTTTGAGTCGCTGATTTTCCTAAACCGAGAAATCAGTTTACGGACAGGATGGTCGTTTGCTAAGTCTAAAGGTGGATCATTCTTTCTTTTCTCGGCAAGCTCTTTTTCTTTTTTCACATCTGCAACTTTTCTAAAGATGAGCTGAAGTTGAAAGAAATCATGAGTTAGAAAAACAATATGTTAAAAAAACTACAATTCTAATATCCCCCTCTCTTTATAATCGATTGTATTTAGATCTGCAAAATTACATCGAAACTAAACTTAAAAGGCAACGGAAGTCAGTAAAATGCACCTTTCAGACCCCATTCAGATCGGAGGAGGGTGGGGGGTGGGGCAGACTAAGCACTTAGTGGCACGCCAATAGGCGTAACAAAAGGTACGGTCTCCGCATGCACTACCCTGCTTATCCCACACTCTCAGAAACTAAGGGTTCGTGATAAATGTCGATGTTTCCACGAGATTTTGTAGATCTGATATTAATTACTGTTCATCTTTAAGTTTTAGCCAGCGGATATTTTTAATTTTTCAATGTTTTGTCCATATTTTGCATTCAGAAAAGATGTAGGGTATATTGACGTTTGACCAAGAAATAAACGATTGTTTGATTAAACCACAAATCAAACTTTTTTGCTGAGAAAATCACAGCCTTCACTAAAATTTTAAAAGGTATTACTTTTTAAATTGTTGGGGTTTTCGCTGAATTTTCACTGTTGTAGTCTTAGGGTACTGTGGACAAAAAATCCTTTTTAAATAAGCCTAGTCCGTTCAACGAAACAAATTGCTTCAGAGATATGGACAGTTTCATATTATTACCATGTTAAAACTTGCAAAGATTTAGTTCGTATTCTACGTAACATAGTTTATAACAAGGATTGCAAACCCTTTTGATAATAGTGAGTCAAAGCAGGATTTCTTATTCATTCAACCGTAAAGTCAACTTGCTCTAGCACTCTAAATTTGGGAGACTTCCGCGTGCCATTGAAAATCGCTTCGCGTGCCAAGTAGCCTAGTTTGACGACCCCAGGTCTATATTATTTCTTCATGCTTATAACCAAGCTGAGTGTATGACTATATTTTGGGCAGATAAAGTACCACTCCTTGTCCTGCCACAGTCCAAAGAGAAACTAAATAGATAATATCTTAATGGTCTACCCTGTGCCTCAGGTTGTAGGTGAGTGTCAGGTTCCTGGCGAAGGAGTTGGCGAAAGCATGGTAAAAGTCCAAGACCTCCAGGAGACGGTCCCGCTTGATGGCGTGCAAATCGCAGTAGGTCAATGCCCGAACGTTAGCCGTAGACTGGCCAATACTTTGTTCCTTCCAGAAGTTATCCCCAAACACATCGCCCTTACCTGTAAAATTGTATAAATGTGCAACATTTGTACAACAAAATCAACTGTTGTGTTTAAAAATTTCATGTTACACAGAGTCTGCCGGTAACAAAAACAGCAACCTAAATCAAGACCAAAGTACATAGGCCTAATTCTCAAATAATACATTCGGCCTTAATTTAAACTATTGTAACAAAGCTAATAATTATAGACAGGGCCGTATTTAGGATTGTGGGGGCCCTGTTCCCAAATTTATGTGGGGGCCCCTCCTGGCCTCGCCCTGCCTTTCACATACCTCAGAAAAGTGCCGTTAATTCTTGTTACATTATGTAAAATCATACATTTTATATTGCACTTAGCTTGGTTGGACTGGAGTGCTTAAAATTGTAGGGGAATAAATGAATTTTATTTTACATTTTCAACGAAAGAATGGGGATGTCACTAAAAAAATCTGTTTGGGATGTGTGGGGGCCCCTTTTATGTGGGGGCCCCTGTTCCAATGGAACATGTGGAACATGCCTAAATACGCCACTGATTATAGACCTTAATTGTAAAATATTATTTCAGGACAATGCCAAAACTTAATGGCGCCCAATCATGGCCTCAAGCCTTTTATTTAAATGTAGACTTTAAATGGGGCTCTTAAGCCAGAAGTAGCTTGCGATGCTAATAGAGAATCGACTTAAGACAAACGTTTTTAAAGCGTTTATATTAATGGAATATGATTGCAAGCTTGTGATTACATGCACTTACTTAGAATGGCCACAACTTCCTCATCTTGGATCACTTCCAGAGACCCCGAAACCACGAAGCAGAGGGCGTCTAGACTTTCTCCCTGATGGAAGATGAGATCCCCGGGTGCGCTGTGGGTCATGTTAAAGTGCATCGCCAGCGCGCGGAGGCATCCGTCGCTTGCCAGGCGAAAGGCAGGATGCTCGAGAAACACCTTGCGGTTGAGATGGACGCACAGGTCAGCTTTCATGTCCTTGGGGCAGTAATTGAGCACCTGCAAAGATGTGAATACCATAATATTGTTAATAATGCACTTAGAAAAAAAATATCTTCTGTTTTTTTATCAAAGCCTTAAGGTATATAGATCTATGGTCAGCCAAAAGATCGTTGTATCCGTGGAGCGTCCGCCTTTTTTTTGCGTTTCACCTTTCTACCTTTATTCAAATAGTTTCTTTTTGTCTTATTGTTGAAGATGGTTGTCTTCTTTACACTTGTCTTGTAGCCACCAACGATTTTCTTACATTGTTCCACACTATGAGGCTAGATCTGGTTTCCAAATGTGATGTTAAGTCAATATAACCTGATAACCTGCAACATTTTGTTCTCACATGTTCTCATCTGTTCTCTTTTTCGTCATGACACTTACACGAATTCTATCGCGTTGAATAATTAATAAATAATCGAGATTTGATTTGCATATGTTATGTTAAATAAAGCCACCCTTTTGTTAAAATAAATAAGTAAGATTTATTTAAATCACCACGTGTATTGCACACTTGTGTAAAAGGCAGGACAAGAGTTCAAGCAAGGACACGCGTGGGACGCAATATTCGCCTGTATGCAATATATTATAATAAAATATAATAAAATACTAAAATATAAAATGATAACATTTTTAGTATTGGTGGAACTTATTGTAGTCCAAATTATATAATTTAAAATGGTTTATATATATTGACAAACATTTATAGTACAAATAGGATCAATTCAAATGTACTTAAAATACTTTTAACTCAACAGTACTTTAAATGTATGAACCCTGCATACTGCATAGCCACAACTTAACATAATTTTGTATCGGTACACGTGTACTTAGAATTTTGCCAAAGAACTGCCAGAACTCCATTGAGAAGCGAATCAAGAATCGTGTCCAGTAAATTACCCACGAGACACAACCCGTAACCGGGGAAAGTTTCTTTTGTGACGTCACCATTCTATCAAGTTTACAGCAGCACCCAAAAGGGGAATAATTTAATTTAATCTATAGATTCACCATCGTTACTTTCCCGTATGACCATAAAAATGGGGCATCACTCCTACCATTGATGTATACTTTTTTTTTTGCGTTTGTGTTTTCTATTAATTTAGAAGGCGTTAAAAATTGTTTTTTTTTTTAATGAAAGGAGCTAAAATAGTTATTACATCTAAAGCGAAAACAGTATTTGAAAAAAAAAGAGAAGTGGGATACTCTTATTGTACTCGTAGTTTCATTCGCCCATTTGTTTATCCATTGAATGCAAATACAAATAGACCTACATTAAGTGTTGTGTTTTAAATTGAGTTTTTTTTTTTTTTTTACACTTGACCAACATTAGGACGAAAATTTTAAGGAACCCATTTCAAACTAAATTCATTGAGAATAATCGTTCGACCATTTTGAAATCTTCAGGACCCCGACTACCAACTACACCAATGCGAAGGGACGTCATGAATAATAAAACGGTCGGTGGAGTATTTCGATTTGAGATATTCAAAGAATTGGTTATAATATAACAGTGGAATACAGATAGCGTGCATTGGAATTCACTTTCGAAGTTATGTATAAGTGAGTTAGACGTTACTTGTAATGTTCTAAAACTCTTTCTATATACAGAAGATCATTGCGGCCTATGCATTTCTATGGTCTGAGTTTAGAATTGCATTTTAATTAGTGATGTTTAAGTTATTTTTATTTGCTGTCGAGTACAGGTAACCCATTCCATGCCCCGATGACGTTCAAGAAATGTGAAAGCGTTTCATAAATTTGTTCGCTCTCATGGTATTTTATAACATTATTATGTTGATATCGTTAATACTTTTTAATAATATAAACTATACACACGATCAAACTGTTCAAGAGCATCAAAATAGTTTTCTAAACTTTGTTAACAGATTATACGTTTTTACAGACGCTCCTTCTCAATAGAAGATTAATACGTCCACTAGGCCCAAAACTCCTGTAGGGCGGCAGGGATCGGTAGGAGCCAGGGGTAGAACCCGCGACTTGCCGGTTGACAGTCCGGTGAACTAACCGCTGGACCAGCCGGCCTTAAAATCTTAAAACGTCGCAATAATCTCAGGGAGGGGGCTAGATGTGGGTAGAAATGCTGGAAAACTGTTGCCCGCGGGCCCAACGGTGTACACAAAACCCCAAAACAAATATGATCTCTATGTCATATCTGATTTGCGGCCCTGTCACGAATGTATAGACTGCACTATAGTTTGATTGTTTGCACGGCGGGAAGACGAAGTCACCAAAACAAGTAAAAAACAAACTGTTTTGGACACAAACTATGGCGGGGATATTAAACCGCTACTGCGAATCCAATCAGCGATTATGTTTACTGCCTTTGGTAAATATTTTTAATTTTCTTTTATTACTATCTTTAAAAAAAAAATCGGCATACCAGATTCTGAGATATGAGACATTGACCGGGTTTAAAAATAGGTATTGGAATTCCCGATTGTGTTTGATGACATGAATGGTAGCCAGGTGTATTAATAATTAATAGTCGAACATAAGACAATGAGAGATACGGAAACATTTCTGTAGCGCGGAGAATTATTCATACATATAATTAACTAATCTTAAATTAATTATTTTTTACAACAAAAAAAAATTCAAAAAAAATAAATAAATAAATAAATGAAAAATAAACAATAAAAAACAACAACACAACAATTACTAAAAAAAAGTAATTAACTTAAAAATAAATCATTACAACAAAACAATTAGTTTTTATTTTCATGCACACGAAAATCAATACATTTTCCGCACCAAGGTTCTGATGGACTCTAGTCAGCTTATAGGTTCAAGCTATGTGGCAACAGTTGGCAGGTAAGGGTAAAGTTGTTGGCCAAACAAACCGCGTACCATTGAATATTGTACAATTAGGCCCCAGAAAGTTTAACATTTCTTTTGTCTTTTAATATCCGATATCTTCTTAACTTATATATCACAGACGCTCTTTCTGTAGTAAGATTCTTGCGTCCTATTATTATCCGTGGTTTGAGTCTAGTCTTGCATTTTTATTCGTGTTTTAAATTATGTTAAGTTTTTGTTTTCCCTGGTTTGTTCAGGCAACCCATTTCAAGCCCGGATGCCACTCGGGGAGATATAGGTATTTGTTCTCGTAAAAGGGATAAAGAAAGTGTTTTTGTCCACATGTTTATCTGAGCATTGCAAGTGGTTGTTATTGTGTTGTAAGCTCTTTTTTTCTATAATAGAGTTTAATGCCTTGTGTATTATTACTACTTTGCTCTTTGCCCTTCTGTCCACTAGTGTTTCTAGGTTTTGTGATTTAACAGTTAGTGTTAATCTTATCAGTTGTCAGTTGTGAATATTCGCTAGTAATGAGCCTCGCATCTCTTTTCTGAATATGTACACATTTTTAAATGTGTTCTTTTGTTGATGGGTCCCATACAGATGATGCATATTCTATTATCTGTCTAACTAATGTGAGATAGTATGTTAGTTTTATATTCATATCAAACATGTACATTAAACACTTAATAAAAAAGACAAGAATTAACAACATTACTCCTTATCATCATAGTAAGAATATAGGGATACTGTGTTTAGGAGCATCCTTATTTGACGTCATGTAGGCTACCTGAGGGAGGGGGGAGGCACATATTTGTGACGATCTGTGACGAGGTGGAGGGTGGGAGGCACATATTTGTGACGATCTGTGACGAGGTGGAGGGTGGGTGTTCAAACATTAGTATGGGCAAACAATTTAACGTAAGCTTAAATCTAAATAATGTATCATATTATAGATAAATCAGAGTTTACTCTATTATAGAAATACATTATACTGTCATAATTTTAAAAAAATAATTGTATATATAAAATGTGATTAAGCGCATTAATCATCAATTTCTAACTAGTATGTATCCTACTGTTGCGTGGATAGCGCTGCACCTTCATATCTTCGAAAGAACTAAATAATCATTTATCCAGCATTGGAAACTAAGCTTTTGACAAACACCCAGTGACCCATACAATGCACACAAACTTCAGTTTCGTTTTCGTTTCTGCTGGACGCGGGAATGATTTCAGTTTTTTCGTTTCACAAAACTGTAACATTAGGGAATTTGTCTTGCAATTCATGTTGTCGGCCATTAAAAATATGTTTGTTTAAAATAAATTCTTTCTAAGGCTGGATATAAGCAGGGTTGGATGTGGCCCGCGGGCCTTGACTTTGAAATTAATGGGTTAGATTATTACTAAGGAATATAGACTAGTCATGGGGGACGGCGGAGAAAAAATTTTGGGAACCGCTGACCTATATAATAGATTATTATATAACTAAAGAAACAACCCAGCTATCACTCTGAAGAAACAACCCAGCTATCACTCTGATGGAAGTGGGAAATAATATCTCCCCGCTTGACGTCATTTCCGGCACCAGGGACATATCTGCCATCAAAGATCAAGCATGCCTGCTATAAAACTAGACATGATTCAGACATGATTCCGACGAGGAGCCCCCCTGGTTGGTTACTTTCTCAGGGACATCTTGATGTTCATGTTTCCTCCTCTGTCCCGACCATCGATTGTAACGGAATTCGATGAACGGATGTGCATTTTGTCCTTTTCCTTTTCTATTTTCATCTTAACTTTTTATTTTTTTTTAATGTATAAACTTGTCATCAAGTTTTAACGATATGTTGATTTTTAAAAAAATCTTATTTTATATGTTATAGACATTCCTTCTCTAATACATAACATAATGCAGCCCACGTTTAGTTTTGCAGTTTGATATGTTTGATACAGTTAAGCGGTCTTCTTGGTTTCCATTGACTAGTTGAGAGACACCATTCCATGCTCGGAACCATGGATGGAAGATTTAGACCTTTAATTTATTGCTCTTTGCATAAAAGCTAGATCTAATAGTTTTAATTATGTATTTTTGAGTTTTATAATATTCATAAGCTATTTTTTTTTTCAAGTTAAATTTAATATTTTACTTAAGACTGTAAACAGAGTGTTATTTTTTTTCTGAAATGTTTCTAAATGAATTGATTTTGTAAATTAATTTGATTAAATTTATTGATTGTTTTCTCGATTCGTTCTAGTTTTTCATGTTTTCATATTCTTATTTGAAATGCCCCAGAAAGAATATGTATAAAGATCATTTTTGATTGTAATAACAAATTATATTACTAATTTATAAAAAAAGAAATTTACGTTTGTTTTGGACGTGACCCACTTTTTTTAAAACCTTTTTCCCACATTTTAAAAACTCTCCATCCCAAAATTACAGAGAAAATATTTTGAAGATTTCCGAGTGCAAAAATCTCCATTTATTTTCGGCTCCTTGTGGAATTTATACCATAGACTGATTTAAAGATTAAAAGATGTTTTACTTTGATATAATTTACCCATTATTAAAATTCATTTAAACATCTTTAAGGCTATAGTTTTTTTTATTCGTTCCAGTGCATTCTGGGTTAATAGAAGGCAACGGAAAGATGAATCGATGAACTAGACTCTTGAATGTGAGTGAGATAAAAGGATTTATTTAGCTTTAAAAGGAATGCAGCACAATTGCATCATGGGAACTGAAGGGGAAATCTTGCATCAAGTATTTATCTGAAATGTTTGATCTTAGCCATAACGTGCACTTACACTGCTTAATATCTTAAAAAAAAAATATAAAAAAAATTACTTGGGGGCTGGGGATGGTGGGGTCGAAATGCATAAGAGGAATGTGCTGACAAAATGAAATAATTTGGTTGTCTTGTAAAACAATATGTCTCCTAGGTCACACGATTTCTAAAATAATAATAGTTATATTAAAAAGATGAAGACTAAATTATTTACAACTCATGGCACATATTATGAGAATATAAGGTTAGAATGAATAGCGTCAATAATTCACGAACTTCATTCATCAAAGTTTTGATATCTTTTCATGCTTTTATTTTTACAGTCATTAGGAAATTAATTATACATTATATTATATATTATCATATTATTTTTCTTCTGTCTTTACAGAACATTACTGCGCCCTCCGCGTAGCCGTGGTTTGAATTTAGTTTTGCATAAAACAATTATGTTACGTTAATGGTTTCCCTGATTAATTAATTAAACCCATTTCACGTCCTAATGCCACAATGAAGTCTAATAAGAAAAGTGTTTCTTTTTTCTTGTGTCTTTTGATTAAATAATTGAATTATCATTTTTAAAATAGAAAATAAAAGGACATTTATAATTTCACGATCTTTTTATAATCCTTTTTTTTTCAATATAAGAAAAGCAAATATTTTGCTGTTATTGGTTTTACTTAATCAACATGGTAGGTACATTAAAAGTTTTATTAGTATGAATACAATTTAGAAAAATGAATTTTGAAACAAGGTTGATTATTATATTTGGCTGCATGGATTAAAGACAAACCATTACATGTCTTTCTCTGCTGTAACAGCATTCAACTAAAGAAAAGGCACTTCATAAATAAACAACAACGTAAACATAAACAAATCTGCCACCAACCTTTGCTGCATCGATTCCTTTGGTAATGGCCCAGGTGGACACGATGTAGTCCATCACACGCTCACTGAGGGCCTTAGGCACGTCATGCAGTTTCATGAACTCCCGGACGCTGTTCAACATGTCGTGGTAGCGAGCGAAGCTGGAGTAGAACTGCTGGAAGATGGTGGTCACATTGCTGAAGATGAGGGCGTAAAGGAGCGCTGTCGATGTAGCAGGGCAGTTATATTAGGGCGCACAAAAGTGCTGTGAATGTAGCAGGGCAGTTATATTAGGGCGCACAAAAGTGCTGTGAATGTAGCAGGGCAGTTATATTAGGGCATACAGATGTATTGTGGATGTAGCAGGGGTTATATTAGGGCGCACATAAATGCTGTGGAGGTAGCAGGGAAGTCAAATTAGGGCGTACAGAAGTATTGTGGATGTAGCAGGGAAGTTATATTAGGGCGTACAGAAGTATTGTGGATGTAGCAGGGAAGTTATATTAGGGCGTACAGAAGTATTGTTGATGTAGAAGGAAGTTATATAAGGGCTTACAGAAGTATTGTGGCTGTAGCAGGGAAGTTATATTAGGGCGTACAGAAGTATTGTGGATGTAGCAGGGCAGTTATATTAAAGCATACAAAAGTGTTATGGATGTATACATTTCTTATTCGGCTGACAACGGAAGCTCAGTATTTATAATACTTTTCGATTTGAAATGGTCAGATAATCCCATAGCATTTTATGGGCATTAAACTAACGCACTTGACTTTTTAATCCGCTTTATAGAGCTGCTAGATTTGAATAATGGGGAACTAACTATTCTACGAATGGTCATTGTACTCTATTAATAAACACTAATTATTCCATATTTAAAGAGAGTAATTGCCGTTGATTGCCTTTCCCAATACTGACTACCCTCGAGCTAATCGTGTCTTCATTGGTCCATAATATCTGTTTAGTTTGTGTGTGTTTGCTATAATCAACAATTAACAATACTATGAATGTGCAGTAGCCGAAAGTCAAAATAAACAATTTGAAAAACCTGAATAGGGAGCTATGATTGTAGTGTATTTGTTTTTTGTATGATTTTTGTTGTTTTTGTCACTTTAATGCGTTGTTTTTACTTCGTAAACGCTAGAAACGTCACTTTGGCTGCCTTTAAAAAAATTATTTTAATAACCATAATACAGTGTTTCTAAAAATCTCTGTTTCGTAACCCAAGTAGTTAAAAATTTTTATACTTCTAGTTCGTGGCCGACTAACTTTGACATTGATTATACTAGCCTATACATAAAAAAGATCAGATACAAAAAAATAATAGATACAGCAACAAATACTAGTTTCACAATTTTCCTGACAAGTGACGACTATACTATTGGCGTGCTGCTCAATAGGGTACAAAGATCACAAATCGCCTGCTTGGGGTAAACAATACATTTTCAAAAAGACCTAGATGAAATACAAAAATGGGAATCTAACTGGAGTATGTCTTTTCACCCCGAAAAATGCCAACTAATTAGGGTATCCAAGAAAAAGAAACAAATAATAGCAAACTACTACATTCATGGTAAAGAACTAACTCAAACTAACAATGCTAAGTATCTAGGAGTAATAATAAATGATAAGTTATCTTGGACCCCTCATATTGATGGAGTAATTAATTAAAAAAATCTAACAAAACATTAGGATTCATAAAAAGGAACTTTTTACAAATGTAATAAGAATATAAAACTAACTCACATTAACTATTTCACATTAGTTAGGCCTATACTAGAATATGCAGCATCTGTAAGGGACCCAACAACTAAATAAAACATAAGAAAATTTGAACAAATTCAAAAAAGAGTTGCAAAGTGAATATTTCCAATTAACAAGAGTAACACCATTAGTCAAGTCCCTAAACCTAGAAACACTAGAAGACAGAAGGGCAAAGAGTAAAGTAGTAATAATACATATAACATTAAACTCTAATTTAGAAATACAACCCAATAACAACCTGTTGCAAAGCTCAGATAAACATAAAGACAAAACACTTTCCTTATCACTTATAATAATAATAATAATAATAATTATATTTGTATAGCGCTGCCAACAAACATAATGTAAGCTCAGAGCGCGTTTAACATACAACTAAGAATACGGATATCACCCTAGGCCAGGTGACAGAGCTAAATTGATGATTAAAAAAGACAAAACACAAATAAATGTAGTATAACCGACCCAACCCATAAATAAGACAGTAAGTTTCTAAAGCATGTTAAATGTTATCTAAGGTAAATATTGAAATAATGAGTTATGCGAGAACAAATGCATATAAGTACTCTTTCTTCCTTTAGTGGCATTCGGGCATGGAATGGGTTGCCTGAACGAACTAGGAAAACCAATAACTTAACATCATTTATATGCAAGACTAGATTCGGACCTCGGATGAGCGTAGGGCGCAATAATCTTCTTTATAGAAGGAGCGTCTGTAATGTATAAGATAAGATACGTTATATGTCCGTTTCAAGCACATTACGCTAATCTTCTTTTCATTTTAAGATCAAGTAAGTTTACTTTGGCGACCCGATACCGTGTCGCGACGCTAATCGGTGAAAACGCTACCATAATAAAAAAAAAAAGGACAGAATTCCATGTGGCAATTGTTTTCATTTTTGTGCGCTGCACATAGTAAAGGCGTCTAGTTGTAATGCTTTTCTCAGATAATAAGACTAAAGAACAGTATGTACTTTTAGCGTTATTGCGTTGAAGATAACATGAGCTTTGAGTACAGCTGCCTATTTCTTTGTTATTTTCACTACTGCTTGATAACTTGATAAGGTTAATCGATTTGAATTAGCACTTCTCACCCCTTCCCCTCTCCCTAGCTGACAAAGACACTAGATGAGACAAGAAATGTAGTCCCAATTACATGGGCTAATCCACAAGGAAGAGTGGCTGAAGGAGACTAAGCCCTACCACACTGAAAGAAATGTTTTATTGTTGCACAAATTGTTAAAAAACAAAACACAAAAAAAAAAAAACAATAACTTTGCAAACAAAAATTATGCAAGTGTTTGTCATGGAAAATTTCAACCCTACGGCACAAAAATCCTGGCTTCGCCCCTGCTCATTTAAATTATTTTGTTCTTAGTTTGTTTGTGATTTCTAATTTTATATTTTGTCTCTTGCAACCGGCTTGCTGCGTGCCACAAGGGACGCACTTACTGCTGGTAGTATACCATAATATATACCTAGTAAATAAAGATATTATGTTTTAAAAGTCCATGCTCTTGAGGTTAAAGACGTTTTTGGGGTACGCATCTTGCGAGAGGAGGGTGTGATCAAGACATACCACATACCCCCATTTTAATGTTGGAAACTTTAATGGTTTAACATCTGGAAGTAGTATTGGAAGTCATCTAATCCCACCCTTTCGCCCCCCCCCCTCCGGTGAGGGATTGGTGATAAGGAAGATGTAAAAATCAACAGGGAATAAGAAAACACACAAACAACAACAATGACCTAAGGCTATCACTGCAGCAAACTTCATTATCAGAGATAGAAAATTCCGAACATGCAAGAAACATTTCCAACGTCAACTCCTGAACAAACACCCATCTTGCCCACACGTCTATCGATGATTAAATTTCCATTCCTACTACTATAGGCAATGGGTTAATGCATGAGGCACCAGGAGGTGGGGGGGGGGAGGGGCATCATCTGGGCATTAATTTTGACACTTTAACCCGACCAATACACTGAAGGCACGATCGTGCGTGCCGATTCTTCCTCGTGTTGACTCGGAACCAGACAAACAAACGACTGCATCATGAAATAATACTATTGTAGTGTTAGATGCTTGTCTTGTTATTTTGTTATGCTTAATATTTTTTTGAACGCTTTTTATGAATAAAGATTGTAAAAAGAGTACCCATTCACTATTATATAATGCTATAATGTCAATTGAATAAATTTGAGCTTATGTTTGTGTATTCTACAATTATACTACATGCATATGTGTCTTGACCCTCATTCACTATTATATAATGCTATAATGTCAATTGAATAAATTTGAGCTTATGTTTGTGTATTCTACAATTATACTACATGCATATGTGTCTTGACCCTCCAGCAATTAAACAAATGTGCACATTTCCGACGGGAAAAGCAAAGGTAGGCTATAGAGATTCTAGGTCATTAAAACTAAATATAATTTTATCCACAAAACCAAGACGCTTCTTCATTTGAAAATTGGTGTTAAAATCTACAACATATTTTAATATGTATTTGTAAAAGTACATAACATATTAAGTACTGTAATATAAAATATCTATAGTAAGGTACCGTCTGGACATAACGTAAATGTATATCTACTGTTCTGTTTATGTATGTGCCTGTCTAAGTCTTGTCCTAGAGAGCTTCTTCTATGAAACACTTAATGCGTTGCTACACATTTATTAGTTAACAATAAGGTATCGTTCTATAAAATTTCCTTTGGATTCATCTACACAGCATAGTTTATCTTCTTGCGCGCATTTTCGTATCAAAATCACATCTATGTTTTAATATTGAAACCGGGCTTTAGTGCTGATTATACGATATAGGACCTAATTATAGCAATTTAATTATCATGTTGGTGTAATTGAAACTTTTATTTTATTCGCTAATACTTATTATCTTGTTTCAAAACTTAAAAAAAATACATAGAAGTAAAGGATCCAACTTTCTACAATATTTCACGTGGAGACTGTAATGTCCTCAACTGGGATGACAATGAAAACCCGCAGAGTTAATATTCAAGACTTTAAAAGACAAATAGTCCTATATTCATCACGACAAGAGTTATGGTATGAAAGTACAGTTTTTTTTAATGTGCATTCTATTTCTATTTGAATGATGACGGAACCTTTAGCTGTAATAACAATACGAGTAAATATTGGTAGTTCCAGGCAGGGTCGAAATAAGTACTATATTCGCTAAATATTTGGTAAATGTTTGTCACGCGAATGTTCAGGAAAAAATTTCTGGCTTCGCCCTTAGTTCCAGGTACATATTTTATAACAGTTTAAAGAATAGTGGGTTTGTTGTCAATAGAGTGTCTGTTTCAATTCCACGGCCATGTAAGTTCGCCGTTGCGTTTTAAAACGGTATTTCCTTTTTATTATCTTTCAATTCCTCTCACTTTCTCTCTCTTTCTGCATCTCTTCTTCTCTTTCCCATCCATCCTAGCTCATGTTTATAAATAAAACATAGGTACGTCCGCTATGGTGTACCACAGGGGTCCGTCCTCGGCCCAGTCCTCTTCACTTTGTACACCCAACCCCTTTCCTTCGTCATCGAGCGACACAACCTTAATTTTCACTTTTTCGCTGATGACACCCAGCTCCTAAACAGCGCCAAGCCTGAGGACATCGACGAGCTCCTTGCTTCTATCTCCTGTTGTTTCCTGGACATCAAGAACTGGATGACAGAAAACAAGTTGAAGCTCAACAGCGATAAGACCGAAGCCCTACTCGTAGGAACGAGACAGAAGCTTGCTTCTCTCAGAGTGACTGACCTCCAGTTGGGTGACGTTACTGTGCCCTTCTCCTCAACGGTAAAGAGCCTCGGCATGTTTCTGGACTCCACTCTGTCCATGCAACCCCACATCTCCTTCCTGATCAAAACCTGCTTTTTTCACCTGCGACGTATTGCCACTATCCGTCGCTACCTCACTCCGGAAGCTTGTACCAAGCTCGTCATCACTCTCCTCTTCTCTCGTTTGGACTACTGTAACTCTCTTCTGGCCGGCCTTCCTGCCGCTTCCATTCAAGGACTCCAACGCGTCCAAAACTGCGCTGCCAGACTAGTCCTAAAGAAGAAGAAGTCCGACCACATTTCACCTCTGCTCTACTCTCTGCACTGGCTCCCTATTCAAAATAGGATTTTATATAAACTCGCATCTCTATGCTATAAATGCCTCAATGACTCTGCCCCGGATTATCTAATTTCCTGTCTGGAAATATATACAAAACCACGCCCACTTCGATCGGCTGCTCACAAACTCAATTTGACGATCCCGCGGACAAAACTCGTGACAGCTGGTCAGCGGGCCTTCACCTACTCCGGCCCCTCCGCATGGAACACCCTGCCACTCCAGCTGCGACAAAGCTCGAACTTTTACATTTTCAAGACCGGACTCAAGACTCACCTGTTTATTATTGACTCCTAGCCCACTTACATTTTTAAACATTTGTCTGTTATTGTTATCATCGTTAATTGTAATTGTAATTGTAATTGTAGATGTAATTGTTAAGCGCATAGAACTGATTGCGGGATATGCGCTATATAAGCTTCATTATTATTATTATTAGATGATTCCAACAAATTTATTGCGAACATAATCTTATATCACACAGCCTATATACTATAAAGTAAGGAACAAGTTATTCAGGCTAAACGATTGTGTATCTGTGTGTGTGCTTGTATGTGTGCCTGTGTAGTTGCGTGTGTGTGGATGAAAGTACAAACTTGGAAACTGACCCTCAGCCCGATGACCAAATGTTTAATGTCCTATTGATTGTGATGGCCCAAAATAGAACCTGGAGGGGTAAGGGGGGGTTGGGATGTTAGTGTAAGCAGACGATATATAAGCCAAAGTTTAGAGTGGGCATGAGTGTGTGCACTTTGATTTGCGTGTTTGTGTGTGTGTTTGCTTGTGGATGTGTTTATGTGCATGCGTGTGTTGTGTTTGTGTGCTGTGCTGGTGTCTGTTTACATGTGTTCGTGTTTGTATTAGAAAAAAAGATCACCACTAATCAATCAACTAACAAGTACCGCTGTTTTCTTCTTTTACCAAACTTGACCAGATCTCAAAGGCGGATTCCTTAAGTGGGTAACACCCCGGGGAAAGCCTCGTGGTGGATCATGCCTTCAATTAAGGAACAGATATGATAAATGTGCGAGTTCTCCTTGCAAACCATGTTTCATTAGCCACTGAATACAAATGAATTGTGTGGCCAGCACAATGACGCATCACTTTAAACTTTTGCAACATGATTTCTGGAACACGGCTGGGTACACGAGTGCACAAGTCTATAAACCAATAAACCAATACCCACTGAATACAAATCTAACGGCCTGCCACCTCTCCATTAGTAAACATAATTTATTCCCTTGCCCTCAAATACCCCTCTCTCACAACTCCCATAACCCGCCGATGATCACTGTAACGGTTTGAGTTGTAAATCACAATACACGTAAACAACAAGTTATTATAATTGGGAAAACTATATTGAAGAAAATGAATGAAAAAAGTTCCTAATGATAAATTGGATTTATAGAACCAGTTCTAGAAATTTCGGTATGCTTCGACAGAATAGACTCTAAGGATCGATCGTGAAATCATATTATGATACTTGTACAGATCTCTAATATTACAAATAGGCCTATTACAATATGATTCATGTATGGCTGTTGATATCTCATTCTGATACATGTACATATCTTGATATCACATTATGATACACGTAAAGGTCTTGATATCACATTATGTTCACGTAAAGATCTTGATATCACATTATGATACACGTAAAGATATTAATATCACATTATAATGCATATAAAGATCTTAATATTACATTATGATACACGTACAAATCTTAATATCACATTCTGATACACGTAAAGATCTTGAAATCACATTATGATACATGTAAAGATCTTGATATCACATTTTGATAAACGTAAAGATCTTTTTATCACATTATGATACATGTAAAGATCTTGTTATCACATTATGATACATGCGTAGTCGTTAGTAGATGGACTAACCGAATTTCATTTATAGCCTTTTCGTTTCCGAGCAGTATCGAACGGGTAAATCCTAAGCTATAAAAAGATATCGGTTAGCACTACCCCTCCCCTATCCTCCCTCCACCACCCAAACTCAACCAAAAAAGAAAAATCAGAAACCTTCCAAAAATAGAAGGTCGTCTACATTACCTCCAATAATCATCATGAAGACACAGAAGAGTTTCTCTGACTGGGTGTTGGCCGCCACGTTGCCGAAGCCGACCCCAGTCATGCAGGACAGGGTGAAGTAAAGGGCGGTCAGGTACCTCAGCTCCTTGCCCGGCCCGCCCTGTAGGTCGTCGTTGTTGGTACTGTTGGATGGTAAGAACGGTTGCTATGGAAACAAAAAAAAACATATGCAACTTACACCTTGTATATCAATGGTAATTTAAATTAAGTATTCTTATAAAAACAAAACTTATGTGAATGAAGTAGTCTCATATTATTATAGGTAACATGACCTAAATAAACTAGTTAACGATGTGTCACATAAAGTTTACACTTCGTGATCTGACAAATAGTTACCACACTAAAGTATTGAAAAGTGTTTTAGAAAACAATGTAAACAATTATAAAGTAGCCCTAAAACACAGTCAGTGATTTGTGAGGATTGGCGGTTGAATACGAAAATTTGATTCAACACATCGTCTTAGCATTGATAATGAATGATATAATTTAGGATCTGAAAAAGTCTTTCGAAACTCTTTTACGATACTTTGTTTCTTTTTTATTTTTTTATTAATTAAATTTGATGTAAATCAATGAATGTTGACAACATATCTTTTAGGCCTGAAATTTTGGATAGTCTTACTAATCTTAGGTTATACAATTTTCTTCTTGGTTTAGAGTTTAGATAATATAAAGCCACTTTTATCTTGAGAGAGACACTATCTTGTTTTTGGCATCTAGATTATGTCTTCACCAGCTGAGCCTCAGTCAGCCACTTGTAACAATAGTCACTCACTTAAAAACAACCACTTGCTCTCGTTTCATAATGTAAATGTAATTCCTGTAGTGTGTTCCGTGCCTATTCAAACACTAACCGCATTAGTATTAGTCAATTTCATAAAAAGTAATTTATAATCACGACTTAGGCAAGAGGGCGATGGAGAATTTCAGAATTTCGACCGATTTTTGGAAAGTCTATAATCAACGAAAAGAAAACAAGATAGAATAGTTACGATGAATCGTTTCTTCATCGACTTATAGACTTAATATTTGTTACGTTTGGACAACACCTTGGAGATCATACAAAAATTCAGTTTAAATGTAATGTAGTATTTGAAAAATATTAACCATACAAAATATTAACCGTACAGAGTGAAATTGTATAGGAAATAGAGCCCTGAGAATAGAGAATATAGTTTATGTGATTTCAGTTTGCCCCGAAATCATTGACTCAATATTAGTTTCCCACCTGTATGTATGCATATACATATATATGATATATAAATCATATATCTCAAATTTTACCTTGGTTGTGTTGGCCAAAACGGGCAGCCAGCCATAGTCTATACCGTTGACCAGGTCGGACCATCCGATGTTGTACCAGATGCACGCGAACCAATGCGCGAAGAGGATGAACACCAGGATCAGCAGGACCAGCATGGCCGCGCCGTATTCCAAGTAGTGGTCAAGCTTTCTGACCACACGTCCGAGGCGGAGTAATCGAACCACTTTGAGGGCGCTGAAGAGCGTGCTTATGCCCTGGACACACACACAAGTGCAATGTATTAGATATGTATTGTTTTGTATTGTTATGCATGTAGGAGCTTGTGATATAATGTTGTAACTGTAATTACATAAAGACATATTACAAATAAGTACCAACTATATGAACATTATAAACGTATCATATTTAAGTGCCAACTAAATTCATAAAACAAACATATTAATGTAAGATATATACGAAAAGTGCATTGTTAAAACTACATTATCACTGATTCACATTTACGAAGTATGTCATACAGACACAGCCAGAAACTTGGCACCTTCGTTCTATTAGTCTAACTAAGGTGCATGGCTATTAAAGTGTAAACCGATTTGATGCTTCTACAGTTTTTGTCACCCTAATGCCCTAATGTTTATCGCTAGACCATCTTAGCCTAAAGCCGTATTAATTATTCAGATGTTTTAAAATTATCAAAACTGTTCAACAAAGGATCGATTTAATACAAGGGGTTGACACCACGTTTAAGCCGGGTCAATACTAATATAGATTTTGTGTGTGTGTGTGTTAATTTACTTATAGTTTCGACACTTAAATTAATTTATATCATAGCATATAATAATGATTATAATAATGGTCATTCATAATGAGCTCCTCTTCACGCTATCACATTTAATTTATTTGCTCAGTGTGCTTTATTTTTGTTGATTCAGTAGCAGATGGGGGAAGGGGTTGGGAGATATAATATAATGATTTAAAAGAAACTGTGTTCTTATCTTTGTAATTAAAAACTGGCAGTTTTTGTTGAGTGATCTGCATTTATTGGTTTAAAGCAGGGGAGTGCACTTATTTTTGTCAGTGGGCCGCATAATGAATTTGATACAATACGGACCAAACATTCTCAAAAATGTATTGACATTTTTAATCCAATGAATTTATTAAATTGCGGTGGAACATCTGTGGGGGCCACAGTACAAAGCTTTTCAGACCATGTTGCGGCCCACGGATCGCCTATTGCACACCACTAGTTTAAAGCTATAAAAAAAAACTACACTGGCATGGTGTTAATGTATGTGTCTTGGTGCCTGTATGTGTGCATTTGTGTATGTTTGTGTGTGTGTAATATAAGCATATGATTTAAGGATCAAAACTGCTGTCCATTAAAACCAAAGCCTGTTAAAACCGAGGTTCGATAAATCAAGCTTGCTCTATGACTTAGTTCAAGTTTCAGGTTTTAGGCTTCAGGTGTACTTACATTGTCTACATACTGGAAGGCATTGAAAACGTCGTAAGGTAGACAGGAAAGCAAATCAATGACGAACCAGCTCTTCAGGTAGTTCATGCGGATGATTCTGGGGTCGGAGACCACCTCTCCGCTGGGCCCCACAAAGGTGGTGTGAAAGTTGAGCACGATGTCCACAAAGAAGACCACGTCCACCATGCTGTCGATGACCAATAAAGGCAGTTGGTCCATCGTTTTGATCTGCACAGAGACACATTTTATTAAGTTCTTCACAACTTACAACACATTGATTCAAGCATATCTTTAGAGATTTTGAGAAATTTACTTTTATTTGGTTTCGTTAAAAACGAATTTATGTAAACTTGCTCTCTTCAAGAATGGCATTCGAACGTAGTGGGTTACTTGAATAAACCAGGTAAATCACAACCAAGCATTATTTGAAACTCTTACAAAAATGAAAATCTGGACTTAAGATACAGATAATCGCAGGACACAATAATCGTATGTATAGAAGCAGAGGATAAACAAAAGATAAGTTGCTCTTTGCATGGGCAAATAGTTTGTTAGAATTGAGTAGTGTCCCTTTTTAAAAATTTCTAAACAAGAGATAATAATATGTTGATTTTAGGACATATTAATGACCTCACTGGTTCCCCAAAAATGTTGGGGTTATGTACTTACTTACTAAATAGTCGATTACATAATAAAAGACTTGTATTTATAAGAGACATATTATATAACAACAATTATACGGGGAAATACATTCCGATGGATGGCCACACATCCCATGATACGAGTTGACCAATATATACAGAATCCAAACAGGACACACTAGATTGCTAGACCACCAGTATGGAATAGGACTAATCCACACGTCCAAGTGCCCATGTGAAACTGGACTAGAATCCTGACCACATCCTGCAACATTGCCCGAGGCTCAAGAGGTCCGAAACCTGGGTCTGGCCTTCAAGTGCCACCATGGAAGGGCCCCAAAGCCAAGTCTCTCAAAAATAGTCCTGTTCATCAGAAAGACGGAACTGGCAGTCTAATGTTTAAAGAGAAATATGGACCACAAAAGCAGAAGCAAAAGTCTAAGTCCATCTCTCTAAAACATAATTTCCTTACGAATGTTTTGTACGTAACAATTTTCATTATAGTATAGCTTTCGTTTCAACACTTTTATTTAACAGCATTATTGAGCGACCAGGGCCAACCTACGGATTTTATTGGGGGTTTGTTGTTGTTCAATCTGACGTTAATCGTTCGCAAACGTGTTACTGACCTTAAATGCTGCATTGTATGGCACCATGACGGCAGTGTAGAAGGTAAGAACCAGGATGACCCAGTCCCAGACTGTCTTGAACAAACAATAATGGAGAATGATGTGTGGGGGAGTCTTCGGGGCTTCCAGTCTGTATTGAGGTAGAACGTCAGCACTTAGGTTCATCATCTGACCAAGAAAATCATAGTATTGACCTTAAATTATGGAACATACAGTAGGGGTTATGTTTTTAATGAATTCCATAATTATGCTCGTTTTGGCATATCAAATATAATTCTTACTTGTGTAATCATTAAATTTGAAAGTACCAAATTTTGACATTATTAAACCTTTTTTAGAAGGTAAGACTTAACAAATGGATAAGCACTTCTTAGCATTTTAACATTCTGGTTGCAAACACTGCTTATTCTGAGAACTATAGTAAAACAAGGTCATGCACTGTGTAATATTTTTACTCTATGTTGTAGTTTTGGTGCCTAAATGGTAACATACTTTAGTTTAGGAAATAATGTCTCCTAATAATATTAGAGAATGAAGGGTTTTCACAAGTATGAAACCATTAGCAGATTGAATTTTTGTTGTACTTTTTAAGGTTCGCTAACAATTTGAATCCTTCCCGATTTGTATAAGTGGCCCCCTACTTAAAAATGTTTCTTTTGGCACCTATTCAGTTCAATAAAAAAAAGGTGCCAGCGTGAAATGGAGTTAACAAAACAATACAACAAAAACAGCCAAAATGGGGAAACTCTAAAAAATGTAGAAAAATATATTTGTGGCGATTTCTTTCTTTTGAAGTGGGGGACGGAAGATGGGCCGGGGGTAGGGCCGCCTAATTGTAGTCGTCACCACGCATAATTGTTTGTGTTAGCCCGTGTAGAGCCATCAATTATTCACTTACATTAGCAAGCTGTGAGGGCCTGGAGCTGTCGAATTTCGTGCTGGGCTGATGGGACGAAAACTGTAGTAGTGTTGACCTGTTTCTGGTGACAGACCTGGCAAGCCGGGCAAACTTGCTTAGACCTGAGAGACAGAACATTCAACTCAAGTGGACAAAAAAAATGGAATGGGTTGCCTGAACTAACCAGGAAAACCAGTAACTTAACATCTATAAAACATTAATAAAAATGCAAAACTAGACTCGGACCACGGATGAGCGTAGGACACAATAATCTTCTTTATAGAAGGAGCGTCTGTAATGTATAAGATAAGATAAGATACTAGGACCTACGCTATATTTTTTCAATTTTGTTTCATTCATTTTTATTACTACTAGGATTATAAAATAGAAACAGGTCATACCCATTTCCCTGAATAGTTTAAACTTGCATTTCTTGCTTTGTGTTTAAAATAATCCAATATACCATTCTCATAATTAGTTTTCGGTATGGTATAACCACTGCACATGTATATTGAAAAGGAATATCGTTTGGAGCAGGGGTCCGGAAAGAGAGGCCAAGCACTTTATAAGCTTACCCGTTCCCCCCTTTCCAGACGCTGCTGGATATGAGCTGTAGATTGATGAACATATAAAATACGATGGAATATGGCAAGTTGGATCTGGTCCGCAGGCCAAAGTTCTATACCTCATCGCCAGGGCATATTTTCTTTTAATAAAATAAAATATTTCTTACCTTTACAACTTTCTTATAGGTAAAAAAAAATTATTTTGATTTTTCATGCACATCTAAAAAAAAAAAGTCTATGCGGATATTTTCTCATGAAAGAATAAAATATTCAAGGCATTTCTCTTCGATGTGGCTTTCCTCACCCCCCCCCCCCCCCTGTTCGCAATCTAATTCCCCCCCCCCCCCCCACCCTATAGCCTAACAGGAGAAACAAAAATAGATTTGTACATAATTTTAAAAAAGTTGGAATGTGATCTTCAAAAATTCTCAAGGTCATTATCGAGACGTTGTTTAAATACGAAAAGTTAAAGTACCTGTGAATGAAACGACATGGTTTAAAAATAGATGCTGGAACACGAATCAAACGCTGAGCATGATTTTGTTTTTGTTTTCTTTTCTGGAGATCTTACCTTTGCCAGCCTCGTCGTCTATTGGCTGCTTCAGCGCAGTGATGTCCTTGAACGTGCACATAAAAAGAACCACTTGATCTTTCTCGTTTTTGATTGGCGCCACGTGAAGTAGCAGCCATAACGGCGTCCCTGAAACACGCGTGGATACAAAAGACCATAATTTTGAGCATTGTGTTGAAAAATCAAAATAGGAATAAATACAATGGATTCACGGACATATTCTAATATTGTTCTCAAATAAAAAGCTTTTAAATTTGTTATGTTGTAGAGATTAGTTGCATAAAAAATAAAAAAAGCAGAAACAAATTAATTGCTTCTTTGTCTAATAATGTGTAAGATGAAAAAAAACAACAACAACAATATGTTGTATTAAATCGGGCTCGGTGGCCGAACGGCAGAGCTTGGATTTTTTACTTGACTTACTAAGACTACCCAGCTCTCATGGGTACAAGACATTAGTTAGGGTAAAGTAAGGGTTTCTGGGCACTGAGCTGGCAACACATTCCCCTATTATGCCGAGGCCACAGAAACTGGCCGTACGATAGATTCGGTACGACAGGGTACTTTACTTTTACGTATGTTGTATTTTAATGCTTAGATATTTTAATTAGCCATATTCTATGCTGCTAAAAAAGGTACAATTGTAAAAGCTAACAATACAAGACCAATGGTATAAATGCATAAGATAACGTAGACCCTACTATTTTTCTTGTATAGCAGTATCTCCATTTGGTCGTGGTGCATTTTCTCAAAGCAATTCTCAACTTTTTTAACCGTGTCCCTGTCCGTGAGTTCTCCGTACATGAAGCTGCACGTGCTCGACTTCTGCATGACCTCTGCCCTGTTGTAGCCCGCCAGTTTACAAAAGCCATCGTTCATGTAGACGATTGGGTAGTCCACGATGCGAGCGTTAGCCAATAGGAAGCTGTTATCTGTGGAGGTACAGAGAATTCATTATATTAATATCACACGACTAGGTCACCAATTCAACAATGCAAATAGGCTACAACAGCCACAGTGCACGTAAACATGCCTGTGTCCTGTGGTAAAATATAAGAACTGCCTTCCTTGCATAGACAGACTGCACAGACCACTGTACGTACAATACAATAAGATCTAATAACTTTTGTTTGCGATGTAGTTTAGCTATATTTCTCCATACTTAAAATTGCTTTTGCGGTTAGTACATCAAACTGACAACAAAACAGCTCAGGTTCTAGCCCTGCCGTCGACCAAACCCTGCGGCCCTGCAGGAGTTTTTGGTCTAGGACGTACTAATCTTCTATCTAGAAGGAACGTCTGTAAACTTATAAGTCAACTAAGTCAACAAGTTACAATAATGGTTTGAACCATATTGAAGAGTGTATTGTTTGCATGGGAAACATTTGAATTCTTTTATCAACGAAAGAAATACAAGAAATAAACAACATATTTATATAACTTAACAAGTATAATAGTTTTAGTACTGTTACGAATCTCGGTCATAAATGAATGACGTAGTAAGGCATTGACCTCTTAACAAGTGCGTATCAGAGTCCAAGGCGACCAAGGTTTGACCTTTATGCCCTGAGGGCAGTTTAAATAAAATAATTCGTTCAAATCCCGTGGAAATTGGAGGATAATTCTGGATCGTAGTAATTATAGAGAAAGAGGTTAAAATGCGTATTAAGACCCTGTAGAATCTTCGATGATAGTTTTCTTTGGAAAGTCCCGACCTCCTTAAAGTTAGTTCAGTTCGGAAGTTTGTCGAGTGAAGTCGCTATATTCATTTGTATATTGTATGCCATTGTATTGAAACTTATGTTGCCATCAGTTGATGAAGTTTATTGATCGTTTATATTGAGTCTACAATTTAAATAAAATTGTTTATTCAACAACTGGAGTTGTTTGATCTATCATTGTTGAGAAAGGTGTTAAAGATAATTATCACGAATATAACTACATTGCTGCATAGACCTGTCAGTCAAGGAACCCCTAGCTTGGGCTACAGATTAGCAGAATCTAGAGACTTCTAATAAAGATACAACTATATTCATTGAATCCGATTTAACGAGTCGTAATAATAGTCATCATAAAGAGGGCCATAACAGATTTGCGGGCTGCGTCCGATATAGTTGTATAGTGAAGCATATATTCAAGTTGTGTTGTGTGTAAAGCCGTGACCTACTGAGCAAGCCTAAGAACGCTGAAATTATTCTTCCGATTGGAAAAACGTAAGTTGGAAATTTACTACTTTAAAAATCTCTTAAACTAAAGAATGGAATTTATTGAAAATCCAGAAGAAGAAGTTCTGAAAACTTTATCAATAAAGAAGTTAAAAGAGATCGCTGAGATCTTAAAGATAGAAGTTACTGAAACTACACCATCGAGGACTGTGTTGACACAGCAGATAAAAGATGTGTTGATTGCGAGTGGCAAGTTGAAAGTAGAATCAAGCGCGGAGGGATATCAAGTTGAAGGTCAGACGTCGAAATCTATGTCAGAACAGTTTAGATTTCAGTTAGAAATGAAACGGATGGAAATGGAAATAGAAGAAAAACGTCTTGAGATGGAAGATAAGA
The DNA here is from genome assembly GCA_949126835.1 of Anisus vortex. Taxonomy (NCBI): domain Eukaryota; kingdom Metazoa; phylum Mollusca; class Gastropoda; family Planorbidae; genus Anisus; species Anisus vortex. Next base: position 20,192,677 of record OX421495.1, on the reverse strand, counting down.
AAAGTCAAAGAGAAATAGAAAGTCAGGAAAGAATAGAGCTAGCGAAGATAGGAGCTACTAAAAAAGAATCTCATAATGATGTAGAGATGGCCAGATGGAAAAAGCTAGTCCCTACCTACATTGATAAAGAAAGTGAAATAGCTAATTTCTTCCAGACCTTTGAAATTTCTTGCAGAGATTTTAAGTTCCCAGAAGATAAATGGGGAATATTAGTCAGAACAGCTTTTACTCAGGGAAGGGCAAGAGATTGTGTTCTATTGTTAAAAGAGGAGCATTTAAATGATTATGAAATCATTAAAGACACTGTACTTAAAGCCTATAACCAAATACCGGAAAGTTATCGGAAAAGGTTCCGTCAGTACACAATGTCCCCTTACCAAACACACTTAGACTTCCTTAGAGCAGAAGAAAAGTTAATGGATCAGTGGATAAAATCCAGAAATATCTCCACATTAAAAGAAATGAAAGATATCATTCTGTTAGAGGATTTTATTAACAAAGTGAGGCCGGATATAAGAATGTATTTATCCGAGCGTGATATCACTGACCCACATAAGGCTGCTGATTTAGCTGAACAGTATGCACTGTGTCATAGGACAGCTGGTGAAAAGAATGTTAATAGGCCACAACGGCAAGCAGAAAACACACAAAAACATCGTGAAAAAGAGCATTTTGTGAAACAAAATGATGTGAATAAGAAACCTGTCAACAAAAACGTCCAATGTACTTTTTGTAAAAGAACAGGACATAGCATCGAAGACTGTTGGAGCATAAGGAAAGATAAAAGACCTAATAAAGTGGTAATGTGCACTAGCTATAAACCAAAACAAAAGGTACAAGAAAGCGAAAATACAAACGAACTGAATTCGAAGAAAGATTCTTCTAAACCAGAAACACTGAGGGTGGATTTGCCTGAGAGCAAAAGTCAGAAGGTAGAGAAATCTACAACTGAAGATAATGAGGATAAATATCCTGATTATAAATACAGAATGGCTACTATTGGATTAATTGTCCAAGTCCACAGAGACGAGAAAGTAGACCAAAGTATTTTTGACTCGAACAAGAGTCTGAAGTCATCGAAAGATGAAACAACACCCATAAGTCATGGTCAAGGGAAGAATAAAATTGACACAGAGACCCTGTGCAGTTTTCAACCGTTCATTAGTGAAGGTTGTGTGGCCTTACAAAAGGAAGGACCACTGAAGTCCGTAAACATATTACGAGACACAGGAGCATCATTAACACTGCTGCTTAAAGATGTATTACCATTGAATGATAATACATTGACAGGACAGACTGTCCTATTGAGAGGTTTTGAATGGAAAGAAGAAATACCTCTACATAGGATATACCTCGCATCTGACTTGGTGACAGGATATGTGACAGTTGGAGTAATATCAAAACTTCCTGTTGAGGGCATATCCGTTATCCTAGCAAATGATTTGGCGAAAGGGAGGGTGAGACCTGAACTGATTGTGAAGGAAAATCCCGACCCTAGTCCTATGGTGGAGACAGGAAAAGAAAAAGAACTTTATCCTGTAGGTGATGTCATAAATGGTATGACACCACAGAAAAAGAAAGAAGAAATTGTCTCACAAGAAAAGGAAAAGAAAGAAGAAATTCTCCCAAGAGAGAAGAAAGAGGAAGAAGAAGTGGAACGTGATACTACTATTTTCTCCATGATTGAAGATTGTCCGAAAGGAAATGATCAATCAAAGAAGGCATCACAAAATGAAATGATTGCTGAGCAGAAAGTAGACCCAGAGTTGCTACAGCTACATGAGAAAGCTGTCGACGAGGAAGAAACTCCTACTACTGATGTCTATGAACAGATAGACCACAGCATGCTCAAACAACAATGCAAACCTGCAGTTGCCGGTACAGATGAAGATTGGAGGAGCATCACTGAAGAAACGAGTGCGGAGAGCTGGACCGAAACTACCAAAAGCTATGGGTTACCACAATCCATACCGACAGATCGATGGACCAACTTCACCTCGGAACTCTTCAATCCAGTCCTAAAGAACTTATGCCTGGAGCATGAGGTGACAACTGAATCCTATCCGGAAAGTCGAGGAGCCTATGGACCAATCTTTGGACCCACTGTCCGAGGACCACTCAAACTACTTCCAGAGGAATGGCAGACCGAATTGGATCTCCTTGGGCTGATCAAGTACCTAGATAAGTACATAAATTTTTTGTCTGACATAACTGTGTTTGTTAGAAAAAAAATGTACACTGCTCACATGCAGATGCCATTGTTGTGTGATGAAAGAAAGGCAAAAATATTATATCATTTGAAAATGATGAAGCCTTACCTTCTGAAAACAATTGGAATAAGCTTGATGTTGTTAACATTGTTACTCTTATTTGTAAATTTATGCCTGGAGTACAGGATGAATTGAATGACAAATTCACTGATAGTTAGTTACCAAACTTACTATTTTAAAACTAAATCCCTTACTTGTGAAGAAAAAGGACTGAGTAAAAGTATTGTTAGAGTAAATATCATTATAGTGTGATATTTCTAAACAAACTTGTTAGGTTGAGCATTTAAAATAATTGCTATAAGAGAAAAAGATCAGTTTTATCCGCAGAATTGGTTTCTAAATCAGAGGACATTATAAATGTGGACTGATTATAAGATATGTTTGAGAATCTCTGGAAATGATAATTGAAACATTTGGCAGAGAGGATAATTTGATTGAAAAAGATGTAAATGGTTTTAAGATAAGAGAATTTTCTATCACTAAAGTATTGAGAAATGTTTTATGATTGTACTATGGATTTATTTTATCATGTACTGTTGTTGAAATATTGCACTGAGTCAGGATGCAAATTTCTTCTATGTGAATTTATGCATTTGTTTTATTATCATTGAATGTATGATAATGTAGGGTAAAAATAGTTGCAGCAAGGCAGAACTATGACTAACAAGAATTCCAAGAAATGTATTATATATGATTTTTCACTTTTAGGATACTGTTACATGAAAAGCAGACCAAAAGTAGAAACTAATAAAACTTTGTATCCTTGTTTTGTAAAAATTTAGGATGTGCCACTGACTTGACACTGTAAACCAGAATGGTTGAGAATTTATAATGTTGACATACCAATGTTCAACAAATGTATTATTAATTAAGGATTTCATGTCAATATTGTAAAACTAATCTATTTTTTTTTCTGTATGAGTTAAAATAGATTGAATGAATTGTACTGACAATCAAAAGATTGGGTAGACCTGAACACTGTGAAAGTAACAGGAGAACCTAGAACCTATGAATAAAACCTTTATGGAAAATGGAAAAGAGCAATGTACACCACTGAAAAGATTGGAAATGGAATGTTTTACCACACCAGTCAAAACAGCAGTTTGTTTTGTACATAAATTGTTACATTGATTTCTGTCTGAAAAAAAAATTTAATAGTAGCCTATGCTTAACTCTTTTCTACTTCAATAATATTGTATTTGAAATGTCTTTGATGTAATCTAAAGAAAATAAGTACTTACTGTGTAGTACTAAGATTGTATGAAGATAATATAATCTGCTTTGATGGATAGTTAATTAAGTAAATTAACCAAATTTGTTTCAAGTAAATCCATGTCTGCATGAAAGTATGAAAGATAGAATGTTTCAATGTGAACTCTTTTAAAAAGAAAATAATGACGTCGAAAGGTCATGGTAAAATGAGAAATTGAAATATTTTTAATGATTTTTGCTATAAACTATTTTAATTCTGGAACAGACTATGTTTAATGTTATTAAAATAACATAAATGAATTTGATTTTGAGATGATAGATGTTAAAGAATGCTCATTTAATACGATAACTATTTAATCGCGTAGCAATTTTATTTGACCTCGGCTGTGATGAGGTAAAAATTTGCATAGCGATGTCAAATTGTTAGAATCAATAGGGAATGAGAGAGTGATCGCAAGGAAGAGGGAGAGAAAGAAAAAAGAATACTGACCTAGAAATTTTGGGTTTTGACACAGACAGTATTGTTTAAAGTTTAATGTGTTAGCCAGCCTACAAACATGAAAAAAAATACTGTCGAGAAAATGATCGTGTTGTTGTGTAATTAGGTCAAGCCTAGTAGTATTTTTTTTATCAAGAGCGTTTGTTTGTTTTTTTTTCTCCTTATGAAAAAAAAAGTCGTGTCTGAATAGACATTAAGTGATTTTTTCTTTTGTTGTATAATTACAAATTGTAAAAGATATTAGTTTATAATTAAATGGACGAGAGAGTTTTTATTGCAGTGGGATGTTCATGTAATAGAAATTATTAACTTGTATTATATTATATCTATTAAGAATGATTATGTATTTTTCTTGTATACAAGATTTAGATAAACAATTTAATTGTCCATTGTTTTGAATTAAAAAATTGAATGATTGAATGACTGTAGTTAAGCCATTTGATAAGATGAACTTATAATGCATATATTATATGTTATCAGTTCGATTGAATTATTGGGATAGCCAATTGAACTGTATTGTTTCCCCGGAATATTTTCTTTTATAATTATTCCTTAAAATTAACATTTTTGGTATTGTTAAAATGTGAAAGAAATAATTATAAAACTTTAAAAGGGTGGTCGTGTTACGAATCTCGGTCATAAATGAATGACGTAGTAAGGCATTGACCTCTTAACAAGTGCGTATCAGAGTCCAAGGCGACCAAGGTTTGACCTTTATGCCCTGAGGGCAGTTTAAATAAAATAATTCGTTCAAATCCCGTGGAAATTGGAGGATAATTCTGGATCGTAGTAATTATAGAGAAAGAGGTTAAAATGCGTATTAAGACCCTGTAGAATCTTCGATGATAGTTTTCTTTGGAAAGTCCCGACCTCCTTAAAGTTAGTTCAGTTCGGAAGTTTGTCGAGTGAAGTCGCTATATTCATTTGTATATTGTATGCCATTGTATTGAAACTTATGTTGCCATCAGTTGATGAAGTTTATTGATCGTTTATATTGAGTCTACAATTTAAATAAAATTGTTTATTCAACAACTGGAGTTGTTTGATCTATCATTGTTGAGAAAGGTGTTAAAGATAATTATCACGAATATAACTACATTGCTGCATAGACCTGTCAGTCAAGGAACCCCTAGCTTGGGCTACAGATTAGCAGAATCTAGAGACTTCTAATAAAGATACAACTATATTCATTGAATCCGATTTAACGAGTCGTAATAATAGTCATCATAAAGAGGGCCATAACAGTACAGTCACTCAATTTACAAACATTTCATGTAAGGATAATTATTAAATAACAACAACAAACAAACAGTGTCTCATTATCTTACAAATACAAAAATGAATAACAGAAACTGATACCCACTCCAGAGTTGGTAAAAACAAAGTCAGTAATCCAACAATCTGACACACGCTCACGGTATTTCTAAAATTAATTATGTTTGTAGGTTCACAACATCGTATTTGACTAACGTCATTGAGTTATTATTCTAACCCACTACCTTCAGCTCCAAGCCCTTTCCTACCAAATAATAAAAAAAAGTAACTCTGTTTATATTATTTTTAGCAATGTTTTTTCCAGCTATGGTAACATTATTGCATGTAGAAAGAAAGTTAACAATATAATTTGTTTAACGGTGCCAATAGTCTTTTTAGCCAAGCGTCCATTCGCCTACACAATGGAGCTATTTATACGTTGTTGTTTTTTTCAAAACTCCCGCTGTTAATACTTGAGAAGTCTTGATTTAGAATCTATAAATAGCCGTATCTATGCGCGTAGGACGCAATACTCTTCTTTATAGAAGGAGCGTCTGTAATATATAAGCTAAGATAAGATATACTGAAAATATTTTTTTAAACCCTAAAATGTCGGGCGTTGTAGGAATTCCATACATTCTTATAATTATATCGTTTTAGTTATTGGATTGAGTTTAGACTCTAGACTTAAATTAAATACAAACCTGTCACCGTTATTTAACTGCGAAGCAGGACTAAGAGAAGGAGAACATCTGAGCCCTCTATTATTTTCTATGTTTATTAATGACTTAGATTCTTATTTAGAACTAAAAGGCACAAGTAGCTTAACTATCAGCAACGATAACAACGCAGATGTACTAAAAATATTCACATTATTATATGCTGACGACACAACAATCCTAGCTAAAACCGCAAAAGAATTACAGAAAAACTTAAACATTTACAGTAACTATTGCAAGGAGAACCACTTAAACATAAATGAAGATAAGACCAAAATAATGATATTCGGTAGAAAGAGAAGGGTAGAAAATCACACATTTGTACTAAATAATGATGTAATAGAAATAGTTTCTAAATTTAAATACCTGGGAATAATCTTCTCAGCAAACGGTTCTTTCCCAGAACACAGAAAATATTGTAAGATGAAAGGTACTAATGCTATGTTCAATCTTCTCAGAAAATGCCATACACTAAGCTTGCCCATAGATAGTCAAATTGATATATTTGACCAAACAGTCCTACCTATACTAACCTACGGTTGCGAACTATGGGGTATGGAAAATTGTGACATTTTAGAAAATATTAGACTAAGATATTTTAAGATGATTTTAAAATTGAACACACAAACACCAAATTATGTAGTCCTAGGCGAAACAGGCAAACTTTATATAAGATCATTTATTAAAAAAAGAATGTTACACTTCTGTATCAAAATAGCGACCGGTAAACAAAGCAGAATTTCTAAAATAATTTATAACATTTTACTTAAAGAGCACCTGGTTGAAAAATGCAAATGGTCCGCCAATATAAAGTTACAACTAGAACAACTAGGATTAGGATATATTTGGTTAGAACAAGATATAATAGATACTAAACTTTCAAAATCAATAATTAACTTACGTATAAATGATCAAAGTAAACAAGAACTTTATGAGAGTATGCAAATAAGCAATAAAGGTAAATTATATAGCGCTCTAAAATATAAATCTGACTGGGAAAATATTCCACCCTTTTTAAATAAATTACAGCTGAAAGAAGCTATCTATATACTAAAAATACGAACAAGTAACAATAATTTCCCTGTTGAACTGGGTCGCCACTCCAGAATAGATTATAATTTAAGATTATGTCCCCTTTGCTTAAAAGATATAGGAGATGGATTTCACTATTTACTCCAATGTGTGCACTTCAATGCCCAACGAAAAATGTATCTAAAAAAATATTACTATAACAGACCTAATGTAGAAAAAATGTCGGAACTGCTTAATTCTAGCTCTCTAAAAGAACTTAAAAAACTAAGCATATTTTCAAAAATATTAGTATCTGCTTTTAAAAAATGAAAAAAAGGTTAGAAATGTTTAAGTATTTTAACATGTTGGTTTGCCACTATGTTAATGAGAGATAGTCGTAGAAGAAATGTAATATACTAAGCCGCAAGAAAAATTGTGAAAAATTTCTTAAATGTTCGTTCTCACTATGTTAATGCTGTGCAGGTCTAATGAAAGTGATGTACCTGTATGTCTATGTTAGTAAATTAAGTTGTTTTTTTTTCCTTTGTTTTTTTTTCTGTTTTTTTTTCCCCACAAAAAAATTGTATTATAAACTAAATTATCCCCCCTGAATTTTCTTTTAGGATACCTTTAATTAATAAATTTTTTATTACTTTCATTTTTATTAATAATATTGGTATTACTATTATTGTTCAATTTATTATTCACAAATGCTATAATTTTCTTATGTTTTTGACTATGCCTTTATTGTACCTATGTACTATGTGGCAAATAAATATTGTTCATTGTTCATTGATATGCAGCGCAGTGGATATGATAAAAAGCAAGAAGATAAGCTATATACGATACCAACCATTATTATCTTAACCCTTCCCGTACCGACCTACTTCTATCTATGCTGCCTTCAGTTCCGCTATATACGCGCCCGGGACTGTAAGGGTTAAGATATAGAATATGAACTGTATATCTATAACAGTGTCTTTTTTAACTCTGTAATATGACAGGTTTGTGAAAGTAGATTTGTTATCAGATTTACTGTGCTGGATGTTACATTGTGTTATAGAACATGTTCTTCCTTCTACATGTAGCTCTTCTGTATCATTTTCCGTCGCCAACTTATTTGTAGTTGCAATAATATTATATTAAATCAACACTATCACTCAAACATACAGTTTCGTCGCGTAAAATAACAAAAACAAAATTAATGTAGACTACTTTAGTTACAAGTGTCAGTGACTATAAATGAAATGGAAAACAAAATTCAATAATAAAGTCAGTAGAGTCTGTAGAGTATACAATTATTCATGACTAAAAAAGACAAATTAAGGTGTACTTATAGAAATGGGAAGTAGGTGGTAGAAAGGATTTGGCATTACTTTGGCACCAATCACAAAATTATAAACTATATAATTATTATTATCCCTCAAAGTGGGGTATTAGGGGTCGTGGAAAAAGAAGGGTGTAGACAAGCGGCACCTATGTCACGTGTGCCACAGCTGTGGAAACGCGAGAATTTACAAAAAAAAAAAATGAAACAGCTTACTTATGACCACTCCACTAGGAATGGGATCGTCGACTTAATACGGCCATTTTTTTCGGATCGACGATTCCATCGTCGATTTGTTAAAATACGTTTATTTCGTTTAGTATAATACTTTACTCATGTACAATAATGTCAGGTGGCTGAGCAGAGAACGAGTATTGGTTATTCTTTTTGAACAAAAGATGTTAATTAGTTCGGACAATTGTATGAGGGTTTTTTTCTACAGTAAATCCGCTGTATTGGCACGTTGAAAGAAATACATTGGTCTTGTATTGCACTTTGAGCACGCGGCCTCAAAAATGTTCACCATTACTGGTGTTGACAAAGTCACGTTGGCGTGGGGCATTATGTGAACGCTAAAATACTTTTCTTTTTCTGAAGTAGTGAATTTTCAATGTAAAAGTCTAGAGGGCTAATGTACTAATTTCTTGCATCAATATTTGTGACTGCATGAGTATCCGGTGGATAGAACGTTAAACGATGCTCTGGTCGCTGTCATGCCATTCTTACTTAGTGCTTAGCATTCTGAATACCTATCAAATTGATTGACTAAATTTAATAACATCCTATTTCTACCTGTTGTCAAATAAATATCGATATCAATATCAATAGTTTTATTTTAAAAGCAAACCACTTTAAAGTATGTCATGATTCTATGTATCGGGCAAAATGATTTCCACGACCTTCTTTTTGTTGTCTTTTCAGTCGTCTATCCTCATAGATACAAGAATCTCGGTATTGCCATTTTTAAGTCACAGTAATGGACCTCTCAAAACACAGAAGATTCTTGGAAAATCTCAAACTTTATTGCCCAATGAGATCTCTCCTATTTTTTTGGGCAAAATATTGTAATTCATATACAATATCGCTGTGTGGACAATCCTGAGCCAATCTTCCCATAAGACACAATTTCATTTTAGCTATAAATTAAGATTTTTTTTTAGAGCAAATATAGTTCTACCGAGAATACAAGTTTATGAGAAAGTTAAAAAAATACGTAGCTTTACATTTGTTTATGAATCGTCTGCATCTTTTTACAATTATTATTCATTATTGATTTATAATGTTCAACATCATTTCGCTGCCCATTTTCAGCGTAACAATTTAGCTTCTTAAGTGTAATAAATTCATCCAATTTTATATCGTAGAAAGACAATGCTGGTTGCTGAATGTTAGAAATTAACATTGCTAGTTATGCAGCCACGTTACTAGACTTACGCTAGGTTGGTGCCGTCTGACTTCCAGAGATACCTTCAGACCAACGAAGCCTAGAGTGTGAGTTGAAATCTCAACAACATGTGTGTAGCCAAGTGCAAATCTTCAACACGTCGTTACAAACACTTTGACGTATATATATCGTAATTTTTCCCATCATATAATGGTGTTTACTGACAATAATTCACTCAATGTTTTTCAATAACAACCATTTATTCATGCTTATTACGGTGGAGTCTTTTTTTTATAAACTTACCATTCAGAAATTAAACATGTTTGAGGAAAGGATAAATCCTTGCTCATTCAGTGTCTATATTAATATATTTTGACATTAGATTAATCTGTGTATAATGTAGGCTCTGTTTACTCATTGTATTTTTTACACTTATTGCTAATATTTTTAGAGATGACATTTTGGTTATGTTTTCTATCATAATGTTGTTTCCCTGTGTTTATAATGAATAAGCTGAACTTTTTAAGGACATAAATGCTTATTGCTACATTATATTTTTAATGCGGTTACAAATTAGTTAATGTAATTTTGAATCACATTTAAATTAAACAATAAGAGTCCTTCTTATAAGTTACTGTTATCATTGTTAATTAAGCAATGCCATTTTTCAAGCCTCGGACAATGATCCTAAATAGGAAATTATAACGTGACACGGAACTCTAAATAAGATACCATAAAAGTTGCCATAAATGGGTCTCGTAAATATAAGGTCATCTAAAAAAGCTAGTAGCTGAATTTAGCTGATTCTTTCGTTGTTATCTGTTGGCCTACACTAATTAGCGTCTCTTAAGAATGCAAGTGTGGAAGCCTATACGAATGTGTACTGTCAATATCTCATTCTTTATACTTAACTCTATGCATGTATGTTTTTTTTTCATAATGCCATTTCATGCACAACCTTTTCCTAACTTTTATGGTGATTAATTCAACATTGCTTTTTATAATAATTTTACTAATCTCACTTGATACTATTTGATGCATGACATAAGACTCCATTGTCATTATAAGTTCATTTAATGTTGTTACGTTAAAATTTACGGCACTTGTAATAATTCCTCACCGCTGTTGTACGAAATTTGTCAAGGGCATTGTCCTCGTTTAAGTTCCATAAACCCCACGTGTGTATCACTTTGCCCTTCATCTCCACCACCCCATCTCGTTTCTCATTGACCCCATGGTCGTAGGTCAAAATAAAAAAACATGTATATTTCACTAGACCTATATGTAATGGAATATATTTCACTTAATTCATTTATCTGCTCACGCCATTTACTATTACTGATGCATTGGATTGAAATGCAAAAAAATTCAGAACGTTATGTAACGTTACACCTGTATTTTCTTGAATTCATATAATCGATGCCTGTTGTCCTATTTGTGAATTTGAGTTATACCTGCTAGAGCCAACAAACTCACTACCAATCAACTAAATATTATTTTGTTTAACCTTCAAGTTGAATCACAACATTACATAACTGGACAGCTCTAAGACAATGTACCAAAGGCAGAAAAATAATAATTCATGTCTGTGCTCCCCCCCCCTTTATGTGACTAGGGATGACTATCCACGAACTTGCCTGCAGCTAATAATGTGACATAATTCAGTCGCGTCAAATAATACTTTTTAAATAATAATGAGGACGAAATCCTCACAAACAACAGCACACCATTATTATTTAAATTCTTAGTTAATAACATTCTCATTTGAAGCTTAATTGTAAACAAAGTTATTTTTTTATTATCTGAAAATAAATTGTAAACAAAAGTTTGTCATATATTCATGAAAACGTGTTGTTTCTTTAAGAGGGGAGGTGTTATATGTGTATAGCATGTGATAGTATTTTTTATATTGTATGTGAGACAGAGAGAAGTGTGTAAGGCATGAAAAAGTGTTAATTTAAGAGAGTATTGAGTGATGTTAAGAAAGTTAACAAGGGAAAGTAATGAGTAATTATTTTGTCAGTTGTTGTAAGGACACTCCGGTGGGAGGTAGTCCAAGTCTTTTTAGTAAAAAAAATATGTGGACTTAGTATTTTATAAAATGTGTTTAGTGAGGAGTTTTCAGTCTGTCATAAGATACATAAAATATATATATTAATTGTATAATTATGTGTAGTCTTTTATAAAGAAGTTGTAAAAAGTGATAAAAGGCCTTATTTTATTATATATTTTATTGTTTCCGCGAAAGTATTAAAACAACGTCATAAAAATTCAACTTTATACAACTGTATAAAGCAGTTGATTAATTTGTTTTAGCTCTGAGGAGAAATGAGTGTAAATTAATCAAGAAATATAACGCATAAAAAAAGGTACTCCCAAAATAAAAATTTATTGCTTTTATTTGCCAGAGTTTTTCTAACACGGTCATTAACTCTAGCCGTAGATTTTTTTAGTACACATTAAAAAGAAGAAACAACTCTAACGTAAGTGAGATTGAGTAATTGCTATAATATATATATATGTATATATATATATATATATATATATATATATATATATATATATATATGACAAGTCTTAACGTGTATGCATGCATAAAAGGTCGACAAATAAAAACATTTCCGGTCGAATTCAATCATTTGTTTCGAAACATGTCTGTGTGCTACTTTACTGGTTGTACTCAAATTTGTTGGGGATTAAAATGTATTTCATTTCCAAAAGATGTTTACAAAACAAAACAATGTATTGTGAAAGTCAGAAGTGAAAAATCACCTTTTTAAAATATCAAACTTATTGCTAAATGCAAAGGAATTTTTGTTATTCGTTTTTATGAATTTACGCATTTTGTTTTTCAATAACCAAGAAAACGCAACTCTTGACTCATTTATTTTGTAAACAAATAAATATTTAACTTCACGCGACTAACACTTAAGTATTAGTTATCGCCTATTCACTTTTGATGTTAAAAACGGATTCCTCATAACTAATATCGTATCCTTTGTATAATTCTAAAAGACTAGAACAGGCCGTCGCGGTTGAAATCAATTGTCAAACACCAGCAAAAGCATGATTTTTTTGTTTATTAGTTTAAAAATAGAACAGGAAGTTCACGAACATATGGGTTCAAAAGTTTACGCCTCATTAAGACTTGTCAATTGGTACTACCAAAATGTGGTCTTTTTATTTGCCTGATATTTTGTAATAATGAAAAATATCTAAAAACGTTGCCCTGAAATTTGAACTAATTCTCAGATACAAAACAATGTGAATACTGGAATTGATGGCATCGAGCAAAACTGAAAAAGTTGAGCTTACGACGTAGAGATTTGACAGTTTTCCGAAGTAGTTAAATTGTGGTTCTATTATACAGGCTACAATAACCAAAGCATAACCAAGGTATGTAATAGTAAATATAAAACCCTCGACCAATACTATCTTTACAAGACTTCGTTCACGGATGGTCATGGATTCTTTGGTCTTCACGTCCTTGACATTGGACAGTCTCCATTCGTTCTTCGAGTGATAGAGAAAAAGGAGAATGCACGACAGTATTGGCACGGCTAGAAACGATAAAACCGTGTACAAACTGAACAGGTAAGCACTCACAGATTCTATCTCCCAAGAGTTTTCCAAGATGATCAACCCTAAAAGAGTCTTGTTTAGCCCAGGGAAATATTTCCAATCCATTTTATTTGTGTAATAGATGGGCACAAGGGTAAGAAACATCACAAGGTAGAAAAAAATGATGATTACTGTGGTTCTCCTTGGAGTAATAAGCCTCTTGATACTTAACGGAAAGGATACGCATAAACATCTCTCGACCATTATCCACACAATGATTAACGCACTAATACTAGTGAAACTCCCATGGGGGAATTCCGCGGTCAGTTTTTTCACATCCGCAAAATAAAATATAGTGTCAGCTTCTACCAAGGCTGGGCTTCCACATATGTTGTACCACAGTAGCGTCGTGAGGCTGCAGATGTCTGACAAAGCCAACAGCGTAAAGCTGATATTGATAGAACTGCCAAGTCCCTGTTTACAGAACACAACTAGATTCAGTGAGTTGCCCAAGATACCAAGCACTGACACAAGTACCGCCAGGTACATCCCGGTAACAAATTCAATAATCTGTCGTGTTTCATCACTGATGTCCCAGTGAGAAGATGTTTCATCACTGATGTCCGAGTGAGAAGATGATAATTCTTGTATGAATACTGTTGTGTTTCTCCACACATTCTTTGCAGATACATTAGTGAACATTGTTACTTGTTATTACAAGAGTAGCCTACAGACTAAATTAATACACTTTTCTGAAAATTATTGCTGTTACTTTATATTTAAATTCTTAAATATATTCAACAGAAAACCTTTTCTTTATTATTATTCTCCTTTTTCTACTTTTTTCGTTTCTCAAATTACTTTAGTAGTATCGAAAACCATTTTAACAATATTCATAAGTCCTTTCATTTTTATCTTACAGAATAAAAAATAACTTTATTATTAATAAGTAACCTATAGTAGGCTATACAATTGATTATATAAAAAAAAATGAATTATTTCTTGAATGCAAGTCAAATACATAATTTATAACAAGAAAGATTTTCTCTTTGTTTCTTGTATCTGTTTTTTAAATCTTTCTTTATACGAAAGAGAAAATAGCACCGATAATGTAAAGTATAGTTCAAAAATTGTTTTTGACTTTCTCTGAATCACCAAGTTTATGTTCTTATAGCGAATATTTAAAAAAAAACTAAGTCCATCTCAATGCTCGTTTGATGTTTTATCAACTATTATGTTCTGTATGACAACAAATTTGAAGTTAATTCATTTATTTAACAATTGTACGCGTAAACTGTATTAATTACACAAATGTACTCAGTTGTATTTTCTCTTTTATGTTATTGACACTACTACTTCTATAGTGAAGATCTGTATGTCTTATTTTTACACATAATATTTGTAAAAAAATTAAAATATAAATATATTAATTGTATATTTAAGAAAACAACAACAGAGTCACTATAAGTATCAATTAAATGTTAGCTAACGTCATATTCTAGTGACTTTTAGAAGTTTTAAATTACGATAAAATATGTTAATGTGATCAGTTCAAAGGAAATTATTGTTAAGGATGTTATCCTGATAATTGGTAGCTTTTTGAAGGCAAGGTACGCATTATATAGGTCGATAGATTTGATTTTTCTTTTATCATGTTGATGATATTTTTAATCTTGGTATGTGATACAAAGCACACTGATAGCCTAACTTTTGAAAGTTTTGGATCACCGTGACATTTAAATGTATCGGTATGTTATTTGTTAACAAGAATTAATAAGTATGGAGAATATACTTTGAATGTGTTCCATGACAGCGATTAAACAAGAGTAACATTTCGCTATTAAATTACAGTAGGTTTATGTTGCAAACATTTACATATACTTAGCAAAGTATCGTTGTAGTTTTTTTTTTCAATATTAGGCCTACTATAATTAACATAATAATAGTGTAGCGAGCTAACTATATACCAAGCGTCTGCGGGTTTGTCTCCACCCCCCCCCCCCCTTTAATAGCCTACCACCGCTCTCACAGATATCGTTCACTAGAAACTGGTTCACCGGATCTATGGATGAATGCAGTCCGACGGGTACTTTACTTTTACTCACAGATAATGATGTATAGCCCTTTACATTGTGTTGTAATTTAAATTATTCGAGCAACGGGATTTAATTAGCATATTATGACCAATGGACCTTATGTAAAAGAAAATGAAAGCAAGCATTGAGCTAAGACTCGTGTTAAAAAAAACAATTGCCATAAGAACATAAACTTGATGATTTTGTAAAATCGAAAAAACACTTTTCCAACTATATCTAAAATTATCAGTGTGTTTTCTTCTTTGTTATAAATGCCACATTGAAAACAATAAAAGGAAAACAAAAATTTCTACTACTTCAAGAAATATTACATTACTTTAGAATAATAAATATTAGATCATAGACCTATATATTGTTTTAATAAGAAAATTCAGTCTTCTGAAAAATAAAAGTGAAAGAGATTTTGAAAAATTATAAATGCTTTTTAATTCAAGGAAAGTAAATTTATAAATGAAAATAGCAGGAAAAGGAGGACCAGGGTAAAAATAAAGATAGTTCATTTGAAATATTCTAAGTATTTACATGTAAAAGTAACACCGAAAAGTAAAATTCTGTTAGCCTACATGCTGCACTTGTAATAAGAATAAACATGTTTACTACTGTATCTACATTATAAGAGTGGAGAAACACGGCAATATTCATTCAGAAACCTATACAATGAAACATCTTCTTATTGGGACATCAGTAATAAAACACCACAACTCATTGACTTTATCACCGGTATGTACCTGGCGGTAATTGTGACAGTGCTCGGTATCTTGGGCAACTCGCTGAATTTAGTTGTGTTCTGTAAACAGGGACTTGACTGCTCTATCAATATCAGCTTTACGTTGTTGGCTTTGTCAGACATCTGCAGCCTCACGACGCTACTGTGGTACAACATCTGTGGAAGCCCAGACTTGATAGAAGCTGACACTTCATTTAACTTAGCCTGGTGGGTTTAATCATGAGTGTTTCACGCGTAATAGTGCTTGTATCATTAAGTGGAAAAGGTCCAGAGATGTTTATGTGTGAACTTACCGTTAGGTATCAAAACTTTTGTAACTCCAAAGACAACAATAATAATGATCATTTCTATAAAACTAGTGATGTTTCATACACTGATATCTTTTTTTTTAAATGAGGAAGATTTATTGATTTCTTCAAGTTGTTTTAAAAATGATATACGCACTTTGTGTCATCAAATGTTATGCTTTTTATCGTTCGAGTGAATTTGTGTCTTTCTGTTTGGTTTTGTACAATATGTTCTCAAAAATGTTTTTGTCGGTAAATAGATTTGACAAATGGTGAAGAGTGAAAGACTTTTTTTCCGCAGATTTTTGTTGTCCGCAACGAAAGATAGTTTAAAATAAAGGAGAAAATAGATCGTCGACCACAGTCACGTCAAAGAAAAATTATTATTACGTTAAACTGTCCATCCGAAAGTTTTCCTTTTTTTGTTAGGTTTGACCTTGGTATAAAAGTAGCATTTACAGGGTGGGCCAATAAAATGCTACCACTTTTTATATTCTTACAATTTTCAAAATTACAAAGATTTTCGTTTCATTTTCAGGAATTTTAACAACGAAACCCTGAATTCTCACCCCAATGGATCGAAAGCAATATACTGTGGAGGATAGACATTTATATTTTTTTAACTAAGTGTGAAGGTGTTAACTTCATATCCATGTAGTCATTGATTAACTATTCTGTACTTAATCAAGATTTTATTGTTTGTTTTCTAAACTGTTTTATTTATATTTCATTAGATCAAACCTCGCGAAAGACAAACAAATTTAGTGCTTAATGTAATATATTAAGATTTTGGTTGAACAAAGACAAATACGTTTTACTTTTGGACTACCTAAAATAGAAAAAAATAGTTCCACTCTCCACTCTTCCACCTTCTCTCTCACCCCCGTACCACGCGATACACCTCTCCGACTATTCTTTCTCAGCTTGTACCTCAAGCTATTACTCTATAAGTCTGCTTATCTGTATATTGAATGAAATTAGATAGTATACCCAACACCATCATCTTTCTGCCCTTCTCTCTTCCCCACGTTTCTGACTTAAACCTCACTTCGCCGGAGTGAGTTACGAATCGAGATTAATCTCTTAGAGCTCGGAGGACAAACACACCTGTGCTACGCAGTGTAGCCAAGTCACCACATAGGTTCGGTGAAATCAGTTGACCGTTCCCATCCACTCTATGCTCCTGCAAGGCTGGGCAGTCTAAAAGCACATGCTCAACCGTCCCTTCTGCTTCCCTGCGATTACTACACCGCGAGTCGTGGTTGGGCCTAAACCTTCCGAAATAAGCACCTATAGGACAGTGACCAGTAGGAAACTGGGCTACTGTTGCCTGATGCTTCCTGTGGAGTTTCCACCACGGGTTAGCTCGATGCGATCGCTTTATTTGCTGCTGCACACCTCAGCCATTGTCAGACTCATCATAGTCCTTAAACAAATGTTCTGACTCCCACGAACATATGGATCTGCGGGCACTCTCAAACGAGCATGGACCATTCGGATTGAGTACCAGGGACTCCTACTAGCGAAGGCGTCCACTGTCTCATTACCAGAGACTCCTGCATTACCTGGAAACCACTGCAAAGTAACCGTCACCTGGTACCTAAGGATCAGGTCGGAGGTAACAACAAGAAGTTGATGGCCTGGAGCATTGATAGCGCATCAGTGAAGACTACGACATCGACTCGAGCTGCCAGTTCTTCTTCAAACGTTTTCCCAATTGCCTCGATGGCAATTCTGATGGCTTCCATTTTCGCATCAAAGAAGCAGATGTCACCACATGGCCCTCTTAACTCAACCCCTTAGTCTACTGTCTTCGGGTACGACTCAAGAGCATCCATCACCCTCTCAGATCCACTGATCGCGCTCCCATCAGTGTATGCCTCGACTCACGCCGATACGTACCGAAGTTAGAGCAGCTGCGCGCCTCTCAGCCAGCAATCGCCGCTTGCGGCCGATACTATCAGGTTCGTCTATATATCTGGTTAGTTGAAGATAGGTGAGGAGGAGGTTCGACTCCCGTCCGTAGGGACATGCGAGATTCCAATCTCTTCGCTGATGCGCAGCGCGTGGTGCATTAAGGACTGCTTGGAGATCCGTTTCCTACTGTAGCTGTAGTTCCAGAATAAAAGCTGTCACCAAAGAATGCATTCCACAGAAAACATGTAGAATATGTTTCCTTTTGGTTAGAGGGCTATATGAATATTGTAGTAGTGTTGATTAACTAAATATCTTAAGTTTTCATACCTGTAGCCAAGAGACGGGTTATATAAATACGATTGATTGGTACCAAAAATTAAAGCACTCAAAATTATCGCATCAGTATTGGCACCCAGATATCCCATTTCTAGACTATCCATAAATTAAACAACAAGAGTCATTTGTATAGTTATAAGTTACTGTTATAATTTTTAATTAAGCTATGCCATTTTAAGACCATGATCCTAGATAAGATATAACGTGACACGGCACTCAAAATAATATACCATAAAAGTCGTCATATAAGATAACCTAAAAAGCTTGTAGCTGACTCTTTCAATGCTATCTGTACACTAATTAGCGTCACTTAAGAATGCAAGTGTGGAAGCCTGTACGAATGTGTACTATCAATGTCTTCATTCTTTATATTTAAATTATATTTGCATAAAACCATTTCATGGACACCTGTCACGATTCTGGAATTAACCGTAACCTTATTAGCACCCTTAGTCAGATAGCATACATAGATAGACCCAAGCATAGCAAGCGAACCTTAGATTAGCGCAAAGTCTAGGCTAGAAAGAAGAGAGTGGGGGACCCCATTACCTCTTCCCCTCTTCATACGCAAGTGAAATCCTCTAGCACTCTTCTCCTCACCTCTCTTTAACCCTCTCTACACTCTTTCATTCCCAAATTCAGAGTTTGCAACTTGATTCAGCCAATTTGGTATTACACCATTTGTATGTGTGATTGTATGTGTGTGTATTCTTTAATGTATATATAAATATATATATATATATATATATATATATATATATATATATATATATATATATATATATATATATTCTATTATGCTGTCAATTATGATTCATGTTGTATTTTGATAGTAACTACTCATTTTTTTTTGCTAAACTCAGCATACACGTAAAACCCCACCCACCTGAAGACACCACGACCCACTTCTACCCCTTTTTCATTATCTCCCCTCTTCGTCCCCTACTCAGCGCCCGTGATCAAGCCCTTGATCCACTCGTCGTAGTGACATCTGGCCAGCGAATCGTCTCGCACATACGTAAGCGCCTTTGTATCTCCGTATACGTCTACACCCCCCTCCGCCCCTGGGCCCCACCCCGCAAAATTCGGCGGTATTAATTGTTCACCTACACCCACCCCTAATTTTCACCCCAATAGTCAATCCTCTATGCAAGTATATTTCAAACCAGCCAACCAGAACATATGTAATTCTAAACTAATGTAGCTATCCAATCAAATTGACCACTGATCACGTGACTAAAATCCACGAAAGCGCGCTTAACTAGTTTTAGCGCACTTCGGCTCAAGCGTTAGGTGGAGAACCTTGTCCGATTCTAGCCTCCACCTTTCAGTTCGTTCCATAGGATATACCGCCTGCATGTGTATAGATAGATATTTTGCCAGTATAAGTATTTTCATGAACATAGCTACGTTCCCTAATGTTGGATAACCTAGCAGTACCATGTGTTGAGTGTTAACTGAAGCCTGTGCAAATTCGTATATGTATCTTGCCATTGAGTGAAGAACTGAAATGATAATAAACACCTGAACTTAACCAGCGATTTCTTTGCCTACTTAGAACTGTCTTTTGTATCCGTCATAATATCTAACGAGCCAGGAGAGACAAATAATTATTCCAGGGCGATTCCAGTCACGGTAACCCATACCCCACGACAACCTGCCACCACTACCCCCCACTCACCTACGACTCCGCACCCCTCTCATTGTCCAACTTCTGCCAGGTTGATGTCCTAATCCTAAACACATCCTGACAAAGTGGGGACCTCGCCCGGTATTCTGAACTTCAATCCGTTCAGCGCATGAACAACAGCAATCAACCCGAGGACCACGCCGTTTCTGAAACCGACCCTGGATTGGGGGCTCATCTCTCTACAACACGAAGACTCTAAGCAGCAAACAGATCCGCCACCTCAAACGCAAGCCAAGTCACCCCACTGAGCCAGACTCGTCACCCCACGCCACCTGCGCCACCCCAGATACGCCAGCAACCAGACTCGTCACTCCAACGCCAACCAAGGCACCCATTAAGCCAGACTCATCACCTTACGCCACCTGCGCCACCCCAAACACGCCAGGAACCAGACTCGTCACCCAAACGCCAACCAAGGCACCCATTAAGCCAGATTCGCCACCCCATTATACCAGATTCGCCACCCCAACCGCCAGACCGTCACCCTCCGACCCCGCATCGACGTACCTGCACCCGAGACGTCAGCACTAGAGACCGCCGAGAACCCGACATCTGCCCCGTCAACCTCCCCGTAGGAACCGCCGTAGTCCCGGTACCCAAACCCGGAAAATAGACAATAACACTATACACTATCTAGTCCCGGCACGGGGAAAAAGAACTTCTCACTATACCGAAGCTACCTGCAACCAACAGAGCGCCAAGCGCCATACAAAAACGATAACTTTGTGATTGGATACGTGTGTATTGTGTATGTGTGTGAAATTCCAGGATTTGCGGTTCGGTGAGTACCATTTTGGACTAGTATTAAGTTAGTTAAACTCTGAACCCCCCAACCCCTCTTACACTTTCCTCCTTTTATCTCAATATATATATCTGGCCGCTCTTACTTCTTACTCTCACCCTACTCTTATACTATGGCTGAAGGTATAATCTTACGTAAACAGCTACGGGAAGAGGCTATGGCCATAGGCTACACTGACTCAGATATCAACAAATATGTAATAGAACAAGTAGCGGCCCATGAAGCTAGAGAGGATAGACTTAGGGCAGAACAGTTAGCTAGAGAGGATAGAATTAGGGCAGAACAGTTAGCTGATGAGGAAGCACGTAGGGCACATGAATTTAGATTAGCGGAGTTAGCGGCAAACACTAGGTCCCCCGACAACACTGACCACCCAAACTCCCCCTCATCATTTAGCTCAGCCAACCCCAACACTCCCCTCCCCCGACACGCGTCTCTATGGACAGACATCCACGACCCCCGACTAGAACAATTTGACGTTTATCTTCGACGGTTTAGTGACTGTATGGAGTTAAACGAGGTCCCTCCAGAGTTACACTGCCGAATTCTCATCTCCACACTGAGGGGAGAGAATTATGAGACGTATTGCAAACTGCCCCCAGACGATAGGGAGTCGTGTGCTGCATTGAAGCATTGCTTCATTGCTGCACTCTTAAACCGACACCAGCTACACGCATCGCACTATCAGAAACGATTCCGTACCGCCACGCTACGGTCAGGAGTGAACTATACGCAATTCGCGGAGCGAATTAAGGCCTACTTACTTAAGTGAGTAGAATTAGGGGACATAGAACAATCCTTTGAAGGCATGGTCACCCTTCTTATGACTGAACAGATAGAATCCCAGATGCCCCCCAAGCTAAAGGCTTTCCTAATCCAACAGGGAATATCCGGTCTAACCCCTTCCCTGCAAGGCGCAGATAGATTTCTGCAATCTAACTTAGTGGAATCATCCCATCCCCGGGACAAATTTCAACCACCCCCCGCTTCCCGACGGGAAAACGGTAGACCGGGAAGGCCATCGCCACCTTCCGTCCGCCCGGGACACCCACAACCACATCGGCCCTATTGGGACAACCATCGCGCCAACCCTCCCCTACTAATCAGTCCCGACAACTTCCCCCCACATCGACCGGGTCATTCTCAAACCAGGCCCCCTCCACCCCTCCAAGATTCGCGACGTCCAGACCAGCCCTACCAAACGACCAGGGCACAAACCGGCACCATGCAAACCCAATCGACCCGACAGGGTAACTCCACTGAGCAACAGCCTAATGCACACACCGGCCCTAATCACTCCCAGAACCCCTCCCCCGGGGAGTATACACCGTCACTCTTTGCCCTGCGGACACCCCCCGGACGCAAGACCCAAAAACCGACCCCCCCCCGCTTACACCCCCCGCCGAACCGGAAACTAAGACAGAAAGAAATATAGAGGTCAACTAAAAAAAAGCCAGGGCCCTTCTCGACTCAGGATGCCAGATCGATGGGTTCGATAAGACCTCCTTAGTGAGTCCCTCCGACTACACTGGCGAGTCAATCCAATTTAGAGTGGTAACGGGACAAGTTGAGTCCCTCCCAACCGCCAAAGTTCACATCAAGTCAAAACCATACACTGGCACGGCTACCTTAGCAGTCCGAGCCGAATTACCCTATGACGTCATCCTGGGGGAACGATACGTCAACCTTGCCGACGTCCCCCTTCCTCCCCTAGCCTCGGTGGCCACACGCGCGCACCCTGACCCCGTTCCCCACCCTTCCGTGGAATCCCCCACGGCCCACGAATTCCTGCGGGCCCAACAGGAAGACTCGACCCTGGCCCCACTGTTCGCTAAGGTCGGTCAAAACCCAGACCCCCCGAAACCCTACTCGTTTATTCAAAAAGGGAAACGACTGTTCCGACGGTCCAGCCTTCCGGACGGATCGGTCAGAGACCAACTCGTCATTCCCGGTACCTACCGTAGGCAAGTAATGGAGGCGGCCCACGACTCAACCCTGGGTGGTCACCAAGGGCAAGGGTCCACAGTCAACAAAATCACCCATTATTTCCACTGGCCCGGTATGCACAATGAGATCAAACGATTTGTAGCGTCATGCCACCAATGCCAGCTCATGTCCAAGGCCCACCACACTAAACCAGTGCCGTTAGGTAAACACCCGGTGACCGACACACCCTTTCAGCGGGTGTCAGTAGACCTCGTCGGGCCACTTCCTATAACACGTAAGAAGAACAGGTTCATACTCTGCGTGATATGTCAGGCTACCAATTGGCCGGAAGCGGTAGCGTTGCCGAAAGAGGACGCGAAACACGTGGCCAAGGCACTGTTTACCATTTTTACGAGGGTGGGGTTTCCCGAAGTCCTACTCTCCGATAACGGGCCCCAGTTCACCGGTACGCTGATGAGAGAAGCGCTGCATATAATGAACACCACCCACATCCGCTCCTCCCCCTACCACCCTCAATGCAATGGGTTGGTCGAACGGTTTAACCAAACCTTAATCGGGCTGTTAAAGAAAACCGTCGATGCCCTCTGGATGAGTGGGACACACTCCTCCCCACAGCCTTATTCACATATCGGTCCACTCCCCATTCTACCCTAGGCTACATTCCATATGAGATGATATTCGGTTCCCAACCCCGTGGGCCTCTAGAATCCTCAAGCGCGCCTGGACCAAACCCCCCCCCCCACCCCGAAGAACTCTCCGTCCACGCCTACATCAACAACTTAAGGGCTAGGCTTAAAACTGTCCACACTATTGCCTCAAAACACTTAGCCAAGGAGAGGGAGAAACAGGAGAAACTATACAATCGGCGGGCCAAAGAACGCTCTCTGGCTCCGGGCGATAAGGCACTACTGCTCCTCCCCTCCTCTTACAACAAACTCCAGTTAGCATGGAGAGTCCCCTACCCAATTACAAAAAAACTCTCAGGCACTAACTACCTTATCAAAGTCGGAAACAAAGACAAACTGTTCCACATCAACCTGCTCAAACAATACCCCGAACGGCCACTCGACGATACGCCCCTTGTAGCAACCGCCATCGCTGAAGAAACAGAAGCCGATGACTCATTAACCGCGTTTCCCTTACATAAGGGAGAAACCATGGGTGACGTAGGCATCTGTCCCCTCTTAACCCCTGAACAGACCAAAACAGTCAAAAACTTACTTTCCTCATACTCAGATGTGCTGACTGACACCCCAGGACGTACTAACTTAGAGACGTTCACCATGAAGGTCACTGACCCGCGACCCATTACGGTCAAGCCATATGCTATGCCCAACGCCAAACTGGACGTCATTGAGAAAGAAATCAATTATCTGTTAGCCAATAACATCATCGCGAGTTCAACCTCCCCATACAATGCGCCGATAGTATTAGTAAAGAAATCAGACGGATCTCACCGCATGTGCATAGATTTCCGCCGGTTAAACGCAGTCACTGAATTTCAAGTCGAGCCCATGACAGACCCTGATTTATTATTTTCAAAACTCAGCAACGCTCATTACTTTTCCAAGTTTGATCTTAGCAAAGAGTTCTTCCAAATAGTAGTGGAAGAGAAGTGCCGCCCTTATCTCGCCTTTACCACTGACCAAGGCCACTTCGAATTCCAAACCGTCCTCTTTGGCCTAAACAATTCCCCCTCCGTGTTTACTCGCATGATGCGAAAATTGATTCAGCCAATTGACCGACTTGGGATCACCCACTTCGTGGATGATATCTTGATAGCCACACCCACTTGGGCAGAACATGTAGAAACGATAACCGCCCTACTAGCCAGACTCCGCGAAACCGGCCTAACTGCCAGGCCGTCGAAATGCATGGTAGGTTTCAATAAACTGAAATTCCTAGGCCACATGATCGAAAAGAACAAAATAATGCCATACGAAACCAAAGTAGAGAAAATTAAGTTAGCCCCTCAGCCCACCACCAAATCAGGTATAAGGTCCCTCCTAGGATTAACAGGGTACTACCAAAAGTTCATACCGCAATACAATAGCATCGCGGCCCCTTTAACAGACTTGACGCGGAAAAACCTTCCGGAAAAAGTCACCTGGTCACCAGAATGCCAGCTAGCGTTCGACCAGCTGATGACGGCTCTCACTAGTAAACCCATAATTCGACTGCCGGACCCGACCCGTCCCTACGTATTGAAGTGCGACGCTAGTGGGCGCGCCGTCGGCGCGGCCCTGCTACAACCTGACCCGGAGCAAGATAACATGCTGTTTCCCGTAGCTTATGCCTCACGTAAGCTCAACGCCGCCCAAATGAATTACGGTACTTCTGAGCTTGAATGCCTGG
The DNA here is from genome assembly GCA_949126835.1 of Anisus vortex. Classification (NCBI taxonomy): domain Eukaryota; kingdom Metazoa; phylum Mollusca; class Gastropoda; family Planorbidae; genus Anisus; species Anisus vortex. Next base: position 20,167,283 of record OX421495.1, on the reverse strand, counting down.
CTCTTGTGTTTGGAATCGAGAAGTTCCACGTGTACATATACGGCCGCCATTTCATCCTCCACACAGACCACCAACCACTCACGTTTCTCGCATGCGCAAAGAATCTAAACAGAAGGTTAATGAGATATTCCCTCACCCTATCGCAGTACAGCTTCCAGACCGTCTACCAGTCTGGGAAGGAACACCATCTCGCGGATTTCCTGTCCCGGTACACTCATTCAGACCCCGCACCCGACACAACCCCACCCCTGCCTTCCCTCTCAAACTCCCCCACCCCCTGCATGCCCCAGAGACAGTAATTTAGGTAGAAATCTTCTCTCAGAGTAGATTTCAAATTGCCATGGTGAGTCTCACGATACTGGACTTAATTAACCTTATTAGCACCTTTAGTCAGATAGCATACATAGATGGACCCAAGCATAGCAAGCGAACCTTAGATTAGCGCAAAGTCTAGGTTAGAAAGAAGAGAGTGGGGGACGCCATTACCTCTTCCCCTCTTCTTACGCAAGTGAAATCCTCCAGCACTCTTCTCCTCACCTCTCTTTAACCCTCTCTACACTCTTTCATTCCCGAATTCAGAGTTTGCAACTTGATTCAGCCAATTTGGTATTACACCATTTGTATGTGTGATTGTATGTGTGTGTATTCTTTAATGTATGTATATATATATATATTCTATTATGCTGTCAATTATGATTCATGTTGTATTTTGATAGTAACTACTGATTTATTTTGCTAAACTCAGCATACACGTAAAACCCCCACACACCTGTAGACACCCCCGCCCACTTCTACCCCTTTTTCATTATCTCCCCTCTTCGTCCCCTACTCAGCGCCCGTGGTCAAGCCCTTGATCCACTCGTCGTAGTGACATCTGGCCAGCGAAGCGTCTCGCACATACGTAAGCGCCTCGGGCTGAGCTCGACCAGAACCAATAGACACAGGTACATCAAGGGAGATAAGTCATTATACGTCTACACCCCCCCCTCCGCCCCTGGGCCCCAACCCGCAAAAGTCGGCGGTATTAATTGTTCACCTACACCCACCTTTCAGTTCGTTCCATAGGATATACCGCCTGCATGTGTATAGATAGATATTTTGCCAGTATAAGTATTTTCATGAACATACTTACGTTCCATAATGTTGGATAACCTAGCAGTATTATGTGTTGAGTGTTAACTGAAGCCTGTGCAAATTCGTATATGTATCTTGCCATTGAGTGAAGAACTGAAATGATAATAAACACCTGAACTTAACCAGCGATTTCTTTGCCTACTTAGAACTGTCTGTTGTATCCGTCATAATATCTAACGAGCCAGGAGAGACATAATAATTATTCCAGGGCGATTCCAGTCACGGTAACCCATACCCCACGACAACCTGCCACCACTACCCCCCACTCACCTACGACTCCGCACCCCTCTTATTGTCCAACTTCTGCCAGGTTGATGTCCTAGTCCTAAACACGTCCTGACAACACCATTTTCCTATTTTATTCTATGGTCATTTTTCAAAATTGCTTATTATATTCCATTTAGGTGTCTCATTTGATACTATTTGATGCATGACATAAGACATCATTGCCATTTATTCTTGTTACGTAAAATCCAAGGCAGTTTTAATAATTTCCCACCCATGTTGTATGAAGTTGATTAAGGCTCCATAGCCACATGCACGTTACACAATCCCCACGTGTGTAGAACTGTGCTTTACACACCCACCACCACATCTCGTTTCTCCTTGACCCCCTGATCGTACTTTACAATAATAAAAAGTAGGCCTCAAGGTTGAAGTCCCGTAGGACTCCTTTTTTCCACATAAAAGGAAAGTAGCATGTAAATATTAACTCTCCTCCTACTTAGCTAGATCCCACTCACATTTGATTGCCGAATTTATTTCTTTTCATTTTAGTTGAGTTATGGAATTCGAGAGAGTCGGACCTTAGTGCTACAAGTTACGTGCCCAGTTGGGCTGTCCATAGCTACCGGCCTGTCCAAATTCTATGTATTGGAATTGTAACGTTGAAGCACTCTCTATGAATCTTCCAGTAGATTGTCCTTCAAAGTTTGTTCGCTGCGTCAGTCTAGTGTCTAGGTATAATTCAATGAGGTCTCCGAGTCCTACGTCTCTCTGACAGTAGTTTAATTTATCAGCAACTCTTACAGTATTACGATATAACATTAATTCTTATTAGCTTGTAGGTTCAATAATCAAAAACAAAATCCGTATAGTATATAGATGAAGTTTTAATTCAGTTCAACTTGGTAACAACTTGTAATATAGAAGTATTGGTAACAAATTCAATTAATAGTATACAATGTGTACAGCAAAGAAATATGCGTCTACACACGAAGGAATCTGGGACTGAACTAAGCGCTCGCCAGTTTATTGCCAGCAGCTGACAAAAAGTGGGAGGGAATAATTAGAAATGCATCACAGATTACTGTGCCGCTCCCAATGAGAATCATGCATTTTTCGCGGGTGACCCTAATTCCAAGAAATACTATTAATAGTGTGGCGCGAATATTTGAGCCTAACCATTGGCTTAAATATAGCAGTCGATCTGTCTAGGTTATAGCCAGCTCGAACTGGTTTAACAGTTGGCGATAGTAATTTTTAATAAACTTGGCCTTTGTTTGTTAAAGTTAAAAGGAGATAATAAACAGTAGTAACTTAATGAATAGTATATCTTAAATAGAATCACGATGTAGAGGGGAAAGATGGGGTTTTAAACAATAGTTGTATACATAATAATGTAACAGAATATATTTCACTTAATTGATTAATCTAATCACGCTATTTACTATTATTGATGCAATGGATTGAAATAAACCAAGAACATTACGTTGCACCAGTATTTTCTTGAATTCATATAATCCATGTCTGTTTACCTATTTGTGAATTTCAGTTATAGAATACCTGTTAGAGCCAACAATCGATCAACTAAATATGAATTTGTTGGACCATCAAGTTGAATCACAGCATTTAACCCTACACAATTTGACAGCTCCAAGATAATGTGACAACAACAAGAGAATATAAAGTCCTGTCAGTGTCCCCCCCCCCCCTTAACCACCTCCTTTATATGACTATAGATGATTATCCTCAAACTTGCTTGCAGCTAATATTTTGACATAATTCAGTCGCGTCAAATAATAATTTTTAAATACAAGTCACACGTGAAGCTCGGACTAAATCCACCCAAACAAGACAACACCATTATTATTTGAATTCTTAGTCAATAACTTTCTGAGTTGAAGATTTATTGAAAACAAAGTGTTTTTTTAATATTATTAATTGAAGATTGATTGTAAACAAAATTTTGTCATGTATTCATGAAAACTGTTGTTTCTTTAAGAGGGGAGGTGTTATATGTGTATAGCATGTTATAGTATTTTTTATATTGGAAGTGAGACAGAGAGAAGTGTGTAGGGAATAAAAAAGCGTGAATTTGAAAGAGTAGTAGTGAGTGATGTCAAGAAAGTTAACAAGGAAGGAGAAATGATTTGGTCAGTTGTTGTAAGGACACTCCGGTGGGAGCTAGTCCAGGTCTCTTTTTTAGTCTAAAGAATACGTGGATTTAGTATTTTATAAGATGTGTTCAGTGAGGAGTTTTCAATGTGAAAAAAGATATATTGATTGTCTGCTATAAAGAGTGATATAATGAATCATTTTATTATACATGGTTATATTGTTTCTGTAAAAGTAATAAAACAACGTCATCAACAGTATGAAGCAGTTGATCAATTTGTTTTGGCTCCAAAGAGAGACTCATTGTATTGTAAACTAATCAAGTAATATAACACAAAACAAACGGTACTCCATAAATTTGGTCCTTTTAATTGCCTGAGATCCTAGAACAATGAAAAATATATAAAAACGTTGACCTGAAATTTGAACTCATACTCAGATACAAAACAATGTGAATACTGGAATTGATGGCATCGAGCAAAACTGTAAAAGTTAAACTTATGAGGAAGAGATTTGATAGTTTTCCGAAGTAGTTAAATTGTGGTTCTATTATACAGGCTACAACAACCAAAGCATAAACACTGTATGTAATAGTAAATATAAAACCATCGGCCAATACTATCTTTACAAGACTTCGTTCACGGCTGGTCATGGATTCTTTGGTCTTCACGTCCTTGACATTGGACAGTCTCCATTCGTTTTTCGAGTGATAGAGAAAAAGGAGAATGCACGACAGTATTGGCACGGCTAGAAACGACACAATCATGTAGAAACTGAACAGGTAAGCACTCACAGATTGTAACTCCCAAGAGTTCTCCAAGAGGATCATTCCTATCAGAGTCTTGTTTAGGCCAGGGAAATATTTCCAATCCATTTTATTTGTGTAATAGCGTGGCACCATGGTAAGAAACATCACAAGGTAGAAAAAAATGATGATTACTGTGGTTCTCCTTGGAGTAAAAAGCCTCTTGATACTTAACGGAAAGGATACGCATAAACATCTCTCAACCATTATCCATACAATAATTAACGCACTAATACTAGTGAAACACCCACGGGGGAACCCCGCGGTCATTTGTTTCACATCTGCAAAGTAAAATGAAGTATCAGCTTCTACCAAGGCTGGGCTCCCACAGATGTTGTACCACAGTAGCGTCGTGAGGCTGCAAATGTCTGACAAAGCCAACAGCGTAAAGCTGATATTGATAGAACTGCCAAGTCCCTGCTTACAGAACACAACTAAATTCAGTGAGTTGCCCAAAATACCGAGCACTGACACAAGTACCGCCAGGTACATCCCGGTAATAAGTTCAATAATCTGTCGTGTTTCATCACTGATGTCCCAGTGAGAAGATGTTGCATTTTGAAATTCTTGTATGAATACCGTTGTGTTTTTCCACACGTTCAATGCAGATACAATACTAAGCATCATTACTTATTATTACAAGTTACTTTTATAGTTAAATTCTGTAAAATATTTCAATAGAACAACTTTTCTTCATCATTCACCTTCTTTCTCTACTATTTTTGTTACTCAATTTACTTCCTTTAAAAAAAAAAATAATTAAAAATCTTCACATGTTATTTCATTTTTATCCTTCAGCAAAATGAACTTTATTATTAAAAAGTAACCTATTGAAGACACTTTATTATTTAAATTGATGTAAATATTTCTTGATTGCAAGTCAAATACATTATTTATAAGCTGAAAGATATGTTTTGTTTCTTGTTTTTGTTTTTTTCTTTTCATCTGACATTTATAACAAAGAGCGAATCACACCGATAATCTAAAGTTTAAAGTATAGTTCAAAAAATGTTCAAGTAGTTGTTCTTATGGCGATTATTTTAAAATCACAAGTTTCATCTGTAATTGCTCATTATATGTTTTATTCACTGTTTTAAGGACACAAACGTACTCAGTTGTAGTTTATCTTTTACGTTATTGACACTACTTCTTCTATAGTGAAGATCTTCATGTATTGTTTTAGAAGACAAATTAAAGTACAAATATATTATTTGTATATTGTATTGAAAAACAGGGTCACTATAACTATCAATTGCACAGATGTTTTCTATTTACAATAGTAAAATCGTTCTTTTTAATTAAATGTTAGCCACCATCATAATCTAGTGACTTTCAGAAGTTTCAAATTATGATATAATTTTATAACGTGAGCTTTTCAAAGGAAAGTATTGCTAAAAATGTTATCTTGAAAATTGGTAGCTTTTTGAATGCAATGTAAATATACATTATATAGGTCGATAGATTTTACTTTTTTTGTGTCTTATTGTTGTTTTTAATTGTGTATTTGTGACAAAGAATAACAGACACCGATAAACAAACTTTTAGAAGTTTCGGATCACCGTGACATTTAAATCTATCGGTATATTATTTGTTAAAACAATTTAATAAGTATGGAGAATGTTGAATACTTTGATAGTATTGCACATAACTGTACATTTATGTTGCAACTTAGCAAAGTATCATTTTAGTTTTTTTTTCAATATACTGTTATTAACACAATAATAGTATAGAGAGCTAATAATATATGAAGGGTGTGCGGCTAGCCCCCTCCCTTTTTTGATACCGCTGCTCTCACTGATAATGATGTATAGCCCATTACATTGTTTTGTATTGTAAATTATTCTGCTAACTGGATTTAATTCAGCATATGAACAATGGACCTTAGGTACAATAAAATGAAAACAGGCATTGAGCTAAGACTCGTGTTTTAAAAAATATTAGCCACTTGTTGATTCTGTGAAATCGAAAAACAATATTTCAACTATATTTGAGATTATTAGTGTGTTTTCTTCTTTGTTATAAATGCCACATTAAAAAAACAAAACAAACAAACCAAACATTTCTACCAATAAATTGTGTATTTGACTTTCTTTCAAGAAACAATTACATTACTTTAGAATAATAAATATTAGACCATGGACCTATATATTGTTTTAATATATAAATTCATTCTTCTGCATGATAAAAGTGAAAGCGGTTTTGAAAATAGTTAAAATTCGTTTTAATACAAAAAAAGTAAATTAACATACGAAAATAGTAGGACAAGGAGGAGAAGGGTACAAGAAAAGGTCGTTCATTTGGAATATTCTAAGGATTTAAATGTATAAAAGTAACAACGAAAAACAGAATAGGGTTAGCCTAAAATATGTAGTACTTGTAATAACAAATAAACATGATGACTACTATATCTACAATAAATGACTGGAGAAACACAGCAGTATTCATTCAAGAACTATACATTGAAACATCTTCTTACTGGGACATCATTGATGAAACATCTTCTTATTGGGGCATCAGTGATAAAACACGACAGCTCATTGAACTTATCACCGGGATGTACCTGGCGGTACCTGTGTCTGTGCTTGGTATCTTGGGCAACTCGCTGAATTTAGTTGTGTTCTGTAAAGTTCTATCAATATCAGCTTTACGTTGTTGGCTTTATCAGACATCTGCAGCCTCACGACGCTACTGTGGTACAATATTTGTGGAAGTCTATACTTGGTAGAAGCTGACAACATACTTTACTTTCCCGATGTAAAGCAAGTCACCTGTGGGTTTTCTTATAGGTGTTTCAATCGTATTAGTGCTTGTATCATTGTGTGGAAAATGCTCGAGAGATGTCTATGTGTGGCAGTTAGGTATCAAAAGCCTTGTAACTCCAAAGTGAAAAACGGTAATCATTCTTTATGTATAACTAGTGATGTTTCTTAGCTTAGCGGCCATCTTTTATGCAAATCAAATTTAAATTTAATGTATTTAATTTGTTTCCTCGGGCGAAACAAGGCGCTGATATGAAGAACTCTTGGGAGATAAAAATCTGTTTTGTAGGTAAAGAGGGTTTGTCAGTTGTGAGATTTTTTTTGCTTCAAATTTGTGTTGTCCGCAAGGAAAAATAGTTTTAAAAAAAAAGCAGAAAATAAAACGTCGACCATGAAATCGAGGTCATGTGGAGGGTACCCATCTGTGTACAGTGGCGTAGCTAGGGTGGGGGGGGGGAGGGGTCCAAATTCAAAAGTCCCCCCCGGGCCCCTAGTTGAAAGGGGCCCCCAAAGGAGTGTCCGAATTGTTTTTTTTTCTCATGTCATAATGCCGAATGTCAAAATGCAAGAGCCCCTAAAGAGGCCAAGCCCCCCGGGCCCCCAAATCTCTATCAACGGCACTGGCTGTGTATGTTTATCCGCAGGCGGTCACGTCAAATAGAAATTATTACCGCGTTAAATTGTCTATCCGAACATTTTCCTTATTTCGTTAGGCTTGGACCAGTGGCGAAGCCAGGTTTTGACACTAGGCGTAGCCAACTTTTAAGAAAAAGGCCCCGCTTTAAGCACTTTTTCTAGATTAACAGAAGAACTAAAATTTCGCACTTAGCAAGTCTTACAAGAGTACCATGTGCCTCGGGGTAGGCTACATACGCGGTGTATTACTGCAGTTTTGACGATTCTTTTCCGAACTAATAGTGTCGGAAAATTCTGCAAAATTGATTGATAGGCCCTACTGCTGATTTTTAGGATGCATATATATTATAAAATAAAATTTCTAAATCATTCAGCGTGCCAACAGTCTTAAAGTTAACCTGCTCTATTATAATTGTTTTATTAATTTTTATGAGACAATTAATTTAACTCCGTAGACAGACCATATGATATATATATATAAATCTCAAAAGGAATATGTGGCTGGCTGGCTGGCTGGCTGGCTGGGTATGTACATACCGCATAATCTTTTTAAATACTGGACATAAAAACGTGAAATTTGCTACAAATATTCTTTGCGTTACGGCGGTGAACACTGTCAAGGTTTTAAAAAAATTAAAATGACCGCAGTGGTCAGTTTGGTCAAAAAACGCGAAAAAAACACAACTTTTGATTCACATTGTCTTTGCCAGTACAACTTTTTATAGTTTTTCGTCACAAAGTTAGAAAAAAAAGGATGCGCTGAGATTATTTTTATGACGTCATCAATCTTTGCGCATGGATTTTATAGCGATGAAGGGACATTTTTCATTCATGTTTAAATTGACGTCATCAAACTATGTGCATGGATTTTATTATCTCAACTCAATGACGGGAACAAATTTTCTTGATGTTTAAATTGTCTACGTGCCGTAAACAACATAAATTCTCTACACTACCAATACTGTAGTTGATTTTCTTAATCTATCACTACTTTAATACTTTACACTGTGAATACATGACATAAAGCTAATTAATAATTTAAAACTTTACCAACATAGGACAAAGCAAATAGATTTAGCATTTTTTTTCTGTTTCGGGAAGTAATACCGACGCATTACTAAGCTTATTTAAACGCAGTGGTCCTGGTTACACTCTATATTTAAGCTTATAATTATATGGCGTCATCAAATTTTGCGTATTTATGCGTTTAAGAAGGGAACAAAATTTTGTTTTAATTTGCGTCGTAATTTGTAGAATGCAATATTTTAATGGTTAAAGTTACCGGAAAATACTTTATCCCCGCTTAAGACTATTGTTTATAACTCCATGGGTTATTTGATCCAGTTCCGAGAACTGGGCACCTTTAGGCTTATCGCCTTGGTAACGGCCATTGTTTAAATTACCGGGCAATGTTTAAATTACCGGGCAATGTTTATAATACCGGGCAATGTTTAAATTACCGGGCAATGTTTAAATTACCGGGCAATGTTTAAATTACCGGGCAATGTTTAAATTACCGGGCAATGTTTAAATTACCGGGCAATGTTTATATTACCGGGCAATGTTTAATTTGCCGGGCAATGTTCAAATTGCCGGAACTAACTTTTTAAAGTTTTAATTCGTGTCGTATACGTTTTATAAACATTATTTCATATGGGTTTCATTTGTTATTGTTTTACATGTTGAATAGAAAATTTAATTCTAAGTTTGCTTCCAAAGCAACAATAAATAAATAAATAGCAAATAAACAAAAACAACACAACATAGGTCTGCGACTTAATGTTTGTCGTAAAAAAATATATCAAACAATCATTAAAAAAAAATAAAAGTACTGTCGAATGTTCTTTATCAATGAATAGAACAAAATATATTCATGTTTTAATTTGCGTCGTAATTTATAGCTGGCAATTTTGTAATTGTTATAATGGGTGATGAGTAATGATTTTAACGGGTAATTCATGTTGTAGCGGGCAAATAAAAAATTACCTCACGTTTAAATTCGTGTCGTAGGTCATGCGGGCAATCTCATTATAAATGCTTGAGTAGTTAGAGTGTATGTAAACATAACTTTTAGCCGGTTCGGAGGACCGGGCATATACCGGCTTGTCATATCATATATATAAATCTCAAAAGGAATATGTATGTATGTATGTGGGTATGTACATACCGCATAATCTTTTTAAATACTGGACATAAAAACGTGAAATTTGCTACAAATATTCTTTGCGTTACGGCGGTGAACACTGTCAAGGTTTAAAAAAATTAAAATGACCGCAGTGGTCAGTTTGGTCAAAAAACGCGAAAAAAACACAACTTTTGATTCACATTGTCTTTGCCAGTACAACTTTTTATAGTTTTTCGTCACAAAGTTAGAAAAAAAAGGATGCGCTGAGATTATTTTTATGACGTCATCAATCTTTGCGCATGGATTTTTTAGCGATGAAGGGACATTTTTCATTCATGTTTAAATTGACGTCATCAAACTATGTGCATGGATTTTATTATCTCAACTCAATGACGGGAACAAATTTTCTTCATGTTTAAATTGTCTACGTGCCGTAAACAACATAAATTCTTTACACTACCAATACTGTAGTTGATTTTCTTAATCTATCACTACTTTAATACTTTACACTGTGAATACATGACTTAAAGCTAATTAATAATTTAAAACTTTACAAACATAGGACAAAGCAAATAGATTTAGCTTTTTTTTTTCTGTTTCGGGAAGTAATACCGACGCCTTACTAATCTTATTTAAACGCAGTGGTCCTGGTTACACTTTATATTTAAGCTTATAATTATATGGCGTCATCAAATTTTGCGTATTTATGCGTTTAAGAAGGGAACAAAATTTTGTTTTAATTTGCGTCGTTATTTGTGGAATGCAATATTTAAATGGTATAAGTTACCGGAAAATACTTTATCCCCGCTTAAGACTATTGTTTATAACTCCATGGGTTATTTTATCCAGTTCCGATTACTGGGCACCTTTAGGCTTATCGCCTAGGTAACGGCCATTGTTTAAATTACCGGGCAATATTTAAATTACCGGGCAATGTTTATAATACCGGGCAATGTTTATAATACCGGGCAATGTTTAAATTACCGGGCAATGTTTAAATTACCGGGCAATGTTTATAATACCGGGCAATGTTTAAATTACCGGGCAATGTTTAAATTACCGGGCAATGTTTATAATACCGGGCAATGTTTAAATTACCGGGCAATGTTTAAATTACCGGGCAATGTTTAAATTACCGGGCAATGTTTATAATACCGGGCAATGTTTATAATACCGGGCAATGTTTAAATTACAGGGCAATGCTTAAATTACCGGGCAATGTTTAATTTGCCGGGCAATGTTCAAATTGCCGGAACTAAATTTTTCAAGTTTTAATTCGTGTCGTATACGTTTTATAAACATTATTTCATAAGGGTTTCATTTGTTATTTATTTACATGTTGAATAGAAAATTTAATTCTAAGTTTGCTTCCAAAGCAACAATAAATAAATAAATAGCAAATAAACAAAAACAACACAACATAGGTCTGCGACTTAATGTTTGTCGTAAAAAAAATATATCAAACAATCATTAAAAAAAAAAAAAGTACTGTCGAATGTTCTTAATCAATGAATAGAACAAAATATATTCATGTTTTAATTTGCGTCGTAATTTATAGCGGGCAATTTTGTAATTGTTATAATGGGTGATGAGTAATGATTTTAACGGGTAATTCATGTTGTAGCGGGCAAATAAAAAATTACCTCACGTTTAAATTCGTGTCGTAGGTCATGCGGGCAATCTCATTATAACTGCCTGAGTAGTTAGAGTGTATGTAAACATAACGTTTAGCCGGTTCGGAGGACCGGGCACATAACGGCTTGTATGATATAATACACATAAACTGCTTCCTTTAGTTTTTTCTACTCTTATCTTTTTGTTTTGTAATTCCCGATTCTAAATAAAATAGTTGCTATACAATTTCCGTTTTTATTAATCGCATTTCTTGAATCTAAATGAATACTTGTAGACCTATTATTCCTATTATCATTGACTATAATATGATGGACCGCTTTCTATATTGTCATGTATTAATAGCGCCCATAGCTCTCTCTCAACACAAGTTTTGTGGGAGGTACTAAGCCTAGACTATTCTAGGAATCCACTCTTGTGCCGACCTCGAATTCTCGGAATAGCTAGGAATAGTTTATTATTTCTCGTACAGGGGAGTTCATGTTAAAGCTATCGTTTATATTATGCGTTTTGTGATGATACCATTTTTTTCACTTCTCCTAGTCTGTTCCCCGCTCTTCTCCGCGAGTATTTAAGGCTAGGCGCCCGGCTAGGCAGTTAGTTTTGGAGAGTTTTCTGTAGATAGTTTCTTTTGAGGCTGTTGGATTGACGCTTGTGTTGGCACTATTTTATTATTGCTGTAAATTCTACATTTATTGTACATACTTGCAAATAACAGAGTTATCACCTGAATTAAATTTTCAACAACATTTACACTGAAGCTTCCTCGTCAAGTTACTATTTTATTTTATTGTTTACAATATTACAATATATATATTTATTTACAACTACAACGTCAAGGAAAGGAACTGTTAGAACGCAAATCCTGAGTTTGTGCCCAGGACAATAAGGAGAGTTCGTGTAATACTGAAATATTATAAATAATAATAACCAAAGTCTACCCTAGGACGAACGAGAATTATCAACAACATTTACACGGCTCTGACCACAAGGGGGTTGTGGTCATAACAAAATTTTTAGAGGTTATTTTTTTTTCGTACGCATACAACACTGATCTATAAATGTTTCCACTGTATACAACTTTCGATGTTAATTTTCCTTCAGAAAATCATAGCGATTAAATAAAACGGAACAAGTATAGCAACTAATTTATTTAGAATAGGTAATTCCGAAAATCAGTGTTTCGAGTCATCATATAGCAGAAATACTAAAGCAAGCGGTCCATGTTTATTATAGAGTATGAATAGACCAAAGTCAAAAGCAAAGGAAATCTAAAGAGAAAATCGTTAAAGTGGGAAATTAAATTAAAAAAAATACGTGTTTGTAATTATCATCCTTTTTTTTGTATTATTACCAAATTTTATTACCACATTTTCACATTTAATTTATGGTAACGATTTTATAAACATTATCATGTGGTTGTAATGATGATGACAGTAAGGAATAAGATGACCACTTGGATATTTTGTCCAGTCTTATGTGTGTACTGCTGAGCGGTTAGGATTCCTTGGACTAGGCTGTACTGTTGTGATGGACCCGATCTGCTAAATAGCTGAGCTTTCTTTCCACTGTACATTTGATAACTTCTTTCTCACGTGCATTACATTGTTGTCAAGGGCGTTGCAGCCTCTGGGACTATAAAACAGAAACGCCCCTTACAAGATGCGTCCTAGCTGTGTTAAAGGTATCGAGGTTCAATTAATTTTCAACTTGACACCAACCACAACTTGCTAATAGCAAAAAAACTGCGACCCTGTTCTACCAGTAGGACAACCAAAGAGATGGTCTCGTCAACAATGACAACACATCATGAATGATCAACCTGACTTAAAAAGACAGTGCGATGTCACAATGGGAGGCGTGGATAGGGCTAACCAAAACATCAAAAAGTACACATTTCTGTGAAAACCAAAAAGTGGTGTTGTCCTTTTGTCTTTCATACTTTAGAGATTGCTTTGTAGAATGCCTGGTTACTAATCAGGAAAGGGCATGCTGCAAAAGTTATTGAGCTTTTGGCCTTTCATCACAAAGTATTCAATAGTGTCTGCGTGTCAGCATGATGAACGGTATTCCAAGGAATCCACCACCTACTTCACACCTACACCACAGTTTTCTAGGGTCAGCGACAGAGTCATGTTAGATTTGAATGGAAACTTTTCTTTTAAGTCCACTGTACAAAAAAGGTTTTTAAAATGACGTCGCAATTTTAGACAATATGCCTGAAATATAATGTTCGTATTCTCCTGCATTGTTTCAACCTTTATCATGGAATTGTCTATTGCCCATACACAAAGACTACGTAATAAGAGAAAACGCGATGGATATATATTAATTTTAAATTTAAATGTTTTTTCATGCTTCAAGAAGAAGCCTAATGAAAAATAGTATTTTAAACATTTTTTAGAAAAACACAAAAACAGTGTTTACGGTTATTTGTTGTTTTCAATAAAAGAAAATTGGACGTAACATCCATAAAATAAATTGTGACCCGTTCCCACAAAAGGAGACATAAGTGGTTTTTTCAACATTTTAAGTTATATATATCGTTTGAAAGGGCATTGAATAGGCTTTATTTTAATACCAAATTTATTATTATACGTCAATATTTCATTTTTCTATGACACTTACTATCACTTAGAACTAGTCAGACAAAAAAACAAGAGTTTCGAGAAAAAGCGTTTTAAAGTTAATGCATTTGAAAATGTCTAACTCTATAGCAACCAGATTCGTAATATCTATATTTACATACCAATCGAAAGGGCATTCAATTATCTTTTTAGTGGTGTATATACGATATTATTTTATAATAAAACTGAACAAAAAATAATATAAAATTACATCACTCAAAGAATTTAACAGTGACGCTATGCCGCTCTCCATTGTTTGAAATTTTCATAATATCGAAAACGGAAAGCCTAATTCTTTACCGCATTGTATCCCACTAGCCAATCAGCAAATTTGTATTGGAAAAATATGGTATCGTAACCAATGATCAATTTATAAACGAATTTTCATTGGATAGAAAGAAAGGAATTGTTTATCCCAAACTTCAGGCTTAAATATTTTCTGATTGGTTTCTATAAATAAATAGTGATCGCAAGAAAATTCCCGAGAGTCTGCCCTTTTCATTGATATATAATTTTATGGGGTTCTGTCAGGGTTTAGGTACAAAACAATAGGTTAAATAAAGTCGAATTTTAGTGAACTTATGCTAAATTCTAAATCACACGTTGATCAAAATAATTAATTAAAGTATTTTTAAGTATAAAAAATATAAAAAAACATATAAGTTATGATTTAGAAATGGATAACCTAGTATTTACAAAAATAAAAAAAAATTCACCGGAAAGACCCCCACAACACAAAAACACTCGTAGCAGAAATTAATATTTCCGACTTATGTCACCTTTCGTCAGAACGGGTCACAATTAATGCCTCTGTTCTGATTTATCAATTTCTTTTGTTTTATTCTTCCAATACAAAAATAATTTATTCAATACGTTCAATAGTAAGCATGTAATGCATTTATCGTTAGAAAACCCCGTACCCCATTCGTGTCCACTGCACTCCCTTGGAGTGCATCTCAACAAAACTAAACGTACCCATTCGTGTCCCTGCACTCTCACAGAGTACCACCCTGTAACTTTTGAAGAAAACAAAAACCAATCAAAACACAAGTATATATCCACTTTTTGATGCATTCTAACTAGGAAACACGCAAAAAACACAGAAAAAGTCATTCGGGTATACCCTTGGGCATTAATGGGTTACAGAAAACAAAGAAACACTCAAACAGTATTTAATATTAGAAATATTATCGCTAATAAAACGGGCTAATTACGTGAAGCCGGCTGGCCGAGCGGTTAGCTCACCTGACTGTCAAACAAAAAATCACCTGACACGTCGAGGGTTCGAGCCCCGCCACCGGCAGATACCTGTCGCCCTACTGGAGTTTTGGGACTAGATGACGTTAATACTGAGTTGTTATCACGAGCGCTTAACCGGCAGCAGTGAAACCTCTCACAGATTAATAGTCTTCTAGAGCGCACTGAGCATGCTAAAATGGCATATATAAATTACCATTACCATTACCAACTCCCTTTAATTAAAATACTGTTTCTAAATTTGATTTAAGAGTTTAATTATAGAAAATGAGCATAAAAACTCTTTTAAATATAATTAGTCTGTATCAATTAAAATTTATAATGACAGAAACATATTTAGTCATTTCTGAGTAGTGAAGAGTAAGTGACCTCTTTGAATTCTTAGCACAGTTTTCGTGTGCAATAAATAATGTTCACACGTGTAAGTTGAACCAAAAGCTGAAAGTAGAGATAATGCCTGGCAATTGAGAATAGCAGATGGTTTTCCTAATCAGCTTCCATCTAGATTTTCTCGCAAATTGACACATTTTAATGTTTAAAATTCATCTGGCTGCGTTTTAAAATCGCCAATATCCCTCAAATGTAAAAAAACAAAACAACTCTACCTTACATCTAAAAAGGTTGTAGTAAGATCTATGAATTTGAAAGTCATGCCTTTGTTTGATGTGCTTCTGAAAAATCCCAACTATCTATCTTAATATATGTCTTAATATAGGGATGTACATGAAGTTAAATGTTTTGAAATTGATTTCACTCAAGATAATAATACATGCAAATCCATTCCAGTGGTCGAACAGTTAAAATGCCGTTTGACCCCGTCTTTGTAAATGCGTTCAACTCACTGAAATTGAAATTGAAATGTGTCGCTCTGTCTTTCAGAAACATCGGCTTCAACAGTCAGCTTTTCTCATTCAGAACCGGAAAATGATGTGTATTTTGTCATCAAACACCTCTTGGAGGTCTCTCGCGTGCCATTGAAAGTCGCTCTGTGTGCAAGTTTGGCACGTGTTCCTTAGGTTGCTGACCCCTGTTATAAGTTATCTTTCTTCCCGAGTGGCATCCATGTATGGAATGGATTTCGTGAACAAACCTAAAAAACCAGTATCCTAATATCATTCATACCACTAATAAAAATTCAGGACTAGACTCAGACCACGGATGAGCGTTGGGCGCAATAATCTTCTTTAGAGAAGGTGCGTCTGTAATATATAAGATAAGAAACAGGGAGACCATAACCCTGAAAAAGTGCATATTACACGTGAAGGTGCCAATTCAGAAACATTTGAGAGGCTAGATTTCTTGAGTACCCATGAATGCAGATGAGGCAGCATTTGGCCCCTACGGGCGGTCAATGCCTCTAAGCTTGAAAGGCTTTATTTTGCACATCACCGTTACTCATATCCCCCTGTTTTTTTTTCTTCAAAACACCCCACTTTTATCTTTAAAGGATCTCCCTTTTCAGTCTTAAAAAGGTTCCACTTCTTTGCATTTAAAATGTCGCACTTTTAAAAATTCCTAATTAGGTCAAATGTTTTAATCATTAAAAAGACCTACGTTTTCGTTTTTGAAAAGGTCCCTCTTTTTTCTTGAAAAGAGTTCACTTTTTTATTCTTAAATTGAAAAAAGGCACCACTCTCTGTCATTGGAAAAACAAATATGTTTATTCTTAAAAAGGCCTCATTTATTGGCTACGCTACTGCCTTGGACATGGTATAAAATTAGCATAGATATACATTTATATTTTTAAACTATGTATGAAAGTGTAAACTTCATATCCATTCAGACATTTTTTAACTATTCTGTATTTGATCCAGATTGTGTTGTTTATTTTCCAAGCTATTTTGTATTTCGTTATATCAAACCTTGCGAAAGACAATAATATGTATTGTCTATTATAATATAGTAAGATTTTGCTGGAACAAAGAAAATATGTTTCCTTTTTAAACTACCTGAAATAGGTAATGGTTTCCCTTCCCACCCCTCTCTCATTCCCCCCCCCCCCCATTCCACAAGATTCGCCTCCCCGACTATTCTTTCTCAGTATGTATCTCATGCCATTACTCTATAAGTGTTAAAGCCTGCTTAGTTATATTGAAAGAACTCCATCTTTTTGCCCTTATCTCTTTCATCATCTACCAGTTAATGTCGCCTATACTTTGAACAGAATTAAACTTACCTAGCCAATAAGACTGTGAATTTACATCACGTGAACGGAAACGACTAATTCAATTTCGAAACAAATGTCAAACAATTCTCATCTGATAGACAGACATTCCTTTGCCCATGTGAACGGCAGGCTAGAGATCTCTAAACTCTTACTTTTTGAAGGGAGTGGACAATTCTCACTAGATCTATATAATCTATACAACACTAGTAGACTGGTAGCTTTTCTATTCCTACTTAGCAATGGTACACTTCAATTTTTTTTGGAAGCGAAGCTGTGTATGCCTCATCAAAATTAATCTTTCTTTTTATGTCATACTTTATGCTTATTGTTTGTAAGTCTGCAAGACGCTTGTGTGATAAAGTCGACCTTAAAATGTTTTTATCAGTTTCAATTTGCTGAATGAGCGTTCCAAAGAAGCAGGATTAATCCGCAGAATATTGAGGGTACTTTTTTCATAAATTATGAGTCTATCCAGTTTGTAATTTATAAAGCAGCCCAGAAACTCAAAAGGGCTAAATGTTAGTTCCGTCCAAAATTTGCTTTATAAACAGATGGCAAATGGCGTACCTCCATTTCCAGAGCCTCACGAATATATCCAGGCAAATTTTTCTTGTGTCTCATGTTCCGAGTAGTTCCAGGTGTCACATATTAATAACACACAGTATTGACAAGTCTTAATTAGTCGTAACCTTTTCAAATGAAAGAGGTCATATGCTTCCGTTGACATTTCCCGCCATTTTCGTAAACAAATGCCATGCTTTTGGTGGTGTTTGACAATTGATTTCAACATCGACGGCAAGTTCTGGTCTTTTTGAAATATACAACGGCTAAAAAATTAGTCATGAGGAATCCGTTTTTAACATCAAAAGTGAGTAGGCGATAATTAATACTTAATGTGTTAGTCGCGTTAGGTTAAATTTAGCTTTTAGTTTATAAAATAAATTAGTCAAGAGTTGCGTCCTTGGTAATTAAAAAACACAATGCGGAGATTCATAAAAATAACAACAACACGAAAATTCTTTTGCATCAAGCAATTAGTTTGGGATTATAAATAGGTTATTCTTCAAATCTGACATTCACAATCTATCGTTTTCTTTTGTCGCCATCTTATGGAAATGAAATAAAAATTTAATTATCTACATATTTTCGTACAACCAGTAACGTAGCACACAGACATGTTTCGAAGTAAATGATCGAATAAGACCGGAAATGTCTTTTTTGTCGACTTTTTATGCTTGGATATTTGTTCAGACATGTCAATTAGAACACACCTAACTTACGCTTATTTTGTAGGAGGGGCTAAAAATAACTTCCTTTTGTTGTTGGCAATGCCAAACAGGGCGAGCATTTTTTTGTTGTTGCAAGAAGTGTGCAGATTCTTAGAATTTTTCTTGCGAGCAGTGTGCAAATTCTGGGAATAGTTTATTATTAACGTATATGGGAGATTATCATAAACAATAATATATTATTATGGGATAGTAAATACATACCAACATTTCACCCCTCTCGAAATGGACTTTTCTCGCAGCTCTCCTTAAACAGTATATAAGGCCCTTGCGGCGTTGGAAAAGTTATTTTCTGGGCTAAGAGTTTTCAGGTCGCCTCTTTAATGACGCTTGTATTAGTCTTATTTCAATGTGGCTGTACATAGTTCTCATTACACGAATTGGCTTTATTTATGGATTAAAAATCTGCTGAATGAACTTTATACACCCTCGTTACTGTTGTCAAGTTACTATATCGGTATTTATAATATAATATATATTTATAACACCAAGTTAAAATACCAATATCTACCAGTGCTCGTTTAGTGAAGAAACTGTTGGACTATAAATTCTGAGTTCACAATATACTATATATTTATAGCTCCAAGTCGGAATACCAATATCTACCAGTGCTCGTTTAGTGAAGAATCTGTTGGACTATAAATTCTGAGTTTACAATATACTATATATTTATAACACCATTTTCATACATTTTCTAGTCCTGATTGCTTATACCAATACAAAGTCACGCCAATTGGGATAAATAATGCTCCGGCGAAGCCCACACATGCCTATGTAGCGCCAGGGCAAAAGTTTCAGGGACGCCCCATTGCATAGTGTAACTGCTTTGTTTAGTACTATTGTAAGACTATATCTGCCGGCCCAAGAAGTGTAAACCCCTAGCATATGCCGCCTCTACCGACACTGCCGCCTCCTTTTGTGAGGGCACTGTGCTCCTTCGACCTTTCAAAGGCTAATCAATACAATCATTGCTGATCAACTAAACTGTAGCTCCTATATTGATGACATCATTTTCTACAGTAAGGATTTTATTTCTCATGCTAAACAAATAAGATAATTTTTTGATAAGCTTTTACAATTAATTCAACTGTAACTATCAAGTTGAAGAAAAGTGAGTTTGGTCAAGCAACCATTGAATATCTAGGACACTTTGTGGGTAGTGGTCAGGTCAAGCCGGTTGCGTAAAATAATTAAAGCATTTTAGCCCTTCCACCGCAATAATCTAGAAAACCAATTGTGAGATTCTTGGGAATGGCAGGATATTATAGAAATCTAAATTGTGTGTGGTATTGACACCCCTGACTAATATATTAAAATGTTCAATAAATTTATTTTGTCCAAAAACAGTGCCAGAAAGCATTTTATAGCCGGAAATCTTTATTGACACAAACACTTGTCCTTATAACACTTAGTTTTGAAAATACTTTTAGTATTACCGTGGCCCCAAGCAATGAAAGTATGGGAGCTATCTTATATCAAAAGGATACAATTGACATAGATCATATATTAAACTTGTTATTACTAAAAAAAAGTTTTTAATCATCATCTATGATAGAAAAGGAATGTTTGGGTTTAATTATGGCCTTGCAATACGTTGAATCTTATATCAGTAATTCCACTTATACCAATATCGTATTTACTCTCCATAATCCACTGAAATATTTTTTTAACCAAGCAAACACTATTAATCAACGATCATTACGATGTGGTCTTTTTTTTAAAACATACAATTTAGAAATTAAAGATATCAGAGGAAAGAATATTTTCCATGCTGATTTACTGTCTCTAGATTTTGATATCTTGACATTTGTTTAATCTCTTTATATTGTAGGCTGTGTAAAATGTATTCTTATATTTTTTGCTGATATTTTAAGAGATTACATTTTTATGTTTTTTTATAAAATGTTGCTAATTGTTTTATTAAATACATTAGTTCTTATTTTCTGAATTAATTTTTTAAATATTGTTGCGAAATTAGATAGTGTAATTTCGAACCAAATATAAATTAAATAACAAGAGTCATTCTTTAAGTTATATGCTATTGTTATTATTGCTAATTAACTAATGCTAATGTTATTTGAATTCTTAGTTTATAACTTTGCGGTTTATTAGCTGAAAATTGATTGTAAACAAGATATAATTTATTATCTAAAAAGTGTTGTGATAAAAAGTTTTTTTTTATCATCAGGCAGAAGTTTTGTTATTTTGATTTTCTTAGCGATAAAGAAGCTAAATTTATTTTACCAGTAAAGTTGAATGCTATTATTGTAAATAAGTTAAAGCATTAAATTCTTATTTAAACGTTCATCGTATGGCTTTTGTGTATTATATCATAGTGAACATGATCCTAGAGAGACGACAAAAGACCAGGATATAAAACAATATTTACTTTGATTTTGATAACTATCAATCTTGAGATATATTTGTAATGATCGTTGAATGTTCTTTTGATTTTATTGATGTAAGCTCGTGGCACTGAACTCACAGAACAAACTCAGGAATGTGAGAGGGTAGTTTTATTTATAACAAAAATTACAAAAAGACAAAAACCAAACCAGTCAACTAGTCCGACTATCATCAACCCATCTTCGCACACAGCGGCAAAACGAACTGTGTTGTCCCCTGTCTCGCTGTGGACACTGGCGAAACAAACTTTAAAGGCCACAGGCCTACATTGAATTCTCTCAGTTGTCTACAATAGGTTCTATATTTCTAGAGTCATAAGGTTAAAACTCTTAAATTGAATTTAAATCTTAGGCCTATATATATTCTAGCTTTGAGTTAAGTGGGGACTTGTGTTAAAGAAACATTAGGTTGTAAATACCAGTAATAAAGCAATTTTAATAGAATAAAGTGTAGAAAACTATCTTTGTGCAACAACGCTGAAATACAAATGAAAAAAAATGTAAGAATATACTATTTACAGGTGTTTCAGTAGTAAATAGAAACAACTTGCATTTAACTTTACAGACAGACATGTCAACACTTCACGACGATTAAATGAAAAACTTAACATATTGCCAAAAGCTAGTATTTAAATAATGTAAGTGCTCCCTCTCTCTCTCTCTCTCTCTCTCTCTTTATATATATATATATATATATATATATATATATATATATATATATATATATATATATATATATATATATATATATATATATATATATTCATACATATATATGGAAAAAATTGCCCAAAAGGTTGGGAAGAGGTAATGAGAAAAGAGTTTTAAAAGGGGTAAAGGGCGAGTATTTGGAAGATGATGTTTTTTTTCACAAGGAAAAGCGGAGAGAAAATGAGTGAGAAAAAATATCGTTTTTTTTGTTTTTAACACGTTCATTAACTCTGGCCGTATATTATTTTATAGTACACATTAAAAAGAAGACACAACGTTAAGGTAGGCCTAAGTGAGCTGTAGTCATTTTATACAAATACAGTACAAAAGTGCAAGAGCTATTTACACAGTCCCTGACTCTTAACAATATGCATATTGTTTTGTTAAAAGGTACTTTCAATATGTGGTCCTTTTATTTGCCTGAAACTGAAAAACTTCCCAAAACGTTGACCTGAAATTTGAACTCATTCTCATATATAAAACAATGTGAATACTGGAATTGATGGCATCGAGTAGAAATGAAATGGATAAACTTACGTGGAAAATATTGGACAGTTTTCCGAAGTAGTTAAAGTGTGGTTCTATTATACAGGCTAAAACAACCAAAGCAGAAACACTGTATGTAATACTGAATATAAAACCCTCGACCAATACTATCTTTAAAAGACTTCGTTCACGGCTGGTCATGGATTCTTTGGTCTTCGCGTCATTGACATTGGTCAGTCTCCATTCGTTCTTTGAGTGATAGAGGAAGAGGAGGGTGCATGACAGTATTGGTACGGCTAGAAACGATAAAATCATGTACAAACTGAACAGGTAAGCACTCACAAATTGTATCTTCCAAGAGTTTTCCAAGAGGATAATACCTATCAGAGTCTTGTTTAGTAGGGGGAAAAATTTCCAATCCATTTTATTTATGTAATATATTGGCACCAGTGTAAGAAATATCACAAGGTAGAAAGATGCAATGATTACTGTTGTTCTCCTTGGAGTAATCAGCCTCTTGATACTTAACGGAAAGGATACACACAAACATCTCTCGACCATTATCCACACAATGATTAACGCACTAATACGAGTGAAACTTCCATGTGGCAACCCCGCGGTCATTTGCTTCACATCTGAAAGGTAAAATATAGTGTCAGCTTCTTCAAAGGTTGGGCTCCCACATATGTTGTACCACAGTAGCGTCGTGAGGCTGCAGATGTCTGACAAAGCCAACATCGTAAAGCTGATATTGATAGAACTGCCAAGTCCCTGTTTACAGAACACAACTAAATTCAGTGAGTTGCCCAAGATACCGAACACAGAGACAAGTACCGCCAGGTACATCCCGGTAATAAGTTCAATGAGCTTTCGTGTTTCATTACTGATGTCCCAGTAAGAAGTTGTTTCATTATATAGATCGTGTACTGTTTTGTTTCTCCACTCATTCATTGCAGATACATTACTAAACATTTTTAATTATTACTACAAGAGCAGCCTGAAACTAAAATCTTACGCTTTTCTAAAAAGAGTTGCTTTTTTTATACATTTTTAAATTCTTTAAAATATTTAAATAAAAAAAACTTTTCTTTTTTATTCTCCTCGTTTTCCTACTATTTTCGTTACTCAATTTATTTTCGTCGTATGAAAAACCATTTAACAATTTTCAAAAGCCTTTTGATTTTTATCCTTCCGAATAATAAGTAGCCTATTGTATACACGTTATTATATAAACTAATGTAAATATTTCTTGACTTCAAGTCAAATCAGGACCGGCTTTAGGATTCTTGACGCCCTCAGGCGAGAACAAATTCTGCGTCCTAATTAAAGTGCCTTCGGCGGGGAGAAACTGAGTAGTGTTAGGGCTTACTTTCCTATTTTCGAAGACAACTTATATAAAATACCCTTCGCCTTTCATTACCTAGTAATTCGTCTGCCTTTGCTAGTAGCGCGCGGAAGTACTAAACTCTAATATTGTCTATATTTTTTTATCCACAAACTATAAGAAATCCTCAATTATGCACTCCCCAAAATTTTGCGCTCTAGGCGACCAACTAAGTTTCCTATATTATGGAAGAGCTGACCTGAGTCAAATACATAATTAATATGCAAAACTGTTGTTGTTTTTTTTTTTTTTTTTTTTGTTTTTTAATCTGACATTTATAAGAAAGAGCAAATCACACCGATAATCTAAAATATAGTTCAAAAAAATATTTTTGACTTTCACAGAATCAACAAGCTGTTGTTCTTATGGCGATGAATTGAAAATCAGACAAGTTTCATTTCAATGCTCGTTAGATATTTTATCAACTATTTTGTTCTGCAGGACAACAAATTTAAAGTCAAGAAAAACTATTTCAACAATTCATTTGTTTTTAACAACTGTACGCGCACACAGTATTAAAGACACAGTTGTATTTTTATCTTTTATGTTATTGACATTTCTTCTATAGTGAAGATATGATAGTGTTATTTTTAGAACACGAATTAAAATATAAATATATTATTTGTATATTTTTTGAAAAACTGGGTCACTAATTGCACAAATGTTTTCTTTTTACAATAGTAGAATCGTTTATTAATTAAATGTTAGCCTACGTCATAATCTAGTGGCTGTCAGAAGTTTTAAATTATAGTTTAATCTTATAACGTGATTTTTTCAAAAGAAATTATTGTTAAAGATGTTATCTTGAAAATTGGTAGCTTTTTGAATGCAAGGTAAATACAAATTATATAAGTCGATAAATTTGGTTTCTTTTTTGTCGTGTTGTTGTTTTTAATGTTGTATTTGTGACAAATAATAACACACACCGATAACCAAACTTTTATAATTTTTGGATCACCATGACATTTAAATCTATTGGTATATTATTTGTTAAACAATTTAATAAGTACCCGGTATGGAGAATGTTGCATACTTTGAAAGTAATTCAAATTACTGTAGATTTATGTTGCAACTTACAAATACTGATACTCAGAAAAGTATCATTGTAGTTTTTTTTTCACGACACAATTATTAACATAATAATAGTGTAGCGAGGTTATAGTATACAAAGCGTCTGTGGCTTTGTCTCCACCACCCCCCCCCTTCCCTCCCCTTCTTTTAATACCGCCGCTTTCACTGATAATGATGTATAGCCCTTTACATTGTTTTGTATTTTAAATTATTTTACCAACGGGATTTAATTCTGCATATGAACAATGTACTTTATGTAAAAGAAAATGAACACAAGCAATGAGCCAAGACTTTTGTTTTAAAAATAATGGTTATAAGAAAATAAAATTGTTGATTCTGTGAAATCGAAAAACAATTTTTCAACTAAGTTTAAGATTATCAGTGTGTTTTCTGCTTTGTTATAAATGCCACGTTAAATAATAAACAAGAAACAAAAACAAACAATTCTACAAATAAATTGTGTATTTGACTTTTCTTCAAGAAATATTGACATTACTTTAGATAATGAATATTAAACCATAAACCTATGTATTGTATTAATAATAAAAATTCTTCTGCAGGATAAAAGGGAAAGAGCTTTTGAAAATTTTTATAATGCTTTTTAATACAAGGAAATTAAATTTATATACGAAAATAGTATAGTAGGAAAAGGAGAAGTGTATAAGAATAAGTCGTCCATAAAAAAATATTATAGGGATTTAAATATAAAAGTAAAAAACGAAAAGCAAAATAATATTAGCCTATATGCTGCTATTGTAATAAGAATAAACAAGTTCACTAATGTATCTTCAATAAATGAGTGTAGAAATACAACAGTATTCAGTCAAGAACTATATATTGAAACATCGTCTTCTCGGGACATTAATAATGAAACACGACAACTTATTTATCACCGGGATGTACTATCGGTACTTTTGTCGGTGCTCTGTAACTTGGACGACTCGCTGAATTTAGTTGTGTTCTGTAAACAGGGACTTGGAAGTTCTATCAATATCAGCTTTATGTAGTTGGCTTTGTCAGACATCTGCAGCCTCACGACGCTACTGTGGTACAACATCTGTGGAAGCACATACTTGGTAGAAGCTGACAACACACTTTACTTTGCCGATGTAAAGCAAGTCACCTGTGGGTTTTCTCATAGGTGTTTCAATCGTATTAGTGATTGTATCATTTTGTGGAAAATGCACGAGAGATGTTTAAGTGTGGCCTTACCGTTGGGTATCAAAAGCCTTGTAACTCCAAAGAGAACAGTAATCATGTTTTATATATAATTAGTGGAGAGAGAGAGAGAGAGAGAGAGAGAGAGAGAGAGAGAGAGAGAGAGAGAGAGAGAGAAAGATGTTTCTTACCTTAGATCTCATATTTTATACAAATAAAATTTATTGGATTAAAATTTTTTTTTCCTCGGCAAAACAAGGCGCTGATATAAATGATCATCATGGAGAACTCTTGGGAGATACAATCTGTTTTGTCGGTAAAGAGATTTTGTCAGTTGTGAGGAGTTACAATTTTTTTTTTCCTTAAAATTTTTTTTTTATCCGCAAAGAAAAAAACAAACAAACTAGAAAATATAAATCGAGGTCATGCAGAGAGTACTCACCAGGATCTCCGAGAGAAAAAAAAAAGATTCCGGTACAAGATCTTTTCTGCTACCCCCCCCCCCCTCCAATTTTCTTAACTAGTCAAAACTATCGAATGCTTTTTTGAAGTCGATGAAGTTTACATATAGCGACTAGTTCTACTCAAGGGACTGCTCCACTACAATACGGAGCGTTGCAATCTGGTCTGTGCATGATCTGTTTTGTCGGTAATCAGCCTGTTCATCCCGCAGCTGTGGGTCAACTATATCATTCATACTCTCCAAGAGCACCCTGTTGAAGAATTTGCTTGGCACCGATGGCAATATGATACCCCTTGTGGCCTAATTGTGGCAGTTTCCAAGGTCACCTCTTTGGAAAGCGTGATGAGGAAACTCAGTATTCACCAACAGCTGCCTCAGACGAATCATGCAAATACGATGGTCTGACACCATCAGTTTACATACCTTTGGCCAATAGACGAGCCATAGACTATATCCATGTTAAGTGGCTCAAATAAAAAAAATCACTCATCACTATCGCACCAGTATTGCCACCCAGGTATGCCATCTCTGGACTATAAGCACGTAAAAAAGGCATCAGGATTAGGGCAATGCGACTTTGTGCTAGACATGCTGCACTAGTAATTTAGAATGACCTATAAGGGACTACTTACCTTATTTTACACTTCGTTTACCCAAGATAAAAGAATTTTGAAAATAAAGCCCTGAGTAAAAATTAATATAATATAGAGGCCGTTTACACAAATGTTTCATAAGTTACCCATAACTATATAAATATAAGTATACAAAAGTAAAAATTCCGAAATATCAATTACATTTTGTTTTTAATGATGACTATCTCCTCTATCTAGTCGAACTATAAAAAAAAACTTTGAATTGTGTTAAAAGAGGCGAATGTAAATATATAAACAGCTGGGTTTAAAACACCAACTTACAAAAAGCTTCGTTGTGTAGGCCAATAGATAATGGAAGCTTGTTTAATATTGGCACAGATAGACAATTTAAGTTGTTTACCCTCTGTTTACGTGCAATAATATTAACATAGCGAGAAAAAACGTCGTTAAAAAATATTTATTAATATAAACAACGATACTATATAATTCAAGGCAGCAGAGAAGGCTATAGGCTACTATGCTGGAGAAAGAATAACTCTGGACACTGTTCAAGATAAATGATGGGTACTTTTACGAATATTTTTATTATAATTTTATATGTACGATTTACATTTTTTTATAATTACTTTTTCATAGACAGTATGTTGTAAGTTTATACATATTATAAGATTCACAGCTACGTGGCACTATTGTTGTGTGAAAACTAGAAATAGTATTTAAAAACATTGAAATAATCATCAATCATCAATAGTAACGAAAACATTACAGGATTCTTTGGTGGTAGCTTTTTTATTCCTAATTAACAAAAGTATTTATGGTAAATTAATATTTTTTGTTACATCATACTTTATGCTTATTCTTTGTAAATTTACAAGACGCTTGTGTGATCAAGTAAGTAAAGTAAAGTATCCCGTCAGACCAAATTGGTCCATAGGGCCGGTGAAGCAGCGTTCACCAGTTTCCGTGGCCACGGCATACTAGGTGATTGTGTGGCCAGCACTATGCACAGCCGCCTTTACTTTACCCCAACTAAGGTCAGGTACCCATAAGAGCTGGGTAGACCCAGGGACACCCTCAAATCCTGGGAAAAAATCCTAGCCTGCACCAGGAATCGAACCCAGGACCCTTGGATCGCCAGTCGAACGCGCTGCCGCTCGGCTAACGTGCCCCATTTGTGTGATCAAGTCGACCTCAAAATGTTTTTATCCGTTTTAATTTGCTGAATGAGCGATTTACAGAAGAAGAATTGATTAACTGTTTATTTCATAAATTAAGAGTCTTTCCAGTTTGTATTTTATAAAGCAGCTCAGAAACTCAAAAGGGCTAAATATTGGCCCCGTCCATAATTTGGTATATCAACAGATGCAGTGCCCTCACATGTAGGGGGTGGGGGGCAGAGGGGTGCATTTGCCAGGGGGCGACACTTCCAGGGGGGCGGCAAATGTAGTCTAAATATAGCAAATATAGCTCTAAACAAGCAGTTACAGTATGTGAGGGGGCGGCACTGAAACTTTTGCCCTGAGGCGCTACATAAGCTTGTAAAGGCTCTGTATACATGCTGCACGGCTCGGGTTCATAATAGCGACTGTCACTTGAGCGACTTCAAAATAGCGACTGGGCAAAATAGCGACTGTCAAAACAGCGACTCTCAATTGAGTGACTACACATGGGCGACGTAATCAGGTTGGTATTTCGACTTTTAAGACCCTCCCTTTTCGTACTGTTAACAAACCAAACTATATAAAAAAAATTTTGTGAAATTAACGAAATACATTTTTGTGAGACCTTATAATAAATAATATATCGCGACTATTTTCGAATTTTCCAGAAAATCCGCAATATATTTTCTCATATAATATAATGTGATGCTAGTCTAGGGTTGCCAGATGTCCGGCAAAAGGAGGACATGTCGTCCTTTTTAGCCCTGTGTCCTCCATCCTGCAGGCAAAGGTAAAATATTTAAAATGTCCGTTTTTGTACGACAAAGATTATAAGAATCCTTTTTTTAACTTTTTATGTTTTTTTTATGATCTTCTCTTTCCCCACCTCACCTCCCCTTGCAAATATACATTCAAATTTACCTATGTAACAGCTTTATTGTTACAAAATATAACAGGCGATATAATCTACGTTAGTGACTCACAATAATATTAAGACAAAGGATGTACGTTTTGGAGTGAAGGTAAATGTCCTATTTCAAGAACTATTTAGCCATATTGGGAAACCTTTATCTTAGTTTACAAGTAAGATGGTTAAATTAATTAAGAAGGTGATAATTAGGCTAAACATTGAGAAGTTTATTCAATTTCCTTGTACTTTTTTGCCGTACGATAAAAAGGAAGTCCAAGTCACTTGAAATGTATTTACATGTCAGTGTTAATGAAATATAATTTCACAGATAAGTGAAAGTCGCGTGAAAGCCTATTTATTCTGGCTTCAGGAATGTTACTTCCGTGAAGAATCCATTCTTTTTAGAGATCAGTTGTGGCCTACAATGGAGTTTATAAAATCAAGAAAAGGAAGTGGCATGATAAGTCATAAAGGTTTTTTGTACAGCTTCTAAAGCTGCACTCATTGAAGCATTTCCTCAAACGCACATCTACGTCTGTTACTTTCACTTGGGACAATCGCTCTGGAGAAAGATTCAGGAAAACGGACTACAACGATTATAGGTACAAGAGGAAAATGTTCGAATGGCATTGAAAATGCACCTTGCTCTTGCCTTTCTACCTGTGGATGAAGTGAGCGATACCTTTGATGAACTGGTGGCAGACTACCCCCCAGAAGTAATGCCTCTTGTAAATTACTTTGAAGATAACTACGTGGGGCGGAGAAACCGACGTGGAAACAGAAGACAGCCATTATTTCCTGTAGATATGTGGAGTGCGAAAGCCCGACAAACTGCAAGACTGCCACAAACTAACAATCAGCTCGAAAGTTGGCACAATGCTTTTCAGGTATCAGCTGAAACTCATCATCCTTCCATCTTCAGATTTATCGAAGCTCAAAGACGGGAGGAAGCCCTTCAACGGACAAATCGTACCCAGCTGCTACAAGGCAGAGACCTGACTCAGCGAATGAAAAAATAGGTGACAATGAACACAAAAATCACTGCTGTACAGCAACAAAGAGATCAGTATGATCTTCAGCAATTTCTTCGAGCCCTTGCTCACAATTTAGAAATGAACGTGTCATGATTTGACTAACCTTGGTCTTTTTCTATTCTGTTTGAAATTTTCTTTTTAAATCATGTATTCTGTTTTAAATCTTCTTTTAAAATCATGTATTCTGTTTTAAATCTTCTTTTAAAATCATGTATTCTGTTTTAAATCTTCTTTATAAATCATGTATTCTGTTTCAAATCTTCTTTTAAAATCATGGATGTATTCTGTTTTAAATCTTCTTTTTAAATCATGTATTCTGTTTTAAATCTTCTTTTAAAATCATGTATTCTGTTTTAAATCTTTTTTTTAGATCATGTGTTCTATTTTAAATCTTCTTATTAAATCATGTAGTCTGTTTTAAATCTTCTTTTTAAATCATGTATTCTGTTTTAAATCTTCTTTTAAAATCATGTATTCTGTTTTAAATCTTCTTTTTTAAATCATGTATTCTGTTTTAAATCTCAATTAATGATCTTAATTGTTTAGCATAAGAAATAAAATCCTTACTGTATAAAATGATGTCATCAATATATGCGCAACAGTTTGGTTGATCATCAATGATTGTATTTATTAACCTATGAAAGGTCGGCGGAATTCTTAGCTTATACCTTTGTAGTTTATTAGCTGAAGATTGATTTTAAAAATTATCAAAGGCAGGCAGATGATTTGTTACTTTAATTTCGTTTTGCTTAGCAATAAAGAAGCTACATTTATTTTACCATTGAAGTTGAATGTTATTTATTATTGTACATAAGTTCAAGCATTAAATTCTTCTTTAAACCTCCATCGTGTGGCTTTTGTGTATTATTTCATAGAGAGACGACAGAAGACCCGGATATATAATATAACAATACTTACTATGATTTTCATAACTATCTATCTTGCGATATACTTGTAATGATCTTGTAATTTTCTTTTGTTATTATTGGATTCTACAATAGGTTCAATATTTCAAGAGTCATATGGTTTTAACTTCTACCATTGCATTCAATTCGTATATTCTACTTATATTCTAAATTACAGTTAAGAATAGAGTTTGTTTAAAGAAATAGAATTAAAGAAACATTAGGTTGTAAACACCAGTGATAAAGCAATTTTAATAGAATAAAAGTGTAGAAAACAATCTTTGTACAACAACGATGAAATACAAATATAAAAAAGTAAGAATATAATATTTACAGTTGTTCGACTAAAAAAACAAAAAACAACTTACATTTAGCTTTACACAAAGACATGTCAACACTTCACGACAAATAAATAAACAAATGCACATATTGCCAAGAGCTTGTATTTACATAATGCAAGTCTATCCTATCGCCACCATTATTCATTATCTTCATTTTCTCAAATCATGCAGGAAACACTCGATGATTATGATCCATCCCTCTCCATAGTGGAAAGACCCATTTGCAATCTAAAATTTCCTGATGAAATAGACCAGTTTGCCGGGAGCAACAAAGAACTAAAAGAACTCACAGAGAAGCTTACAGACAGAGCAAGGGCGTACAGAACGAGCTCAGAAAAGAGTAAAATAAAGATCACATCAGATTCCAGAAGTGCAAACATCATATTTAACCAACAACAACTGGAAGAAGTAAAGAATTTCAAACATCTAGGAGCAATCATATTCGTTGAAGAACGCTTAGACCTGGACGCTGCTATCAGCAACTGAAAACAAATTGCAGGCTTTCGAAAAAAAATGCATGAGAAAAATACTTCGAATCTCCTACGTAGAACAAGGACTAGTGCGTATGCGTGGAACAGAATATCCTCAATTGCAGGCCCTCAAGAAAAAACATTACGACAACAATCATACGGCGCAAACTGACATGTTTCGGTCATGTGTTGCAGCACAATAGCCTGTCAAAAACAGGCCACGGTAAAAGGGGGACGCCGGAGAAACTGTCATCAAAGATGCTGGTTCGAAAATGTAAAGTATTGGACAGGGCTGCAGTTGACTCAACTGTTGACAACCGCTAAGGATAGGCAATAGTAGACACAGTTGGCTTCTGGGGTGTCCATTCGCTCCCCCAACGACTATAACGGTTATGGGATTGATGATGATAATGATGATGAAGTGCTCTCTCTCATTTATTGGCTAAAACAGTCATTGTATGAAGCAGTTTTCCCTCAAAAACTTGAGAAATTGACCGAAATGGGTGGATAGAGGTAATGAAAAAATAGTTTTAAGAAGGCTGAAGTGAGGGAAGTGGATTTGGTGTTGTTGTTTTTTTCACAAGGAAAAGCGTAAAGACAAAAAGTGAGAAAAAAATATCGTTAATGTTTATAACTCTAGCCGTATACATTTTTAGTATACATTAAAAAGAAGAAATAACGCTAAGGAAGGTTAGCTGTCTATATATATATGGGGCACTATAACAGCTATTAGTTCGGTTTTTTACTCATAACAGTATGCATATTTGTAAGTTGTATATTTACACTTGTATCATTCACTCACACAAGGCGTTCATAAAAATACTTAACACTCCAGGAACAGTAAAATATATTGATAAGTTTATTCACACACATATATTTTTATGTCCTCACAATTCATATGAATATCCATGCACAATGATATCTGTATATATATTCACTCAATAGCATTGCAATTTATATCATCGCATTTACAGAATAGATTCACAGAGATCTCTCATATTATGTCCATTACAAAATCTCCACATAAAAATACAGCTCCTCTCTCTACAAAAGCTGAATGCCCACTACCCTACCAATGTCAAGTCTCGTAACCTTTCCTCCGATCTTTTCTAACCTAACACGTGAATTAACAACACAACTGCGTAATTATTATAGTCTCCGTCTGCCTTTGCTACCCAAGGTCAAGGTTTACTCTTCTTTTCATTGGTTATCTCTCTTTGACCATAGACTATTTATTATGTTCTATTTCAATCACTGACACACACCCCTTGCCCATAAATAAAATGACATTCATGGCATTTTTATATCCAAAACATAATTAATACATCCATATAAGTCATAAATCAATACATAGATTATGTTATATATAAATAAATCATACATGTAATAATATTTGTTAGTATAGTTTGTTAGTTATTGTTAGTAGACAATGTTAGTAAGTGTAATTATGTACAATGAGTTTGTGACTGTTTACATGGCTAATCTTGACAATATGTCAGGTATGTGATTGTCTGTCCCTTTAATACTTTGTATGTTAAACTGGTAATCACTAAGTTTCATTGCAAATTTATTGATCCTATTATTGTTCACGTTGCTCACATTGAAATTAATCAAAGGTTTGTGATCTGTAAATATTGTAAATTTACGACCTAACAAATATCTTCTTAGTTTAGTTACTGCCCATACAATGGCCAAACCTTCCAACTCAATTACAGAGTACTTTTCCTCTGCTTTTGTCAGTGATCTACTTATATACAATGCTGGTTTGTAAATACCCATAATTTTCTTTTCTTTTTTATTTGTCATATTACTATTTTCCTCCAGACAATGTTTCATTAAACATGCGCCAAGACCTTGCCTAGAGGCATCAGTAGCTAAAATGATTGTATCTTTAGCTGAAATGGTAGTTAAAATTGGTTCTTTAGAAAATAGTATTTTTAAATTTTGCATTGCTTTTTCACATTCTGAAGTCCAATTAATTTTTGTACTAGATTGACCTTTCCTTGTTAAATTTACAAGTGGTTTTACTATTTGACTGTAATTTTCAATGAAATCTCTATAGTAACCAAATAGTCCTAACAAAGCTCTGACTTGTTTTTTTGTTTCAGGCTTCTTTATGTTCAACATTTTTTCTTGCATCCTATCAATGGGTTGTATTGCCTGATCTTTAAATTTATGTCCTAAAAATTCAATTTCATTCTGAGCTAATTTCATCTTTTGTGGTGAAATAGTTAGATTATGTTCAGCTAGTATTGCTAACAATTCTTCTAAAACTTTCAAATGTTGTTCCCAAGTCTCAGTGAATATGCAAATATCATCTACATAATGAACAATATTGGGATGTCTAGGTATTATTTTGCGCATCATTTTAGTAAATGTTGCAGTACTATTAATCAATCCGAAAGGCATTACATTCCATTCATATAATCCTTGATTTGTTGTAAATGCCGTGTATTGTTTAGATTGTTCCTGCATAGGAATTTGCCAAAATCCTCTAGTTAAATCTAAGGTAGAGAATATTTTTCCTTTCCCTATCTCATTAACAATGTCTTCTATATTAGCTAAGCCTTCCTGATCTATTTTTGTAACTGCATTCAGTTTTCGATAATCACAGCATAATCTAATGCTATTATCTTTCTTCTTTACTATCACCATAGGTGACGAAATTTGTGATATCGATTTGCGTATCAGCCCTTCTTTTAACAATGTATCTAACTCTTTCTCAACATTTGCTTTCTGCATTTGGGGTACCTGATATACTTTGGCTCTAAAATGTGTTTCATCATTTAATTCTATACAGTGTTCTATTGTGTCTGTATGACCAGGTTTGTCTGAAATTACTTTTTCAAATTTCTTTAATATTTCCTTCACTTCTTTGATTTGTAATTCTTTTAAATGAGCTAAAGAAATGTCTTTATAGCTTTTAGTATTGCTATTTTGTAGTACATTACAATTTTGCACTTGTGAAACATTTGTGTCATCATTCAGTTTTATCACTACATAATCTTCACTACTATTTTCAGACGTCACATTATGTTCAATTTTGTTAATTTTTTCAGCTGTCACTGAATATTTTCTAAGATCATTGATATGAAATTTTCTTATAGAGTCTTTTACAGAGATTTCATATGAAACTGTATTAATTCTTTTTTTAACAGTATATGGACCATGCCATTCCTTATTACTATTTGTTGGTGTTGGTGAAAAAACCAATACTAGATCATTAGGTTTCAAGGTTCTCAAATAGCTATGTTTGTTTTTTATTTCTCTTTGTTTTTGTCCTGACATTTTTAAATTTTCATTGGCTATTTTATTTACATAACCAAGTTGAGATTTTAAATCTTCAATATACTCTTCTGTATTATACTCAATGTCATCATTATCAAGTATTGTATTTTTGAAATTGTCCAAAGGACTATTGGCTTGTCTTCCAAACATTAGTTCAAATGGTGAATAATTAGTTGTCTGGTGTATAGCATTACGATATGCGAACAAAAGCATAGGTAAATAAACATCCCATTCCTTAGGCTTATCTATACAGCATTTTTGGATCATTAGTTTAATTGTCTGGTTAAATCTCTCCACACATCCATTCGACTGTGGATGATATCGAGTGGAAAATATATGGGTTATTTCTAGCAATTCATGGAATGCTTTAGTTAAATTGGAAACAAACTGTGTCCCATTGTCACTTAATATGTCCATAGGAAAACCATACTTTGTAAATACGGACAACAAAGCCGTACAAATGCGTTCAGATGTTATATGTTTCAGTGGAATAACCTCTACCCATTTTGTGGCTAAGTCAATGATAACTAAAGCAAATCTATTTTTATTAGTTTTAGTCATTGTCATGGGACCTATTATGTCTATTGCAACCTTATGAAATGGTATTCCTATCACATTAAATTCTTGAATGGGAGCTATGTGAGTAGATGTGTTCTTATTTTTTCTTAAACAACTATTACAACATTCTTTTATGTGATGTTGAATGTCTCTTTTCATTCCCTTCCACCAAAAATTTCTTTTTACTGTATGGTACGTCTTATCTGTACCTAAATGTCCACTTAGTGGTTTACTATGTCCAGCTACAATTATTGTATTTACTAATGTCTTGGGAACTATTATTTGTTCTTCTCTGTTATGCATTTGTGCATCTATATTGAATCGAATAACTATTCCATTCTTTACTTCTATACCTTTATTCTGTTTGAATTCACCTTCTTTAGTATTTGTTTTATTTTCTAACTGTTCTTTCTGTTCAGCTTGTAACAATTGATGAGTTATTTTACCCATTTCAAGCACTGTTTTTTCATTATGCTTTACAGTGTTTATTTCAGCAAATGTTTGTTTCTCTACCTGATTCTTTTCATGATTACTTATTTCTGGTCTATATGTCTCTTTCTTGCTAATAGCTACAGTTAAATGTTTGTTTAAGACATCTTTTTGATTTTCATAGTTATCCAAATGATCATTTGCTATCTTTAAAGCTTTATCATGATTTCTGACATGCTGAGTCAAAATTATAGATTTCAATTCACCAGGAACATTCAATTCATTACACACATTTTCAAACTCATCTATGTATTGACCAATTTGTTGAGTACCATTCCAATTATGGAAGTTATTTTCTTTACTTTTTAGTTTCACAGGTTCCAACATGTTTATCCATTCATGTGATTGAACATTATTTGACTTCAAAATGCATAGATTTTGAGATAGTGTACTGATGGGATCATTATTGAATTCATTCAAAGTCATAGGATTCTGAATTTCTTTTATATCTAGTCTATTCCTAATCCATTCTTCAAAAATTTGTACTGAATTGTCTGGTTTAACATTGGTTGCATTACCTATGATAAGTGGAGCGGTGCATTTGGGCATTACGACAGCTTTTACTTTCCCTACGATCCAAGGGGTGTCAATTAAAATATTTGCACATTTGCATGTAATGGAACTCCCATCACCTAGTGTAATTACTTCTATGTCATCAATATATTGATCAGACTCAACTAGATTAGCTTGTACTATTAAGCACGAGCACCCAGTGTCTCTCAATGTCATGGTCTGAATATGATTAACATAAGAAGGGAACAAGTATAACTGTCCACCTGCTTCATGTATGTTAGTAAAGTATTTTCCAGTATTAGATTTTGGTGCTACAGTTGAAAAATTGTTACTTTGAGAAAAGTTACTGTCAAACAATTGTTTAGGTTCAGTTTGTTGGCCCTGAAACGGCGATGAACAATCATAAGATATGTGCCCATAACCCTGACAATTATAACATCTTATTGATGTAGGATTATCATTGACCCTATTGCTATTGCCTCTAGACTGATTGTAAGAACCCCTACTATTATTGCCACTATAATAGCCTCTGTTGTTACCTCTAGTTTGTTTAAAGTAACCTCTATTATTATTATAGTAACCTCTATTATTGTTGTTACCTCTATTGAAAAATCTACCATTATTTTGGTTATTAGAATTAGTGTTTCTTGTGGGTGACAAACTATGTCTTCTGAAAGGATAGTTAGTGTTCCCAGCATTACTCCTATTTTGGTTTTTTGGTCTGTTGTCCTGATTTTGATATGCATTGAAAACATTCAAGTTGTTTTCAAAAGTATTCAAATTATTTGTATCTTCATTTTTACTAAGTGCCACACCAGGATGACTGTCCTTGTAATTATTTAAGGCTGTTTTCAATTCCTCTACATTTCTAATGTTTCTTTCTTTAAGATATGTAAATAGTTCTGGAGTGGCCATTGTGAGAATTTTATCAATAATTATCATGTCTAATATATGTCTGGGATTATTTATGTCCACTTTACTTAGTGTTAACCATTTTTCTAGGTATTGGCTTATGTCATTAACGAACCTATCAGTGTTGTCACTAGTTTCCAGTCTAACCTTATGAAATTGTTTTCTATAATGATCAGGTGTAAAATTATAAAAATTGAACATTGCTGCTTTTATTTGATCATATGTTCTACCAATTCCTTCACCTACTGCTTTTAGCCCCTTTTCTTTAACTGCTCCTAATAATTTAGCAGCCCATTTATCTTTTGGTAAGTTATTAGCTATACAATTTTCCTCAAAAATAGATAAGAAACTATCTAAATTATTTTCATTTCCGTCAAAGGGCTGTACGTTAAATTTGTCATTAACCTTATGATGGTTGTAAGATTCTGTGACCTTCATTTTTCCTAACTCTAATTCAGTTTCATACCTTTTATGTTCTAATTCTGTGTGCTGAGCTATTTTCAATTTTTCAATTTCTCTATCTTCTGTGTGCTGAGCTATTTTTAGTTTCTCAATTTCTGTTTGTTGAGCTATTTTTAGTTTTTCAAATTCTCTATCTTCAGCTCTTTTATCTCTTTCCTTATTTTCTATCTCTTTTTCAAATTCTCTATCTTCAGCTCTTTTATCTCTTTCCTTATTTTCTATCTCTTTTTGTTCTTGTTTTTGTGCTAAAGTCCAAGCCTGAACTTTTTCTTCAATAAATTTCATCATGTCTTTTTTTTCTATTTCATATTCCATAGCTAATTCTTTAGCTCTGGCATACATTTGTGCATTAGTTTCAAACGAAGCCATTTTTATTTTTTTTTTTTTTTTATTTTTTTTATTTGCTTATTTGTCCAGTGTTATTATGTATTTATTACACAATTTTTAAAGTATGTTTTATTTATTACACAAATTCAATTTATTTGTACTGTGACCAACTTAATCATATACTGATATGATTAATAACACAGATTCTATATATTAGTTATACTAAAATGTGACCCAATGATAATCAAAGCTTGATGACTTACATGATTATTTGTTCATATTTATATTTTTATAGAGTTCGTCAAAGCTTGATGACTTATATGACTAGTCTCTTTCTTGACCTTATCACACTAAGTTCCTACGGTAGGACAATAAATGTGCAATGATAAAAATTTATTTACTCACCATGAATTACTTGAGTCAAATGAAAGTTCAACTTCTGGACCACCCCAAAATTTACTATGTGTTACAAAGCTTATTTTATGACTATTTATACAATGTACTGAATCTGTATGTGCGCAATATTATGTTACCTCACAACTATGTTATTGCATCTTTTAAAAGAATTCAAAACTTAATTATATTATTTACAGTACTCCAAAGTTATGTGCATAATAAATTATTTGCTACTTTCCAAATAATGCATATGAACACAAAAAACAAAATAATTGCTGCTTTAAATAGACAATACCAAGAGTAATTCAACAATAGAATTACAATATATAAACATTGACCAAACAATATGATGTTTTAATAACAATACAACAATTATTTACGATCACAAACAAGACTTACACAGCTAACGACTATATTTGTAAATAAAACAAATATCCCTATAGAATCATCTACATTAAAACCTCGAAAAGAAACAGAATTAGAGTAAAGACAGAAGTAAAAGTATTGAGGTCTTAACATAGACTACCTCCAACCTCCCAAACATATATATTGTATACATATAACATGAAATTATTATATTAAACAAAAGTAATTACTAATAAAGAAAGGCAGTAATTACACATAAGAAAGATGTTATAGTAACGATAAGTGTCAGTTTCTTCAATGCCTTGATGTAATGTTAACACAATATTCCGACTATGACGAGTCTGAAAGTTTTACATATCCATGTATGACTAGCATACGGTAGGCACACTATGACAATTGTGTGATCTGTCTTCACTTCACGTGAAATCTGCCATCTCCGATGGGGACTGGATATTTAAAATAGGTACTGAGTATATCACAAGATCTTTACATCTGACTTCCGGCTAATCTGTTTACTGACATTCACTGTCACGTTGGGATGTATATGTATAATAAAACAATTAGTCAAAGTTGAAGTTGAACTGCAGTTATGTTGAAACAAGGAGACTTCCAATCACAACAGTGCGCCGCCATTTTGAATGTATTAGTGCGCCATCTTGCTCTGATATAAAAATAAATTCAGTCACTGGTAGAATAAAATGTCTTTTCCTGTCTTAAAATTTTCAGATGATAAATGATTATTATTTATGAATTGACTTTATAATTGTCATTGCTGTTTGCTGTATCTTTTTAGTACTCGAGCTTACAAGAAGTTGAAGTATACATCTGTAATAAAATATTCAGGGTCGGCCAATTTTTCATGCCCTGGGCCTCCACTGCATAGAACGTATTGTACGACGAACGAAAATTTTGATTTTTAGTACTTGCCAACGTTTTTTCTTTATGGTAGTTTCCGCTTGCCACCAGTTGTAAGTTGTATATTTACACTTGTATCATTCACTCACACGAGGCGTTCATAAAAATACTTAACACTCCAGGAACAGTAAAATATATAGATAAGTTTATTCACACACATATATTTTTATGTCCTCACAATTCATATGAATATCCATGCACAATGATATCTGTATATATATTCACTCAATAGCATTGCAATTTATATCATCGCATTTACAGAATAGATTCACAGAGATCTCTCATATTATGTCCATTACAAAATCTCCACATAAAAATACAGCTCCTCTCTCTACAAAAGCTGAATGCCCACTACCCTACCAATGTCAAGTCTCGTAACCTTTCCTCCGATCTTTTCTAACCTAACACGTGAATTAACAACACAACTGCGTAATTATTATAGTCTCCGTCTGCCTTTGCTATCCAAGGTCAAGGTTTACTCTTCTTTTCATTGGTTATCTCTCTTTGACCATAGACTATTTATTATGTTCTATTTCAATCACTGACAATATTGTTCTCTTAAAAGGTACTCACAAAATTTGGTCCATTTAATTGCCTGAGATTTTATAAAAATGAAAAACTTCCAAAAAAGTTGACCTGAAATTTGAACTCATTCTCAGATATAAAACAATGTGAATACTGGAATTGATGGCATCGAGCAAAACTGAAATGGATAAACTTACGTGGAAAATATTGGACAGTTTTCCGAAGTAGTTAAAGTGCGGTTCTATTATACAGGCTAAAACAACCAAAGCAGAAACACTGTATGTGATAATAAATATAAAACCCTCGACCAATACTATCTTTATAAGACTTCGTTCACGGCTGGTCATGGATTCTTTGGTCTTCACGTCCTTGACATTGGCCAGTCTCCATTCGTTTTTCGAGTGATAGAGAAAAAGAAGAATGCACGACAGTATTGGTACGGCAAGAAACGACAAAATCATGTACAAACTGAACAGATAAGCACTCACAGATTCTATCTCCCAAGAGTTCTCCAAAATGACCAATCCTAACAATGTCTTGTTTAGCCCAGGGAAATATTTCCAATCTATATAATTTGTGTAATAAATGGGCACCAGGGTAAGAAACATCACAAGGTAGAAAGATATGATGATTACCGTGGTTATCCTTGGAGTAATAAGCCTCTTGATAATTAACGGAAAGGATACGCATAAACATCTCTCGACCATTATCCAAACAATGACTAACGCACTGATACGAGTTAAACACCCATGGGGGAACGCCGCGGTCAGTAGTTGCAAGTCTACAAAGTAAAATGAAGTGTCAGCTTCTACCAAGGCTGGGCTCCCGCAGATGTTGTACCACAGTAGCGTCGTGAGGCTGCAGATGTCTGTCAAAGCCAACAACGTAAAGCTGATATTGATAGAACTACCAAGTCCCTGTTTACAGAACACAACTAAATTCAGCGAGTTGCCCAAGATACCGAGCACAGACACAAGTACCGCCAGGTACATCCCTGTAATAAGTTCAATAAGCTGTCGTGTTTCATTACTGATGTCCCAGTAAGAAGATGTTTCCTTACTGATGTCCCAGTAAGTCGTTGTTTCATTATATAACTCTTGTATGAATACGGTTGTGTTTCTCGACACATTCATTGTAGATACATTAGAGAACATCTTAACTTGTAATGACAAGAGCACCTATAGTCTCAAAATGTTCTCGTTTTTCTATAAAAAATTAGCTGTTACTTTTATAATTAAATTATTTAAAATATTTCAATAGAAGACCTTTTCTTTATCATTCTTCTCCTTTCCCTGCTAATTTCGTATCTCAATTTAATTTCCATCCATCAAAAACCATTATTAAAATTTGACTGCAGAAAAAAATGAACTTTTTTTTTATTGATATGAGATATAGGTCTTCGGTATAACATTTTTATATATAAAGTAATGTGTGAAAAAATATTTTATAAGTGAATATATTTGTTTTTATCTGTTAATTGTAACAAAGAACCGCGATAACCTAATTTTTTTTTATTTTTGGATCGCCGTGACATTTGAATCTAACGGTATGTTATTTGTTAAAATCAATTTAATAAGTGTGGAGAATTTTCAATCCTTTGAAAGTATTTCATGACTGTAATAAACTACAGTCACGCTTGGCGATCAAACTACTGTAGATATCTTTTAGAACCATTTACATATAGTTGCTTTTTAAATTATTTTTTGAACATCATATCATTAACATAATAATATTGTTGCGAGATTAAATTGTACTACGCATCTGCGGCTTTGTCTACTCCCCCTCCCCCACACACACAACCCTGGCACGCGCAATACCGCCGCTTATACTGATAATGATGTATAGACGTTTAAATTGTCTTTTTTTTATTTTTCTAGCAACAGGATTTAATTCCGCATATGAGCAATGGACCCTTGATAAAAAGAAACTGTAAAAAGGCACTGGGCTAAAACTCGTATTTTTAAAATAGTCGCCATAACAACCTAGACTTGTTGATTCTATAAAAAGTAAAAAACTATATATTAGTAAATAGTCGTATTTTGCTCTTTATTATAACTTCTACATTAAAAAAAAAACAAGAAAGAAAATCAAACCTTTCTACTCATAAATTGTTTATTTAATTAGCATTCAAGAAAAAATTACTTACATTACTTTATATAATACATATTATAGCAAATATATATACACATATATATATATATATATATATATATATATATATATTTATATATAAATATATTTACATATAAAAATATTATTTACAAATAAAATTCATTCTTCTGCATGTGAATGTAGTTTTAAAAAATGTTAAAACAGTGTTTAATACAAGGAAAGTAATTGAAATACGAAATTAGTAGAAAAAGAAGGCGAATGATAAATAAAAGGTCTTTCCAGTAGTTTCATTGTTGTAAATCTGAGTATTAGTTAAAATTTCAGGAAAACAGTTTTAAAACTTTTTCGCTGTTTTAAAATCTCAAGAATTTAAAAAGACCACATTTTGGAGTACCGTTTACAAGGCAGTATGTATATTGTAATGAGCAAAGGACCCAATTGAATAGCTGTTATTTGGCTGTTATAACGCTCCATATAATAATGTGTAAAAAAAATTGAGATGGCTCTTTTGAATTGACCCACTTGAGAATTAAACTCGATTCTATTACTTTTAGTCAACTAGACAGACCGATAGTTACCGTTTTAGCGACACCATTCATTTTGTACTTGCAACTGATAATATTAAGTGTAAAGTTACTGACAAGAATTCAAGTGAATTACCAAGGAAATACCAGTCTTACATCTTAGCCGAGTGAGGTATAGGCTAGCTAATTAAAAATCTAGTAACGCCAATTTTGAAAAGCAGCCCCACTCCCCAGACGCAGATGTTTGAACGGTTAGTTGTTACGTCAGAATTACCTAACCTTAGATATATTTTCTCATTATTTAGTGTTGCTTCGCTACAGAATAAAATTCATTCAATTGATGTGGTGTTACAGGTAGAGTCTAGGGACATAAGAATGCAGGTAAATACAGGGGCCTCCTTTACAATTATTTCTTAACATACATACAAAGAGTTCTTTAACGTCGTTAAGCTGTCCGCGTTTCACAGCGCTATAACCACATATACAGGATGTCACGTTAAAGTTTGCATACCCATGCCTAGAATTGAAGACATGTTTGCAGAATTAATTGGTGGACAAAGTCTTTCTTGTTCGTAATTTATAAAGCAGCTCAGAAATGAAAAAGGTATTGGTCAAATATTGGTCCAGTCCTTAATTTGCTTTTTAAACAGATGGTAATTGGCCTACCTCCATTTCAAGAGCCTCACGGATATAACCAGCATATTGCTCTGTCTGCAAATTATATTCTTTCTTATGGCTCATGTTTCGAGTAGTTCTAGGCAGGGGGTAAGGGTCAACCGTACAGGCTGGATTTATTGTTACCTTTTAATCACCACAAAAACGTATTGTGCCATCGGTTTACAAAACAGGAAACACATTTGATGCTTAATCACTGTAATCAACTGCCTCCCATATGCCAAGTTCTAAATTCTTCTCGATTGCATCCTGCACTTTGTTCTTGGTAACATAAGGCACTGGTCTGGCCTTAAAATGCCGAGGTTGTGCTTCTGGATCAATGAAAAATTTGACTGGTGGACCATTGTATTTGCAGAGGATTTCTTAAAAAATAGCTGAATATTTCAATAGCAAGTCATCAATATTCAC
The DNA here is from genome assembly GCA_949126835.1 of Anisus vortex. Lineage (NCBI taxonomy): Eukaryota > Metazoa > Mollusca > Gastropoda > Planorbidae > Anisus > Anisus vortex. The sequence continues at coordinate 20,122,957 of OX421495.1, read as the reverse complement.
GGTTTGGATGTTATTGATGCTGTACCAGTCAAGGCGAAAAGCTGTTAACCAATCTCGGCCAAGAGGTGAATGCCCACCACCAGCAACCACGACTAGGGTGGCGTGATGCCGGGCTCCTCAGAGGTGGGTGTGCTCAGCCCACCTTTTTTTCGCAAGATTGTCTGCTCTTATGATTCCAGGTAGGCCTGTATGCCCTGAAACCCACTGCAGTAGCACGCGGTCTCCAAAGCACTGGCTTAGCTCATCTGAAGCCAGAAGAATTTTCTCAATCTGAGGGGGCCAGTTGCTCAGGTTCTCAGTAACCTGGAGCCCTAGCAATACATCAATCAGGATTATTATGGTCATAGAGTCGAGGGCGCCTTCGACACGGCGAAGGCGGATCTGCTCCAGAGTCCGACTAATGGCCTCAATCTCTTCGCCTTAGTTGCAAAGACCGTCACAAGGCCCCCATAATTCATCGCTATTCGGGTTACTGGGGTAGTCCATGTAGACATCAAAGCCGGCTGTACCGGTGTCTACATTTGCTAACCTGTCGTTGTAGACATGGACTGCCTCGGGCGAAAATTACGCGTGCTTGTTTTTTAATAAAATTATAACTACACATGTTCATGAAGTAACCCCCTGGCAACATCTTTCAAATAACTTGACTGTTGTACAATAGTTGGGAGTGATTAAAACCACGGTCAATCGTAGACAAGATGGTCAGAGAATTAATCAATGGATGTTTTAAAATACTGGGTGGGTAGTTAAAATATAATGATAAACTTTTTTTGATTTTGAATGGTCAATCGCACCCAGTCAACAACATGCGTATGCCTACAAATCAGAGATAATTAGAAACGTTGTAGAATACTTGAGAGGAATAACCAATATTTTTTTAATGGAGCCATTAAAGCTTGTGCGTCCAGGATATTGTTTTAAACGCTTAGTATTTAGTAATTGTTTCATCAATTAATTTTTTTTTATTACTGATAGTGTGTGTCATGATGTAACATTTATTATAGCATCCTAGTTCAGTCATCATAAATTAATGCTATGACCATTGTATGTAATTAGTTAGGCAGGGCGAAGTTCTCCCCCTTCCAACCACGTTTTTCCTCCCCACCAGGGGGCGGGTCAATCCTCTGTCTTTTCTTTGTGTCAACACGGACCTGGTCAAGGGGCAACTGCTCCCCTTAGCTCCTTTGTTCGAGGCGGACCTCGCGCCGGGGCAATCAGCCGCACCTTGCCTTTTGTTATCCTCAAGGAGTTATCCGCCCTTTTGAGTTCACCGCCTTAAACATGGACCTATTAAGCGCCTTGGTCTTGGTAGGGTAGGGTAGAGATACTTTACAGATAAACCATTAGGTTATGTCTGGGGCGTTGGAAACACGGACACATACAAAGATTGTGATATGTGGTGCAATGTTTGACCTAGACGATTGTAGATGCCAATCGACTAGGAGACAAGACCAAGGAAGATAATATCTTTGGTCAGTCGGAAACGCCCCTGAGATACTGACGGAAAGATGACTGGTCGATAAGTGATTATGACGACACAGTAAAGACCGCCCTTGACTGCCATTGTTTTCTTATCTTATCTTATACATTACAGACGCTCCTTTTTGGACTTATCGCCAATACCTTAACTCACATCATGACAGAGATATATATAGAGAGAAAATGAAAATAACAAGAAAACCATAAAAACGAAGATTTCATTATACTCCCTTTATTTGCAAACTAAGTTTACCATCATGTAATTAAATAATTGATTGACTACTGCAAATGAAACGTACAGAAAAATATCTGTGTCGCAAATCTCAAAAATATCTCCTTACTCCGTATAAATTGTTCTAAAAATAATCTTAGCGCATAATTTTTTTTTCTAGCTTTGCGCCGAAAAACTATAAAAAGTTGCACAGGCATTTTTAAAGTGAAACCAAAATTTTTCTTATACTTTCCTTTTAAGAAATGAATATTGTCATAAGTGTAGTATTATTAAGTTGTTTTAACTGAAAATTTTATAGAATGTATTGTTAGTTGGGGCAAGTCTGCTGTCCGAATTTCAGCTCGATTGGACCAGGGCAAGTGGTCGAAAAAAAGAAGCCAATTCTTGCACGATGATTACAATTCTTGCACGATGATTACAACCATCCAGACAGAAATTACAACTTAAAATAAAGGGAGTAAATAGAGTTGAAAACTGTATATAAGAATATAAGAACAAAAACAGCAATACATGATTTAGACTAAAGACTCTCCATCATATTATAGTCTTTGGTTTATCTAAACAAAGAACTAACCGAGGTCTTTATTGTAGTTTATCTAAACAAAGAACTAACCGAGGTCTTTATTGTAGTTTATCTAAACAAAGAATAAGAGCCAACAATAGTTCGTCGTGCTAGATGACTTAATAAATGTAACATTACTCAAATGGCTGAGTAAAAATTCGCGGACTACTTAATTTCTTGCAAAGTAGTTTTTCACTTTATGACATACTTGTCCATTAGTAAAAGGTCTAATCTCTATATTGTCATGTCTAAAACCGAGTAAACATGTAAACTAGGTATACATTAAATGATTACTTTGTTTCTATTTACAGTACAGTGAATTAAAATCGTAACACCGCCTGGCTATGACCTTCGGGGGTATCCTGCATGTCCCAAGTCCGGGTAAAGGAGAAAGGTTGGTCGTGGGGCTAGCGACCTTACACCGTAAAATAACCCAATGCTACAGAAACCAAAACTACACCAAACCAACGCTAGCTTAGTTAAGGAGGTTCTCCTTCTACCGAAGAATTCATGACGCAAGCTAGTGAAAGCCCTCGGGAAGCTAGCTTGCAGACAAACCTCATCACGACGAAAGCAAAATCCAGAATAGGGACCTGGAATATAAGAACCCTATATGAAGCCAGCAGGTCTGCCCTGGTAGCAAAAGAAATGAGAAAATATGATATCAAGGTCTTGGGATTATGTAAGACTCGGTGGAATGGTAATGACCAATCTAGACTAGACACAGGAGAGACAATCATCTTCTCTGGTCATGAGGATCTAAACCATGACCACACTCAAGGAGTAGCATTGATGCATTGATGATCACCGGAAGCAACAAAGGCATAAATATCATGGGAACCAATCTCTCCAAGACTAATCTCTGCACGATTCAAGGCAAAAGGCAGGAAAACCACCATCATTCATTTTGACGCTCCGACTAATGCAGCGAAGGAAGAAGATAAAGAAAATGTCTTATGGGTCACTACAAGCTTTGATTGACCACACACCGAAAAGAGACATGATAATAGTCATGGGTGACATGAATGCCAAAGTGGGAATGGACAACACAGACAGAGAGCTCATCGTGGGTAGAAACGGAGTTGGAAACATTAATGAAAACTGTGAACTCTTTGCTAACCTCTGTGCTCTCATGGGGGGGGGGTGACATTCTTTCCACACAAAACCATGCACAAAACAACCTGGACTTCTCAGGATGGAAACACAGAAAAAAAACAGATTGACCATTTTACAGTTTCCGGCAAATGGAGAAGAAGCCTATTGGACGTTAAAGTGAAACCTGGTGCTGACGTAGCTTCAGAATACCAGCTTCTGGTTGGAACATTGAAATCCAAGCTAACAGCCTTCAAGGAATTAGCAGATAAATCACTCCACAAGGTTAACACACAGTGTCTAAGAAATGAAGCTGCAAAAGAGTTTTTAACTGCACTGTTATTAATAGATACGAAGCCCTTTCAGGACTAATAGAGGAAACTATAGAACAACACTGGGAAAAAATACAACAAATATGGAAAACAACATGCAACGAGGTCTTAGGGAAGAGGAAAAGATAGCAAAAAGCATGGATAACACCAGAGACATGGAACAAGATAGAGGCTAGGAGAGAGATTATCTTATCTTATAAATTAAAGACGCTCCTTCTATAAAGAAGATTATTGCGTCTTACGCTCATTCGTGGTCCGAGTTTAGTCTTGTATTTTTATTAATGTTTTAAATGATGTTAAGTTACTGGTTCTCCTGGTTAGTTCAGGCAACCCATTCCATGCCCGAATGCCACTCGGGAAGTAAGAGTACTTATATGCATTTGTTCTCGCATTAAGGACAAGGAAAGTTTTTTGTTCTTCCTGTTTATCTGAGCTTTGCAACAGGTTGCTACTAAGTTGTATTTCTAAATTAGAGTTTATGCCTTATGTATTATTACTACTTTACTCTTTGCCCTTATGTCCTCTAGTGTTTCTAAGTTTAGATCTAGTGATTTGACTTATGGTGTTACTACTATCCTTGAGTGACAGTCTTTTTTACAGCCTTTGCACACGTGTTCCGTGAGGTCTTTTTTCTTTGCCTTTCTTCTAGCCCTTTTATCTATGGTCTCCTCCATTCTATTTTCCTCTGCTATTTTAACCCCTTCTCTGACAGCAGTGCGCCAGGTGGACCGATCCTCTGCCTTCTCCTCCCAGTCACTTGTGCTTATTCTGGCTGCTCTCATGTCCCTCATGCAGACATCTTTGTAGCGGAGGCGTGGGCGACTTGTTTTCCTCTTTCCAGATGCCAATTCTCCATATAGAGATTCTGCCGGAACTCATTCTTCTTACATGTCCTAACCATCTTAGGCGTCTTTCACTGAGGGCTGCGAACATGCTTTGGGCGCTGGCGCGCGTCAGTACCTCATTATTAGGGACTTTGTCCTGCCATTTAATCAGTGGCGTAGCCAGGTTTTGACGCTAGTAAGAGCGAACTTTTAGGAAAAAGGCCCCATTTTTAGAAAATTTTCCACATTAATAGAAGAACTAAGAATGTGTACGTATCAAGTGTTAGAGAAAATCCCGTGCCCCAGGATACACACACTGTATAAAATGCAGTATTTTTTTTTACCATTTACGATTTTTACTAGCAACTATGGGAATGATGGAAATTTCTGCAAAATTGAGTGCATCTACTGCTCGGAATGAGTATCTAGTGTCGAAAAATATTTATAGAATCAATGCGAATGCTTCTATAGGACTGAATTATTCTTCGTTTTTATTTTGAAATACGAAATAAATCTCCAATATAGAAGTTTTTAAAGAGATTTAAAAAAAAATAATAGAGTTTCAACATTTTTATTTACTGTATCTATGTGTCAATTACAAAATATGATACGTTATATGAACGCTCTATTCTTTTCTTAATTTGTTCCTCTCAGCTATTAAAACACAACGCCCGATGGTTATATCCTCAGCAAACGGCATTTCTTTAAAACAAGTTATTTTCTTCTTTCTTTTAAATTCTGTGGGTACCTTGTTTTTTTTTTTTTTTGCGAAGTTCATGTTACCATGTTTTCGATCACTACACGAATACGGCCGAGAAGGAGAAAGCCAGCGCGCTTTAAGTCACATTATTACTTTTCGGTGAGTAAACCAGACTTGAACCCCATCTTTTTCGGAGTATGTGAGCGAGCATACTCTTTTGGGGCTCGGAGAACTAACTCTGCTGTGTCCACGCACCACTTAGGCCTATACATCACCGTAAAAGTTAGGCACAAACGGTGGCCATTCCTGTACACTCTAAGTTCCTACTTATGACCTGGTGTCCACTAGGGGTCGGCAAGCTAAGGCACGCATACCAAACTTGGCACGCAGAGCGATTTTCAATGGCACGCGAGAAACCTCCAAGAGGTGTTTTATTATTGATGAAAACAAACAAAAACAACTATATTTTTCAGTAATATTTATATTGAGTGAAATCCATTTCACAACATTTAACTATATTATGTACTTCCCTTTACAAAGGCATATATTATTAAGAAAGATTGTTGGGCTTTTTCAGTAGCACACCAAAAGCACTCAAAGCGGAGTTTCAAGACTTTCAAATAGATTTTTTTCATACCTAATCAAGCATAACTGGCGTAATCTTACTACGACCTTCTTAGATGTAGATACTTTTTAAAAAATTGAGTATAGGGATATTGGCGATTTGAAAAACGTAGCCAGTTGAATTTTAAACCTTTAATGAAACGGGCATCGAAATGTGCCGAATTGTGAAATAAACTCCTCAATGTTAAATAGACAAATAATTACTGCAGGAAATGTTTACTTACAATAATTTAAGGTAAATTATTTTTATACCTCTAATAATTAAATCGTGTAATGAAAACCACAACGCTGGTTTATGTAAAGAAATAATAATTAGTAATATTTGTTAAATTACAAAACATTACTTGTTTGGCATCACTATTGAATCAAATTTAGAATCTTTATTTTAATTAAAGGGAGATAATGAGCTAATTTTATTTCCGCTAATATTTCTAATATTATGTTTTTTAATTTTTATTTTGTAAAAGACTAAATGGTCTACAAATTATAACTTTATAATGACCAAATTGTCAAAAAGTAATTGAAAATTTTATAAATATTATATAACTAGTATAATATACGCACATTTTCTGAACATTACATTACTACCCAGTTTGTATGATAACTTTGTATCAATTCCTCTAAACTTTGTTCAAAAAGGGCCGCCCTTAAGCAGATTAAAGAAAATCTCAGTTGAACTGAGAACAAAATATTATAATAAGTTAAAATAAATATTTGCAGTTGATAGATATTTATTTTGACAACTAAATGATAACCTTTACAAAGATAGGTGGGTCCAACGCTTTAAGGATGAACTTAACCGACCCCCACCACTATCTCCCCCTGACATCCCACCAGAAAATGAGCCCTTCAACGTCAGCACGGGTTTTCCTTCTAAGGCGGAAATTACCAAAGCCATCAATTCTATCAAAAACGGTAAGGCGGCTGGCCCAGATGGCATTCCACCAGAGGCGATAAAAGCAGACCCAGCAGTAACAGCAGAGATGCAAATATGTTTGTAGTCCCTACTGTTGAACAGTACATCAACAATACCACTGGGACAACCGCTTCATACAGGTCAGTTGATAAATGACATTTATAAAAAGTAGGCTACTTTATTTTCATTTTATGTGAGTACTACTGAAATATTATAAAGATAATAACGTTCATGGTTCAACCTTGAATAATCATCAAATTATTTCAGCTCTAAATAAAGACAAAGGCAATTACTGGTAGGAGAAAGAAAAATATAAAGGAAAGTAAACGAGAGAGAGGGGAGATAATTGACGTTATCTTTGTATCAAACACAAAATTATCCGCAACAGTATATTATTTTCAGTATTTATTAAAGACTGTGTGTGTGTGCGGGGGGGGGGGGGGGTGAGATGAGTGTAGCCTAAATTGCGAAGGAGTGGAACTTTATGTGCATTTTTTAAATCAAATTACTAGATTTGATTTCCTATTTTTCTAAGTTCATGACTAAATATCTGGGAACAGTTTCAAAAATCTAGAATTTTCGGCTCTAATTAGAAGGGGGACTTTTGTTTATTGCAGTCATAAAACCCACTGGATGCTTATTAAATTGATATATCTAACAACACGTCCGTCTAAAAGTTAGTTTATTGGTGTGTTTATCTCTTTGTTATAAAAGCAACGATTTAAAATAACGAATCAAAGAAAGCACCCTTCCTTACAATTTATACTTTTAAATATCATATCAGAATATATCTATAACTCCATCAATATTTTACTTTCAAAAGCAAACAATGTCAAATATTTTACATTAAAAGTACCATTCGTGGACATTAACGAACACATAATATATAATTACTTATATAAATTAAAAATATTCTGTGTACATGATAAAAATGAAAAGCTTTTGAAAAATGATCAAATTGTTTTGAATAAAAGGACAGCAACTCGGTCGGTGAGCGCGAGATAAATGATAGGTCTTACATTAGAACTATTTCCAGAAAATCATACTTAGAAGAAAATTTTTAGCTTGTACTAATGCTGTAAGTAGAATATAATATGGCCACTACTATATCCGCGATGACTAGTTTGAGAAACACAACATTATCCACACCATTTTTTCATAATGTACACCTAATACCTTCTCACTGGAACATCAGTGATGAAACACGACAGCTCATTGCACTTATAACCGGGATGTACCTGGCGGTACTTGTGTCTGTGCTCGGTATCTTGGGAAACTCGCTGAATTTAGTTGTTTTCTGTAAACAGGGACTTGGCAGTTCTATCAATATCAGCTTTACTTTATTGGCTTTGTCAGACATCTGCAGCCTCACGACGTTACTGTGGCACAACATCTGTGGGAGCCCAACCTTGATAGAAGCTGACACTATATTTTATTTTGCAGAGGTGAAGGACTTGACCGGTGAATTCCCCCATGGGTGTTTCACTCATATAAGTGGATGGATCATTGTATGGATAATGGTAGAAAGATGTTTATGTGTGGCTTTCCCGTTAAGTATCAAGAGACTTGTAACTCCAAGGAGAACTACTGTGATCATTGTTTCTATCTACCTTGTGATGTTTCTTTCTCTGGTGCCAATGTATTGCAACAGATATCTTGATTGGAAATTCGTTCCTCAGCAGAACAAGACTCTAATAGGATTAATCATCTCAGACAACAATCGAGAGCTAGAATATGTGACCGGCTACTTATACAGCTCGTATATTATCTCATCGTTTCTTGCCGTGCCAATACTTTCGTGCATTCTTCTTATCCTCTATCATTCAAAGAACGAATGGAGACTGGCCAATGTAAAAGATAGGAAGACTACTGAGGCCATGACCAACCGCGAACGAAGTATTGTAAAGATAGTACTTGTCGAAGGGATTATATTTACTATCACATACAGTGTATCTGCGTTGGTTGTTTTAGCCTGTATTTTAGATCCACAATTTAGCTTCATTGGACAACTGTCAAATCTTTTCTCCGTCAGTATTTCATTTTCACTATTGCTTGATTCCATCAACTCTAGTATTCATATTGTTTTACATCTTAGAATGAGCTCAAATTTCAGGAATACATTTTTGGAACTCTTCCTATCGTTTAAAAAGCTCAAGAAAATAAAATGACATAGTTTGGAATACTTTTACCAATAAGGCTTTAGAAAAACAGTCATTGTAGGAAAACATATGTTTACTGTTTTAATTTCAAATAACAATTGTTACTGTATTGTCCATATTTTCACTAATTCCATAGCCAGTAGCTTTCTTTGTGTAGAACAAAGGCGTAACGAAAAGAGGGCAACCTTCCAGATCATGATAAGAAGCCTCCTTTTCTTAATACATTATTTTGTTGATCCATTATAACAATTACAATAACATAATATTTGTCTTCTTATCTTATACGTTACAGACGTAATAAAGGGGAATGGGGACCGTCCTTTGTTTGTCTAATGTTCTGCGCCACCTAAGACGTTTGATGACTAATTGTGTGGTCAGTAGGATGCCCCACTCCCTGCGCGTCCACTTGAAGCTTGGTATATTTTTTTAGTTTTGGCATGAGAACTGCCCCATATGATGACTGTTGTAGCCAATGAGATACTGTTTATTCGTTAATTTTTATTCTAAAATATTGAAATCTATTTTTCAATGAAATGCTGTTCAATGATATTGAAAATGCATCAATGCGAACCGAATTAAATATTTTTTTAAACATCTCATTTTAGACTTTATGGTTTAGTAAATAATATTAAAAGCTAAACAAATTTATTTTATTTACAGTCGATTTTAATTGTGGCAAATGCATACACAGTAAAGGCGTTAACATGATTTGAGCCCTTGAGGACAGAGATTCAACGTATCATGTATTATCTTATATATTACAGGCGCTCCTTCTTTAAAGAAGATTATTGCGCCTTACGCTCATCCGTGGTCTATGTATACTCCTGGTTTTATTAGTGTTTTAAATTATGTTAAAATACTGGTTTGCCAGTTTTTTTCAGGCAACCCATTCCATGCCCGGATACCACTATGGAAAAAAAGATTACTTATATGCATTTATTCTCCCATAACAATAACGATAAGGAAAGTGTTTTTTTAGTTACGATTATCTGAGGATTGCATCAGTTTGCTAATGTGCTGTATTTCTAAATTACAATTTAATGCCATATGTATTATTTTTTTCTTTACTCTTTGCGCTTCTGTCCTCCTGTGTTTCTAGGCTTAGCGATTTAACTATTGGTGTTACGCTTGTCACTTGTGAATATTCGCTAATAATGAACCTTGCAATTCTTTTCTGAATTTGTTATATTTTTTAAATGTTTTTTTTATATATATATAATTGTTAATTTAATATTAGGTCTATTAATAACAAGTCAAGTCAACACAACTGTTCGCTTCATTTTAATACCAGAAGCTTGACATCAACAATTATTATGCATGTGTCAGGGTCAAGGCGACCATTAACAAAAAAAAAAATACCGAAAGAACCTTTTTCGCTGCAGTTTTTATTGTAATTTTTCTTCTTCTCTCTTAACAAAACACATTGTAGTCATTCGTTTCTCCTTCATTTTGACGGGCATAACCACTAGAATATATATATTATATAAACAAACATATAAACAAAGTCACGGTAAATTATATATATTGATATATCACATGTTAAAGGTCCCATTATAGTCACATAAGAAGATGCATATTCTTTAATAGGTCTAACTAATGTGAGATAGCATTTTAGTTTATATTCTTATTACATTTGTAAAAATTCCTTTTTATGAAATGTTTTGTACGATTTCTTAATTACTTCATCAATATGATGATTCCAATACAACTAAGCATTTATTATTATTCCTCTACTAAGTTACTTCTCTAAGTTTACTTTATATAAATATGTTAGCGAAGACAAAACTGTTACAGTGTACTTCATAAAGGGGATGCAAAAACAGAAGGGGTAACGTACGAGTGAACCGAAGGGCGGCATAACTCCCAGTGCCAAAAATGAATAAAAATAAAGAAAATGATAGAGAGAGAAAATGAGATGGAGAGAGAGAGTGTGATATGAGCAAGCCGTTTCTTTACTTTAAAGTGTCACGTGCTCATCCGAAACGAGTGTAAGCCCTGGAAGTTGGAGGTCGGCTGCGACCACTTAATACTGGCTAATCAATATAAGGCGTGATGGTTGGTTACCTGGTGGAAATTGCTGTTTGAATGTGACAATGCCAGATATTTGTTTTTTACATGCACATTCCTACGCATATACATTAATTTCACACATCAATGATAGAATAAACGTTGAAAGGAGCGATTATGTTTATTAAGATAATAATACAGAATGGTCCTTCACATTCTAGGTAACACACTAAGACCCATTAGCTGTTATATGATTAGAGTCAGCCCAAGCGTAGTATGTAGGCCTACTTATCTATACACACAAAACATCCACATTAAAAGAATGCAATTCAGTAATTAAACACATCAAGAAAGTACAAGGGCACAACAGTCTGTCTTGACGTAAGTTTCGAAAAATGTAATCCAATGTAAGTTGATCAAGTTCACCTCAATTAGCAATAAACTTGTTTAAAACTATTTTAAAATGTAATTGTCATTTCGTGCCTCCAACGGCCGAAACCTTGTTTAGAACTATTTTAGAATGTTATTGTCTTTTCGTTTTTATGAGCGCTCTGAGAATGCTTGCATTATCATGGAGTGAGGCGCTATATAAATGACCAATTATTTTAATAATATAATGAGGGTAATTCTATGTAATGATATCATGAGCGTAATCCACACGCTTTTAAACAGCTGAAAGCGGCCTTAATGCATTGATTGGTCACCCCTATCTTATGGTTATCCAAGGTGAGGAGAGAGAAGTAGGAATCTGTCCTATCCCCAACCCTAACACGATACGAGGAGCATAATCTTATCTAAAGCCTTAATAAGCTTTATTTCGTCTTATCAATATAGTGTGAACTTATCGCCTATAGAGCGTTCTTAGTGGGCGTGGCTTAGGTTTTTAGTGACGTATTTGTGTAAATAAAGAACCCACTTGAGGTACAAATGTAACGTGGTGAAAGTGAAGTTGTTCTTTATCATGCAAAATTCACATCTGAATATTGGCTATCCTACTCAAAAATAAGGAGGTAAATAGTAGTACTGTAGATTAATTGATTAATGTGATTAGGCTAGGGCCGGCTAGACCTATTTACACTTTCAATTTCACTTTATAGGCCTACACTTTTAATGTTTCGTAGTCTAGGCTACGATGTCAAGTGATAGTGTTGATGAACAGGCTATCTAGTCAAGTCACTATTAGGCTCACATCGTCTATGATCTGTGTCTATGATAATAATAAAATAGCCTATTTTATTTAACATACATAATACAGCTTAAATCTTAATAAGACTTAAAACACAACACATCATTTAAAAAAAGCTCGAGCCGATATGAAACTTTATTAATATAGCGGCCATTATTACTTGTACACCAGAGAGATTTAAGAACTCTTTTGTTCCACTGTCAGTAAGACTCTTTCAAAAGAATCACCTTTCAGCCAGGAAATACGATGGCTCAATAGCTGACTCCTAAATAATAGGCCTACTTTTTTTCTTGTATGATAAATGGTATGATAGTGTGCGTGAATGTCTATTGTGTTTGAGTACAAATGGTTCTTTAATATTGTTTTAGGTATGCTGAAAAAACGGAATTTATGTAATCAACTCAATTTTCCATTCATTTGGATCAATAAAGCAATCTTATCTTATCTTATCTTATTACAGAAAGTAAACACAAATCACGTGCTTTTTGTCACGTGATTGCAAACGCCCTATACTTCAACTCAGATCATGACAGAGATAGAGAGAGAGAAAATGAAAAAAAAAGTTACAAATTTCAAACCATATTTTATATAAGAACAAAAACAGAAAAACATGGTTTGGACTAAAAAGACTATAGACAAGCTGTTCTACAGTGGATTAGTTTTGGGTAAAAAAATGGATTTTAATAACAAATACGTGACCAAATGTACCACACCATACTGTCTCGCCATTCTTCACTAAAGACGAATGGAAATAAAACGTTTCGAAAATCGAGACCGCTGTCGATTATTTTAGTAATAAGAAAAAAAGCTTCTTATCTTATATACATTTTGGACTTGTCCTTGAAAAACATGATTATAGCGTCCCGACATAAGCTAACGACACATCCCTCGTACGGACACAAAGATAGAAGACCAGACGCATTGTTCTGTGATGCATAGCCTTCAACATATATGTGCACTGTGCACTGTCGCCAAAGCCCAGAGGCGTAACAATGGGAAGGCAATAGGGTACATAATATATCCCCGTACGCCAGGATAATGGTGCGCCAAAAGGAAGCTTACATTGCTACGTAAAAACCAAATTTAAAGTTCGTTCCCGGGCGCATAGTATACTTACTACATATCTATCAAGTCCAGGACACGACCAACCTCTCCCTATTCTTCTTCGTACTCTTAAATTTAATCTATGTTTTCGATTATTTTGTATAGGACTGTGTGATGAGGGTATGGCCAGTAGGGTGCACAATTCCGTCTGAGTGCACTCGGAGCATGCTTGTCCCGGTATGTGGATCTCTCCAGACATTATATGTCCGCCAATCACCAACTTATCTATATAATATAAGAATGACTTGAACATTGACCTCAGTTGTGACATGGCAGAATATTTTTTTTAAAATAGTTAAGTACACAGCCTTCTATACTTTTCTATGATGCACACACAGAAAACAAAATACACAACTATTTGGTTGAAGCAGTGGCGTAGCTAAGGAGGGGCAGGGGGGACATATGTCACCGGGCGCCACATTAGAAACGCCAAAATGAGTATTAAAGCTAATTATTTAATTTTATTTTGATGTAAACTGATGTATCCCAAATACGTTAGCAAGATTGAATTTTGGAGCTCCACAAATATCTTCATTACAAACCAGTTGGCAAACATGATTTTGGCGCCCCCATTGAGCATTAATGGGCGCCATTCTACTCATACAACAAATGATACATCCACAATGTAGGATTGCTGATGGCGTTTTTTTTTTTAGACAAAGATCAGTTCGGGTTCAAATATTATTCTTCATATAATGAAAGTGGCATCTGGTTTTAACAATTATACAGGTTGGATAATTTCGAGTCGAATATACTTAGCATGATTACACTCAGCTAAACAGGATCCAGTTGTTATTACATTTATTGGAACAGTTGAAAGTATACATTTGTTTTTCTCTCGTTCAACAACTCGTTGGGGATAATTAAAAAGAGTTGTGCCAATCACAGTGAAGAGGGAGTCTGAAACACGCTGAAGTGCACGATCAGAAGCTGTTAAAGCTATTAATGAAGGACTAGATGAACTAGTAGGGCTGTTGGAAAAATTATCAGAAGATGCAACTATGACGCCTGACACCAGAAGTGATGCAGAAACTTTGCTAGCAGGTATATTAAACTTAAATTTCCTAGTTTTGTTACATTTCTGGAACATCATACTTGGGGAAATTGATCGTTTCCAGAAACGGTTTCAGGATCCTACTATGAATTTCAAGAACGCAGCTAGCATCTAATCTTGAATCGCTGCAGCAAAAACAGTTTGTGGAACGCATTTACAAGGACGGGTTAAATCAAGTGGATTAAATCAAGTGGGTTAAATGGAAAGACAATTAACGCAGGACATGTTTATGTACAACTGTTTAACGTAGATCAATTGTATACCTCTAATATTTAAATATTGTATTGAATACCATAATGCTGGATTTATCAAAAGGAATAATAATTAGCCAGTATATTTTTGTTATATTACAAAACATAACTTGTTTGGCATCAATATTGAATCAAAATTAGAAACTATTTGAATTAAAGGGAGATAATTAGTCCGTTTTATTTATTCTATATTTCTAATATTGTGTTTCTTATTTTTCTTTTATAATAGACTAAATGGCCTACAACTTATAAGATTATAATGACCAAACTGTTAAATTTAGTTGAAAATTATATAAATATTAGATCTATATGACTAAAACATTTTATGCACATTTGTTAAACATTACATTAACTACCCAGTTTGTATGATTACTACATTTGAATTCCGCTCTATCATGTGACACTAGATACTTAATATAGTATTGAGCAAATTAAAACAACCTCAGTTAAACTGAGAATAAACTATCATCTATATTATCAGTTGCTAGATCCTTATCTGGACAACCAAATGATAGTGTTTACAAAATCATTAACAAAAATGTAAAAGTCTGGTCATATTATTTTTTTGGTATAAATGCAAATAAAAAGGTTGATAATCACAGGCGCGTTAAATTGTTGTTATTAAATATAAAACGCTTTACCGTTTTTTTTCCCATAAATTTCCTTTGCTTTTGGCCTTGGTCTTGCTACGGAGTTAAATTGTCGTATAAAAAAAAAGTATAATAGAGCAGGTTGACATTTAGGCTGTTGGCACGCTGAAGGATTTAGAAATCCTAGTTTGGCACACAATTAGCAAAAGGTTGTTAACCCCTGGTCTGAGTGATCTTGCACTCCTTAGCATCGAAACAGAAACACTTGAGAATATTAACTTTGACAACGTGATTGACGAGTGCAACAGTCAAATCAATGAGGATCAATTTGTTGTAGACTATGTCTATTCCAGTTATGTATAATAAGTAGAATTTTTTTTTCAAATAAATTGTTTACAATCGTATAGAGACTTATTAGTCTGTATTCTATTTCATTAAAATACCAGAGGCTTCGTAAATAAACCATATAAACCGTAAAATGTTAAAATTTTCTGGGGGCTCATTGAGCCCCCAAACACTATCTATCTATGAAGGGGCGCAGACTTTGTGTCATGTCCCCTGGCAAAGATGACCCTAGCTACGCCACTAGGTTGAAGTGAATTAAATGAATCCGTTCATAAATCAAATCATATCGCCGACAACAACAGTTATTATTTCACTTGAGGCTGCCTGTAAAGTAAAGTACCCTTCAAACGAAATTGATCATAAAGCAGCGTACACCAGTTTCAGTGGCCCTAACATACTAGGTGATTATGGGGTCAGCACAATGCACAGCCGCCTTTACCATACCTTAACTAAGGTAAGGTAACCAATAAGAGCTGGGTAGACTCAGGGTCACCTGCCAGAACCGGGAAGAAAATCCTAGTCTTCACCAGGATTTCGTAACTGTCGCTTTTCTAACAACCTAAACAAAAGTCAACTTCTTGACATGTTTGTAGTTCCTACTGTTGAACATTGCATCAACATTTCCACTAGGACAACCGCTTCCTTCATACAGGTCAGTTGATAAATTACATTTAAAGAAAGTAGGCTACTTTTTTCACTTTATGTGAGTAAAAACGAAATATTATTAACGTCCATGGTTCAACCTTGAATGATCATCAAATTATTTCAGCTCTAAATAAAGACAAAGGCAATTACTGGTAGATGAAGTAAACAATATAAAGGGAAGTAAACGAGAGAAAGGGGAGATAATTGACGTTATCTTTGTATCAAACACAAAATTATCCGCAACAGTATATTATTATCATTATTTATCGAAGATTGAGAAAGGAGGTGGGGGGGGGGGGCGAATGTAGTCTAAATCGCTGAGGAGTGGAACATAATGTACATTTTTGAAATCAAATAACGAGATTTGATAGCCCCACTTTTCTAAGTTCATGACTAAGTATCTGGAAACAGTGGCGAACTCAAGAATTATTGGCTCTAATTAGACGGTGTCTCATATTCTATAATTATAGCAGTCATGAAATACATATGCTACATACCGTTAAACTCACTGAATACTTATTAAATTGATCTACCCAATAGCACGACCGTCTAAAAGTTAGTTTATTGCTGATTTTATCTCTTGGTTATAACAAAACAAACATTTTAAAATAACTTTTCAAATTAAATAATGCATCCTTCTTTACAATTTAAGCTTTTAATTATCATATGAATTTATCTTTAACTCTATCACTATTTTAATTTCAAAATAATATCAAAGCATAGTATAATGTTAAACATGAAAAGTACCATTCTCGGACATTACTGAAAATATAATATATAATTACTTATATAACTTAAAAATATTCTGTGTACAAGGCAAAAGTGAATAGATTTTGTTCAAATTGTTTTGAATAAAAAAAAACAGTAACACGATTGGTGAGAAACAGAGAAGCAAGATAATAGAGAGGTCTTTCATTAGAAATATTTCCAGAAATTCATACTTAGAAGAAAAGGTTTAACTTGTACTAGTGGTGTTAGTAGAATTTAATATGGCCACTACTATATCCGCGATGACTAGTAGGAGAAACACAATATTATCCACACCATTATTTCATAATGTGAACCTAACGCCTTCTTACTGGGACATCATTAATGAAACATCTTCTCACTGGGATATCAGTGATGAAACATCTTCTCACTGGGACATCTGTAATGAAACACGAAAGCTCATTGAACTTATCACCGGAATGTATCTGGCAGTACTTGTGTCTGTGCTCGGTATCTTGGGCAACTCGCTGAATTTAGTTGTTTTCTGTAAACAGGGACTTGGCAGTTCTATCAATATCAGCTTTACGCTGTTGGCTTTGTCAGACAACTGCAGCCTCACGACGCTACTATGGTACAACATCTGTGGGAGCCCAGTTTTGTTAGAAGCTGACACTTTATTTTACTTTTCAGAGGTGAAGAACTTGACCGCTGAATTCCCCCATGGTTGTTTCACTTATATAAGTGGATGGATCATTGTATGGATAATGGTAGAAAGATGTTTATGTGTGGCTTTCCCGTTAAGTATAAAAAGGGTTATAACTCCAAGGAGAACTACTGTGATCATTGTTTCTATCTACCTTGTGATTATTCTTTCACTGGTGCCTATGTATTGCAACAGATATCTTGATTGGAAGTTTGTTCCTAAGCAGAACAAGACGCTTATAGGATTAATAATCTCAGACAATAGAGAGCTAGAATCTGTGGCCGGTTACCTATACAGCTCGTATATTATCTCATCGTTTCTGGCCGTGCCAATACTGTCGTGCATTCTTCTTGTTCTTTATCACTCTAAGAACGAATGGAGACTGGCCAATGTAAAAGATAGGAAGACTACTGAGGCCATGACCAACCGCGAAAGAATTCTTGTAAAGATAGTACTTGTCGAAGGTGTTCTATTTACTATTACATACAGTGTATCTGCTTTGGTTGTTTTAGCCTGTATTTTAGATCCACAATTTAGCTTCATTGGACAACTGTCAAATCTTTTCTCCGTCAGTATTTCATTTTCACTATTGCTCGATTCCATCAACTCTAGTATTCACATTGTTTTATATCTTAAAATGAGCTCAAATTTCAGGAATACACTTTTGGAACTCTTACAGTGTTTAAAAAGCTTAAGAAAATAAACGGACATATTTTTTGGAATACCTTTACCATTAAGGCTTTGAAAAGCTGTCATAGTACAAATAAAATCTATTTACTGTTTCCAATTCAAAATAACAATTGTTACTGTTTTGTCCATATTTTCACCAATTCTATAGTCAATATATTTGTGTTTGGAAAAGAGGGCAACCATACCGAACTTGTTAATACAACCGAGCATTTTTTTTAAGTTCAAAAAGTTTGTATTTTGTTGATTAATTATCACAATTACAAAGACACTAATTGTCTACCCAGCTCTGAAGGGTACCTGACCTTAGTTGGGGTAAAGTAAAGGCGGCTGCGCATAGTAGCAATCACCTATAATCACCTATAATGCCGTGGCTACAGAAACTGGTGAACGCTGCTTCATCGGACCTATAGAAAACTCGGTCCGAATGGTTCTTTACTTACTATTTGTCTTCTTATCTTATAAGTTACAGGTGTAATAAAGGGGAATGGGGACCGGCATTTTTTGCCTCATGTTCGGTGCCACCAAAAATGTTTGATGACAAATTGTGTTTGTGTGGTCACAAGTCCTTGTGCGTCCACTTGGAGCGTAGGTGCCAAGAAATGACGTAACTCTCCCTAAGGACACTCTATGTCCACTAATCACTAGCCTATCTATCTAGTGGTTAAAATTACAGAACATTGACATTGTATTTTGTAGGAAGTATGGTAAAATGAGTAAAGTAGCCGATGGACCAATGTGATCATAGGGCCGGTGAAGCACCGTTCACCAGTTTCTGTGGCATACTAGGGGATTGAGTAGCAAGCACAATGCGCAGCCGCCTTTATTTTACCCCAACTAATGCCAGGTACCCATCAAAGATGGAACACCCTCGTGTCCTGGGGGAAAATCCTAGCATTCACCAGGATTCTAACCCAGGACCTTCGGTAGGCCAGCCGAACACGCTGCTGCTAGGGCATCGTACCTTATAGGAAGTATGGTGCGATATTTCTATGTAATGGATGGCGAATACTTTCTTCATTTATATACGACGCACACATACATAAAATAACTGCACAACTATTTCGTTTCAATGAAATGAATGGATCAGTTTATTAGAAACAATTGAACACTATCTCACTCCAGGTTCACTGTAACAGTATTCTATTCACCACAATCACCATTAATCTGTATCCTCTTCTTATTCCAAGCAATGTCCGACAATCGCGCTTATCATTCCTTTTCAGATTGTTCTTTCAATAAAAAAAAACAGTCCACTGTTGGCCTAAAGCGGAAGTCAATATGGTCGGTTCCGCCCGCGACTAAAGAGCGGCGAACAATAATACGTTTTGCTTGACTGTTTTTTTCGGTACACCTAAAACAAAGGTAATTTCATTAAATTGGGGGAATGGATGATGGATAAATGACTCATTTTGTGGACTAATTATTCTAAGGCCAAAAAGTTACTCCCGTTATGACAAAAAGCCACTTGTGTGATAAGCTCTACTCTACGGCAAGCTTCAGTTCAGTATAACGTTCGAACATATATTGTAATTTGGATTCAAAGGCAGTATTTCAAAATTTTTACTTTTTAAAATTTAAATTTCGAAACAAGTTACAGCATATACAAACAATTGTATCTTTGGGAGAAAAACTGTAGTTTTACTGTTGCTGTTATGTTTGTATATGTATATATAATTATCTATATGATTGTATGAAACTATGAATTGCCAAGACCGCTAGGGATTTTGGCCTAACTATCAGCCTTAATAAGACTAATTTGATGGCACTGGAAGCTGACCCACCTAACATTACCATCTACGACTGCCAACTTGAGGCCTTGGAGCACTTCACATCTCTTGGATCCACCATCACTAGCAACCTCTCACTAGATTCAGAGATTGACATAAGGATCGGCAAGGCCTCCATGGCCAGACCATCACAGAGAGTGTAGAACAATAAAAAGCTGTCCAAGGTCGCTGTTTACCGAGCATGTTTGATAAGCACTCTCCTCTGTGCCAGCCAAACCTGGACCCTATACTCCAAACAAGAGAGGAGATTGAGTGCCTTTCATATGCGTAGTCTACGACGCATATTCGGAATCTCCTGGCAAGACCATATCACTAACAACGATGTGCTTCAGCAGGACAAAATGCCAAGCATGCTGGTTCTTCTTCGTCAACGTCGGCTAAGATGGCTAGGACATGTGTGTAGTATGTCGGATGGCAGAATGCCCAAATATATCCTGCACTCAGAACTAGCCACAGGAAAGAGGACTACAGGCCAATACACCTCTGATTAAAAGATGTCTGCAAAAGGGTCCTTAAAGCCCTAGCCATAGACACAAATAGCTGGCGGGAACTTCCCAGAAGAGTCAATCTGGAGACAAGCGTTAACTACCGGGCAGGTAACAGGAGAACGCAATTCTGCAACAGCTTGCTAACTAGAAGCGCACAAGAAGGAAGTGAAGACCAGCCAAAGACTAATGCTGCCTTCTTGTTCCAGACGATCAACAGAGACTGTCTCTCGCGTGTGGAATTGTACAGCCACAGCAGAAGTTACAAGGCCAAGAGTGGACACTTCCCAAGGACACATTAAATTACATCGTCTTGCGAGACAAATGGAAGCCAACAACAACAAATGTTTTAATTCTAAATTTACTTCAGTTTTTGGGATCCTCTCAATGAAAATCTACGAGTGTTGTTTCAAAGATTTCACTAAGTATTAAGCTTCCAGGTCTCATCCATACACTTGTAAAGCTTACTTAAATTTCTCTAAGAATATGTTGTCTATTTGTCGACTTTTTGTAGCTCTTTTTTTTTTAAACTAATGTCTTTTGGGTGATTCTAATCAACATTGGCTCGCTAAACAGCGAAGGCGCAGTTGTTTTTTTTTTATCGCTGTGTTCGGTTACTTCGCTAACGAACAGTTGCTTCAGTTCCACCTATACGTACATAATAAAAAGATGAGCAAACAAAACATTAAAATTGGGGGGGGGGGGGGGGGCAAAATCGGTTTAAAAGTAGTAGGTGTCGGGGCTCAAAATATAGTATTGTTGCATTGAAAGACATTTTATTTTTTATAATCTCTAGCACGACGTAAAATTAATAAATAAAGGTGTGACGTATGACGCTAAAAACTGTGACGTGGGAGTTAGAATTGACGAAGTGTAGAGACTGCAGAACGGTAAATGACCTAAGACTTACGGAACGACAGGATGTATTTAGACTAGGCTATGCACTATGCTTTGCACTGTTCAGTTTAATATTGTATATGTGTTGTTAAATTGAAGATTTGATGATTAAATAAATTTTAAATAAATTTGAATTCATAGCTTACTTACTTCGGATAAGTATTTGTGAGTCTATACTTAATAAGTGTGGCCTGCCCTGAGTTTGATCAATTCAATATAAAGATAAAAGTAACGGTCACACTTTTGAAAAAAAATAACCGATATTAACATCTCTAGCTTATACAATCTATACAACTGTCCGTTCTAAAAATATTTGGGCACGGTGGGGCAGCGCGTTCAACTGCCGATCCGAAGGTTCTGTGTTCGAATCCTGGTGGAGGCTAGGATTTTTTCCAGGGACTTTAGGGTGTCCATGAATCTACCCAGCTCTGATGGGTCCCTGACATTAGTTGGGGTAAAGTTAAAGGCGGCTGCTGTGCATTGTGCTGGCCACACATCCCCTAGTATGCCGTGGCCACAGAAACTGGTGAACGCTGCTTCACCGGACCTATGTTTAGTTTGGTTCGAATGGTACTTTATTGATGGATTTATTTTAGTAAAGAGTTTAGTAGAACATAGACCAAAAAATCAAACAAAAAAAACAAAAAACAAACACAGCAATAACTAAAATAGATTGGAGAGTTGCCTGAGCCCAAGACATCAGGCTAGAATTATCTCCCGGGTCTGCAGGGTGTCACTGGGTCTACTCAGCTTAGATTGGTACCTGTCTGTAGGTAGGTACGGCTGAGTGTTTATCTGGCTTCAAATGCCTTATGGACCAAATCTGAAAGGGTCACTACATTTTTGTCGCCTTCCGTACATAGAAACATACATCCCAAGTTTCGTGAAGATAAAGTATTTAATAATCAAATCTAATTCTATATATCCGATTCGATTAAAGACCAAGTGAAGAGGTTTTTCTCAAAGGAACGAGATTTGGAATAGCCTCATACGGCAGTGACGTATCACAAGGGAAATAAATAAATAAAAATAGACGCTATAAATCTATATTTAACCATTTTGTTAAAAATAAGAACCGGGAAAAGATTCAAAACATGTGGCAATAGATTCAAAACACGTGACAATATTCATTTTTCCTAGTCGGAATCCTTTATGTTACGTCACTTTCCTATATTGCCGGAAATAAAAACATCTCAAATGGCTACGAGATTTGGAGTAATCTTCCGAAAAACACACACATTTAAGTGCAAATAATGAACTAATTACTTAAAATGTATCTTTGATATTTTGTATAAATGTTTTTTTTAACATTCAGATACTGAATACACTATTTACTATCAAAATCAAACGTTAACTCAATTTTGATAAAAAGCTCTTCACTTGGTCTTTAATATAATAAAATCATGCAATCAAAACTTAAATACACTTAAAAAAATAAACCCAAAATAAAATATATAAAAAATTTGCAAAACATTAAATTTTAACTTTAAAGTAGAACGCGATATTCTAAACACATTAGAAATATCAAGCTATAATTTTTCTTTATTCCCTATGTAAGGAAGAATGATATATATATATATATATATACTTTTTTTTTCTTAGTCCCTTAACCTTGACGGTCGTTGTGGTGGAGCTAATGGACACAAATTTTGCTTTATTATTGTAACAAACATAAGAGGCTCATATACTGATACTAGCATTATATTGTGTAATTGTAATTATGAATGTTTAAATGAATATACATTGTAACTTCACAATCATGCACCTGTTTCACTTTCTCATATTCCATATTGATGCCTATATCATTTATATGCTGTTGATTAAGTATCTTGAGTTGTAATCCATTCACTTGAATTGTTGGCATTTAAAAAAGAAATATTTATTCTCAATTGTCTAGTTGTAGGCCTCTAAACTAATTATAATTAAACTTTTGTTTTTATTTTAAGCTATTATTCCTTTTTTTTCACCTAATAAGTCAAATCAAAAGGGTAAATGTAAAATAATAATATGTTAATCATGTTGCCATTGGCTAATTTTAATGCAAAAATGGTATCATCATTATTTACAATTGGTAGCATATGAGCGATCACTCGCATTCGTCACAAACGCAAGAGAGCTTACGTGAGAGAGGCGGGGACTGTGGGTCAGACCCGGATCCAAAGTGAACTATGGAAACCAGCATATGGAAATGCGGAACGAGACTCTAATCCTTTGTATCCGTTGCTCAGATCCGGGTCAGGTATACCACCTCTCTAGTGATTTAATAGTAAGAACAGAGAGGGAATAGAAAATTGAAAATTCGCTTTTTCGCAATGCGCGCTTTCGCTACCAAAGTGTCGAAGTGTGCAAGTTGGGACAGAAAGGGTGGTTGTTTCCAGAGTTCATAGACAGTTCATTCTTCTTCTGTCGATAGGATAATTTGGATACTAATTTAAATAGTGCTAAGTGCACTAATGATCCGGGTCTTTTGGCAGTGATCGGCTTTCGGATCCGTTCCTTTGAAAGACTCGGATCAGACAATCTGTTCTGTAGTGAGCGACCCATCTCTACTATAAATGGATTTTAAAAAAAAAGATGTTGTTTTTTTTAAGATTTTCTCTATGACGCTCCTTTTTTAATTTGGGTCTTGTCTTGCCAAGGCACTAAATAAATTGTCTTATAAAAATAAAGTAGTTCAGCAGTTTGACTTTCACTTTTACGCTGTTGACACGCTGAATGATTTAAAAATCCTAGTTTGGCGCACTATTTAGCAAAAGGTTGCCGACTCCTTATGTATATCACAGAAAAAAAATGCTCAATTTCTCTGAGAAGTTTTTTTTTTTTTAAATACACGTGAATTCATACGAAGTAACATATCTGCTAGAGATTTACAAACACTCTTTATGAATTCCAACATCAGTCCAACGTTTGTAGTAAACTCACTTTATTAGTTATATTTACACAGTAACACATAAAAGCCTATATTCTAAGCAGATATGCAGATATATTAAACAAGACACAACACTGACACACTGTTCGGCTAGTCCAACCAATGATTCATTAAATCATTCACTATATATACAAACATTTCTATAGAAAGTTAAAGTTATCACAACTGTATAAAAGCGTCAAAATTTAATGGTACGAATAAGGTTTATGTAACATAAAAGTATTTATAAGACTATACTTATGTGGATGCAAATGCAAATAAAAAGTATATAGAACTGTCTTTAGAGATAGGGTCCCCCCTTCCCCCGAATCCAATACCCCTTCCACATACTGCACATACAATAAAAATCCATGGTTTATGAAATACACGTTGTATTTTCCGGAGTGAACGAGAAAGGGAGCAATCGCTTACCTGACATCCCCGCCCCCTAACATCGCCAACATTTACTTTATTACAGAAACTAGTACATTTCCTAGGATCTATTCTCTAGATTCAGCTTAGGCCCTTCTTCTATAGATCACCGAAAATGGCTCATGGCATTGAATTTAGTTGCTAATTGAAATGTCAAAATATAAATGAAATGACCAACTCAAATTAAATGTCCGCCTTAAACAAAATTCCACTTAACTTTAGCATCATAATATAAGTTTGTTTTTAAAGTGTGAAAATAATGTAGGCAAAACAAAAAACTTTATTTTTAATGAGACAATTTAGAATTACTGAAGCAGACTTGGTTTCGGTATATACGTCGATTGTGTGCCAGCAGGTGGCCGTTGGAATGGCATATAATCAGTATAATCAGAGACGCCAGATTGTGAAGGCTAGTCCACTGAACTAACGTTTTAAAGTATCTGAAAACACCACAGTACCATGTAAACAAGTTGATACCTTCAAAATAAAATATTCACTCTGGTAATCGACAACTAATTCTAATTCTATTTTACCAAGAATTAATATTCAAAAAGTAATGTTATTTGTGTTTTATTACTTTTAGGAATGTTTTTTCTGCTATGGTAACATTATTGCTTGTTGACAGATGGTAAACAATATAAATTTGTACTATTTTCAGATATTCCAGTAGTCTATTTATTAGTCTTCGTTTGTCTATTCGTCCGGGAAATTAATACTATTCATACGTTGAATTTTAAGCTAGTTGTAGTTTAGTCTTTTCTTCTTTTAATTCTATTAATAGTTACTTGTATCTATAATCTATTTGACTTTGTGATGGAAATAGGCAAAATTAATAACAATATGTACTGTATTCATTGACTTTTAAATATTTTTTTTAAAAACTTTATATAGGATCTATATATTCTTTTAGTAAAATTTTAATTGCCTGCATAATTTAACTTTTGAGTCTTAAGTTTTATTTACTTACATTTTTTATTTATTTCTGGTTTAAAAAAAAGAGTTAAGTATCTCTTTAAACCACGCTGTTCTAATGGGCTATTGTGGCAAATAACCCTCTCCCTGTATTGTAGTTGATTATTTTATATTTATAACAGTTGTACAGTCGTTATTAGTATTCGTCTGAATTCGATTCAACAAGTGTATACTTAATATAAGTTATATTCCCATTTACTATCATCAATATATTTCTTCTGCATTAATTATAGTAATGTTTTTCTGCTTGCTTAATTTTATTAAAAAAATATAATTTGACTTATGTGGAATAGAATATTTTTTTCTTAGGATCATAATTTTTTTGTAAATTCACATTATTATCTTCAAATTAGAAAGTAATTATTTCACTCAATAAATACAACATTCCTCTACTAAGTTCTTATTTCAATGTCGGAAAACAATGTCGATCCCAGCAACCGTTAATTATAAAGTAAAACTTACATTTTCTTTATTGTACTGTTGAAATGACTAGACCAGTAGTTGTAAACAAAGTACATGATTATTTACTTGTTTAGTGAAATATTTATGACTCAAATACACTGTAATCTACCACTTTTAATGGTAGCCTATTTTGGATTTTCCCGCTTTTTTCGTATTATTAAGATTTCTAGAACAAAACTTCTTTGTATTCATTGAGTGTATATATTATTTAAACTAATTTCTACAAATTATCAAATAGCCACCTACAGTTATATACAGATTATAATTAGTTCAATGTGAAAAAAATACATCATTAAATTGATTAATTAAACCGTAAGTGTATATTATTTGAGTGATATCAGATTCTGAAATTTGATAAACATATAGTGTATAATTATTTTTCGAAATTTTAATAAAAATATAATTTGTAGCATTGATTCTTATGACTTAAAGTGACTATAAATAAAATAATAATTGTTTAGTGTCTTTTTGTTCTAAATAAAGGTTAAAGTTTTAAGAAATGGTATACATTGTCTCAGTAACCATTGCGACAAGCAATGAGTAGAAATATGAATTCTTACTTTTCCATATATTCAATCTGTAAAAAGCACATAATTAATTCATTACAAATGGTTGGTCCAACAAACTTCAATGCTATTCTTTAAAGAAGGCGTGTCTGTAAAATGCATGAGTATTAGATTGTGAACTTTAAAAAAAAATAGCCGAAACATTTGATTATGATTTCTTTTTAGAATTTGTTTTGCTGTTTTATTCAACATTATGGTGGACATGTAGAAATCAAATTGATGTGATCAGCC
Organism: Anisus vortex; assembly: GCA_949126835.1. Classification (NCBI taxonomy): domain Eukaryota; kingdom Metazoa; phylum Mollusca; class Gastropoda; family Planorbidae; genus Anisus; species Anisus vortex. Next base: position 20,096,014 of record OX421495.1, on the reverse strand, counting down.
CAATGAACAACAAACAAGTTGATATTTCATTGAAATCTCGAAGAAGAATAGAACTTTTCATGAATTGTTTCATGTTTAAATGAACTTTATTTCGCCATTTCTTCGTTTCATTTAGAAGTGTGAAATTTTCAACTATAAAATAAGCAATATACAAAAAAAGTAAATTTAAAAACATTTTCGGCAATGAGAAATGAGAGACTAGAAATATGTTTACATTTTGAAAATATTATTAATTGTAAAGCCGAAGAATGAAATAATAGGATAAATAAATGTGATGACAGAAAATTATAGAAAAAGTTACTCTATAAAAATATCTCTTTTTTTTTTCTAAAAAGAGATTAGTCTACATGCCATTCAGAATTATATTTTGACTTTTTAAGGGGAAACGATACATTTTGATCATATAAGACGTGGATGTATCAAATTAAAGGAAATTGCAATAATGTTTGGGCAATAAATTGAATTCAAACTAATAGTTTCGGCATTCAAGGACTCAAAGAAATATAACTTAGAAATGTTTCATGTCTTTAAATAGACTGAAGTAAAATCCTATACTCGTATAATATGGAAATATCAAACACAACGTTATCCACACCTTTATTTTATAACGAAACACATTCTCACTGGGACATCAGTGATGAAACATCTTCTTACTGGGACATCAGTAATGAAACATCTTGTTACTGGGACATCAGTAATGAAACACGACAGCTCATTGAACTTATTACCGGGATGTACCTGGCGGTACTTGTGTCAGTGCTCGGTATCTTGGGCAACTCGCTGAATTTAGTTGTGTTCTGTAAACAGGGCCTTGGCAGTTCTATCAATATCAGCTTTACGCTGTTGGCTTTGTCAGACAACTGCAGCCTCACGACGCTACTATGGTACAACATCTGCGGAAGCCCAGCCTTGGTAGAAGCTGACACTATATTTTACTTTGCAGAGGTGAAGCATTTGACCGCTGGGTTCCCCCATGGTTGTTTTTCTCGTATAAGTGCTTGGATAATCGTGTGGATAATGGTAGAGAGATGTTTATGTGTTGCCTTCCCTTTAAGAATCAAGAGGCTTGTGACTCCAAAGAGAACAACAGTAATCATTGCATCTATCTACCTTGTGATGTTTCTTTCCCTGGTGCCAATCTATTACACGAAATATCTGGATTGGAAATTTTTTCCAAGTCTAAACAAGACATTGATTGGATTGTTCATCTCGGAGCACTCGCAAGAGTTGGAATCTCTGAGTTCGTCACTGTTCAGCTCATATATGATCTCATCCTTTCTGGTCGTGCCAGCGCTGTCCTGCATTCTCCTTGTTCTATATCACTCGAAGAACGAATGGAGACGGGCCAATGTCATGGGCGTGAAGACTAATGATACCATGACCAGCCGTGAACAAAGCATTGTAAAGATAGTACTGTTAGAGGGGTTCATATTCACTATTACCTACAGTGTTTCTGCAATGGTTCTCGTAGTATGTATTTTAGTGCCACAGTTCAGCTATATTGGACAACTGTCAAATTTGTATTTTGTAAGTTTTTCGTTTTCATTTCTACTCGATGCAATCAATTCCAGTATTCACATTGTTTTGTATCTGAGAATGAGTTCAAATTTCAGGGCTACATTTGTGGAACTATTTCACTGTTTTAGAATTTCAAGGAATAGGAAGACCTAGTTTTGGAGCTTTTATTATCAATTCCATGCTATGCCTAATGTATATATAAAAAAAACAAAGTAAACATCAGATCATCGACTATGAATTCATGTGGGTATTCGCTATGTATAAAGCAAGAAAAGAATAAATTATACATCTCCACAACTAAGACCAAAAGGCACCAATATATATATATATATATATATTACAAACAAAATATACATATGAATGTTAGATGGGCCAGGCATGGACTCTGTGCACCCTTCATCACTGGCTAGTTGATCTAAGGATTGATGGTCAGACAGATACACTTCTCAAGAACATAGGCTGCCCAAAAACTTTAATTAATAAATCATGCGCATAAAACGTCCACCGTATAAAAGAAATATGTCATGCAGATAGTTACAAGTTAAAGAGGTACAATACAGTAAAACAAATGTCACGTAAATAATAATCCAAAAGTCATGGGCTTAAATAATGTACAAGTCCATACTAAAATGGCTTAGCGGGGCGGTCCAAAGTCATGACGTAAGAGACATCAAATATCCGTCATTGAATGGGATCAAGATACACGCCTCTGACCAGATTTGTTAATTGTCACAAGAATTTGACCCCTTCAATGATTCATCAGGGGAGTGCCATGCACCGGTTTGAAGCGTCTGCCCAGTTTGTTCTCTCCTTTAGGAGCAATAACTGAAGTAAGATGAAGTGCAGCAATTTCGCAACGCCTTCCCACTTTTGATGAGTTCTCTTTTAAAACCTGATCATCTAACAACAAACATGCCACAATTGACCAAACGTTTTGTTCACCTACGCCCGCGGACCTTGACCCATTCTCCAAACTATAACAACGGTCCCGGTGGGACAAGATATAGAAAATATAGTGATTGAGCCCTTTCCAGGCCCCACGCTGAGGCGTATAATTTGACCCAAAACGTGATTTGGCATTATTTTGCTCTAGTTCATCGAAGTAAACCACTTTTCTCTCATAATTTCACCACATGACAGGGAGGTAGAAGTAAAGGTGGGTACAATATTCGGTATGATTGTCGGAGGAGGGTTGGAGTGCACGGTAACAGGGCCAAAGAAGGTTAATTCTTAACTAGTGCGCTTTTTGTAATGCCGGCTGGTATAGCGGTTAGTTCACCGGACTGTCACCCAAAAAACCAACTGACAGGTCGCGGGTTCTATCTCTGCCACCGACGGATCCCTGTCGCCCTGCAGGAGTTTTGGGCCTAGTGGACGTAATAATCTTCTATCTAGAAGGAACGTCTGTAAACTTATAAGATAAGCTAAGATTTCCCCTACAATATCGAAAAAAAAACATCTATTATTTTAGCTGTTTATCAATAGATGAAACATAAATTTAAAGTCAATTAATATTTATCGAAAAAAAAAGAAAACAATACTTTTAAAATCATCGGTTATTATTAGCCCAATGGTTACTTGTTATTGGCCTATAGGTCAATTGCTAAGGTCTGATGGTCTCTGGTAATTTGCTCAGTGATCTATTGTAATTGGCCCTCTGGTTTATTGTTATGCTCCATTGGTCTGTTGCTATTGGTCCAAATGGTCTGTGGTTTGTTTTTCTGGTGGGAATTATTTTCTTTTATTTCGTAATATTGAAGGTTTGCCTTAAATTCGTTTGAAATCGCATCTTGCATAATCTTTTCATTGTAGACCACATGAAATACTAAAGGTCATAAACGTAATTCAATATTAACCTTTACGATTTACTTATTTTCCTATTTTAGTACAGAAAACAACAAAATGAAATACAAACTGAAAAGTTTTCCTAAAATACACTTTTATCAACACATACGGCTTAATAGGCATACATAAAAATGATTTTAGCACGATGCTTTTGTTAATGTATATGGCAACACTGCAACACTTATAGCTACCACATTTTGGACGAGGGTATTATCTTTTAAAGCTGGGGAAATAGTGCATTTTTCGAAAACCTTTTATTTTCTTCCAGTCGATTTCAAAAGTTTAAATGTCACATTAGTATTTATTTTTATTTTTTTTTGCAAAATAACGCGTCCCATTCCAAATTGGTTTCCATTAACCTTTTATAAATATTTTTACATTGAAAATATTTACGCGCTAAATATGTGTAGCTTCAACCCTTAGGAAATAAGCCGATTCGTAATTTTAAATAGACGCATTCAGAAAGACTTAGGGATAAAAACACCCCAACTTGAAATTCACAAAGCTCTCTTTCTCTCTCTCTCTCTTTCTTCCAAAGTAGTATTATAGAGTGTAAAACTAACAAGAAGCAATGTTTATGTTACAGACAGTTCCTCCATACAGAACGTGTCTAGTTGCAAGACAGAACTTAAATCATGGTTATGACTACCACGTGCTGTTGTTTTTTTAAACTAAAAACATTGCTGTAGTTCAGATTTCTCCTGCTGCACCCCCCTTAATAGACTCAAAAGGCTTTCAACAATGTTTAGTTTTTCAATGTTTAGTTTTTATTAAGATAACGTTAGACAGCAATGTTACTAGTATTGATACAAATGAAAACCCGTATGCCGACATTTAAACTTTCAACACACCGACCTCGTGCAATTTCTTTGCCCCAAAATTTTGACGGATATGGCAGCTAGCAGGTAATTTTAAAATAAGAAAGAGTGTTTATCTATCGCTGTGAATAACGGAATAACTGTCCGTGTGTTTAATTAGTGTCGTGTGATAAAGTTTCCGCGTGTTTAAGTGTCGTGTGATTAAATATCTGTGTTTAACCGTCACGTGTTTATTTGTCGTGCGTTTAATTGTCGTAGAACCAGAAAACCCATTAAAATAAAAATAATTTGGTCGTTATATTATAAAAAGTAATTTCAGTTCGCAAACAGAGACTAAATTATCAGTAGCTTGTTTTCCCAGAGGAAAACGACATAA